>OX578280.1:66604712-67209223 GCA_951217055.1 Gerris lacustris | reverse complement strand
TATTATTATTAAACATGTTTTATTGTGTTTAGGGTGCGAGTTGTATTCAAGTGGTTGATGAGAGCATTCAGTGGTCACCTGCCTCCTGAGCAGGTTCTGTACCTGTGGGACGTCATACTCGGGTATGATTCTCTTGAGATTATACCGCTGCTTGCGGTGGCCATACTTAGCTTCAGGCAGGACACACTCTACATGGCTACCAATCTTCAGGATGTCGAGGTATCTAACAATTTCTAGCTTCTAGGAGATACCAACTCCAATATCATCTCCATAATGTCTTTGTCACTCCTAGAGTTGTTTCTTAATTATATGGTAGGCACATCGGTTTGTAAGACGGCAAAAGTATCAACTTTGACTTAAAAGATAGCTTGTGTAAGTTCCAAACTGGTGGGCTCCGTGTATTCTTCAGCTGTCTGTGTTTTACTGAAACATTGGTGGACTGATATACCGGTATGCCTCATAAGGCCTAGTACACATTTGTATACAATGTCAAGCGATATATTTGATCTACTCACGGCAGCAAAATTAAGCGTTGTTGTACTGTTTTCAATCTGCAAAATGTCATTTTTCTTGATCCTTTAGTAACATGTCAAAAAACACGCAGCAAAATAATAAAGTGTCAGAAGAATATCAAAGTTTCAGCAAAAGTTTAAAGTATGAGCAAAATAACAAACACGCTGGCAAATTTTAAGAAAAAGTTACTAGATCGCAGGTTATGAACTCTCCCACATTGTTCATTTTACTACGTTTTTATTAGCTTGCTTTCTTGTTTGTTTGTTTGTTTGTCCAGTACAAATATTGCAATCGATTTTTAACTAACTTCCCGAGTAGCTAGACATTTGAAACTTATAGAATAGCTCAGAACATGATGACAATGCATTATTTTAATACTTTTAGTCATCTTTCAGCAGAATTTAATTCGTTTTCAGCAAATTTTGCTGCATGGAAGTTAGTTCCGAAAAAATCCGCCAGTTATTTTACTTGTTTTGACATGACCAATGTTTATGATCTTCATTTTGACGGGTTTAAAATTTATGATTTATGACAAAAAATTTAAAAAACGTAATATATAAAAAGTAATTTTTATCTTATTTATATATTTAAGCATAATATTCTGCTAAATATTTATATCTTTTTTAAAAATACCTTTAAAATTATAATAATAAAACAAATTTTATTATTTTACAGTGATTATAAAAAAAAAAAAAAAAAAAAATGAGATAAAAAACAACTGTTAATAAAAAAAAGTGGCAACACTGAATTCGTTTTGACTTTGTTTTGTTTTAACATAATGACTCAAACTTTTGTATTTTTACAACTTTCATTTATTTAAATTTTTTATCAATTAAAAAAGGAATATAATAAAGTGTAATTTTTTTGCCGTTAGTAGATGAATTATTGTATGTAACTATGCAGGAAGAGAAACATTCCTTACTCATTTAAAGATTACCTGCTTCGGTTATATCTTAGCAAATAATTAACATTTTCCTGCCTCGGCTTCGCCTCGTCTGTAAAATAGTAAATTTCCTGCCTCAGCAGTAAATTTGTTTAGCCTACACTAGTTTTTGAAGTTTTAGTTCCTCCCCTTCGGCTTGGAACTAAAACTTAAAAACCTTGTCAGCAAAATTCCATTTTGCGGCCTAGTAACATAAATAACTATATCAAGGCAATCAATAACAGCAAGGCAGGGGGGAGGGGTTGTTAGGCATCAATAACTATATTAAGAAAATCAAGCGATTGTATAAATACAGTCAAGAGATAAATCATGGCTATAGATTGGAACAAAATTTCAGAACTTTGGTCTCGAGTTTTAAATGGGAAAGACTGTTGAGAATAGACAATGTTGTCCAGCAGACATTGTCCCCAATTTTTAGCCGGCAGTAGTCTTACAATTAGAATGAACTTTCAACAGCATGGGAAAATAAAAGGAGAGCCAATGAAAGCTTGAGAATTTGTTATTAGATCTTCAAGAAGTCAAATCCCAAGCTCCTATTGGCTCCCCTCCCTAGTTTTTCGACGACACTGACAAAAGTTAGTTCTAATTGTAAGACGAGTATAGTAAGCCACTGTCTTTGAGCCAGTCTTACAGACGGATATGCCTAACAGTACACACTCCTTGTGTCAGTCTGAAAGACAAACGTGCCAGTTGCACAATTTCATAAAAGTCATACTTATACGTTTTATAAGGTATTATTTTTTAATCCTTATTGAAATTTTAATTGCTATTATGCTAGTAATCCTGGCACTTCTTTAGATTTACTCCCCTTATAAAAAAAAAACAGAGGTTAGTAACAATCTAAAGATTGTGTATGGAATTTTCTTCTTTAGACTGTTACTCCCCTTAAAAACAGAAGTGTGATATTCCTTTGTCCCAAATTACATCAAACTAAACATCTCATTGTCTTAATAGTTGTTTAGTCAAATTCATTTAGGTATATACTAAAAAACATAAGGGGAGTAACAAACTAAAGAAGTACCGTAATTCTAGCATAGTGGTCTAAGAGATTGTTGTGCCTACAACTACAAAGCAAATTCATGTGCCCAGCAGAGGGTTAATCTTTAAAATCTTGTACATATTATACGGTTACAGCTGCAATATACTAAACCTGTGTTTGTGTTATCCATTACGTACATATTTAGTTTTATAAGCCCTTAAGCTGGTAGGCCCAGGTCTATCATGGACTGCTGCACCAAAAAAATGGTTAATTGATTTATTTTGTTTTTCAGCACATGCTGGCAGACCTGAGCGGTATATACGTGATGCCGCTGCTTGAAACATTACTTATCAGGGTTACCAATGATAAGAGATAGTACAGAAATAAAGCTCAAACTTTGATTTATAAATACAATTACTTACATTGTTGTTTTTATTACCGTACTGCCATGTTTATTTGTTTCAAATGTAACTATTATGAAAATAAATCATTTATACAAAAACAAAAAAAAAACAAGTTTATTTTTATTCAAAATTGCAATTTTTTTTTGTGGATGTATAGAGTGACCCCCCTAAGCTCCTATTGGCTCCCCTCCCTAGTTTTTCGACGACACTGACAAAAGTTAGTTCTAATTGTAAGACGAGTATAGTAAGCAACTGTCTTTGAGCCAGTCTTACAGATTTGTATTACTGCAAATCATTTTAAGCACTATATTTGGTGTTTAAACCACAGTAGTTGGTAAGTTGCAACTACTGTAGTTGGTGTTTCAACCACAGTGTAGTTGTTGAGTTACAACTACTGTAGTTGGTGCTTCAACCACAGTGTAGTTGTTGAGTTACAACTACTGTAGTTGGTGTTTCAACCACAGTGTAGTTGTTGAGTTACAACTACTGTAGTTGGTGCTTCAACCACAGTGTAGTTGTTGAGTTACAACTACTGTAGTTGGTGCTTCAACCACAGTGTAGTTGTTGAGTTACAACTACTGTAGTTGGTGCTTCAACCACAGTGTAGTTGTTGAGTTACAACTACTGTAGTTGGTGTTTCAACCACAGTGTAGTTGTTGAGTTACAACTACTGTAGTTGGTGCTTCAACCACAGTGTAGTTGTTGAGTTACAACTACTGTAGTTGGTGTTTCAATCACTGCAGTTGGGTGTGGAAATGGTCAGTGGTCCTTGGTCACCACCAATCAATTCGGAAATGATTTCTAATAAATTAGAAAGTATTGTGAAATACTTTCTTTTAAAGTGTGGTGAAAATTTGATTCTGGTGGTTTTTGTTATGAGGATTAGTTTTGAGGTCTTCGATTTCCAAAAAAGAATCAAACCACTGGGCTGATTTTGATGAAACTTGGCATACATATTAAAAAAAAATCATATTCCAAGGCAGAATCGATAAATTAATTTAAACTATAAATTTGGGGAAACCATCCCTCAAATACTCTGGAAAAAAACAAACAGTTTCAACGATTTTGACTTAAATATTCTAAAATGTCCATTTATATATAAATCTATTCCTGGATAAATTTCGTTTTAGAGAAAATAGCTATAAACCTGGATGGGGAGAGATCAGGTTCAATTCCCTGCCAGGAAGGAGTTATTTTTAAGGTAAATTTTGATAAAATGTTCAATAATAAAATTAAATGTGACCAAAAGAAAACCCAGAACAACTAATAAATGGAAAACTCTAGACAATATAATTATTAATTTCATTTTTAAGTTTTAGGTAGTATTCATTAGGGTGTTTCATTTTTCCAAAGGTGGGATTTTCATATGACTTTGCTTACGCCCCGAGTCTAAGTGGTGTAAAAGATATATATGCAAAATTTCATGAAGATTGGATAATATTTAGAGGTTGCACACTTTGATCAGTTTTGTAAAAGTAGGCAAAGAATACGGTTTTTCAATATTACATTTTTTTATTGGGAAAACTAGAAATCAAATACTTAAAAAAATATTAAAACTAGACACTAAGATTTGTAGGTAATATTATAGGTAAATATTATATTATATTAATTAACTTTGAACGATGCGATATTTTCTTTTGTTCGCTTGGTGACGACTTTTCTGTGATGCTCGGCTACCTCAACAAGAATTGTTTTTGATGTTCGTCCATGGGTGATTCCTTTAACTTTTTTATCAGATCATTTCCCCTTTTTGCAGTATCATTGACCACCTTAAGAGCATGTACCAAGGAGCTTGCTTCTTAGAGAATCGTAGTGGATCCCAAACATTTCAACGAAAAATTTTTTTTTAGTAGTAGCGAAATGGTTTAGGTCTTTTCCTTCAAAAACTAGGTTTTAAACGATCCTCTAATCGTTTCATTTCCTTTTTCTTTGCAAGTTTGGTTTCTAAATTTTTATTAATATTTTATTTATCTGCCTGAGTAATACGTTCGTCCAAATTCAATCCTGCATTTGTTTCTGATGGATACCAAATAGTTTCTCAGCAACTGTGAGAGCACTTTATTTAAAGTCTGCATCTGGGTAAGAGCTCAAAAGCTCCAGCATATCCAAATAATTTTTTGGAGCCCATTGACTTATAACTGACTCGTGCCAAAAGCGAACATATATGAGGCTGACAAAAAATAGTCATCCCGTTTCATTTCTTAAAATTCTGTAAAGAGGTTTTCCGTATCTCCAGATACCGTTTACAAATAAAAGTAAATGGCAAACAAAATTGAAGAGACACTTAAAAAATCCTCCTTATTTGGTCTTACATTGGGATAGTAAACTCTTTCCTTTAGTTTTATGACTCGCTTATGGGAGTGTCAAAACATTGGAAGATAAAGTTTCAGTTCTAGTGACTGGCAATGATTGTGAGCATTCGCTTGGCTTACCTGTTACTCTGAAAGTAAATAGTTATTCGGCAAGTGAACCGAGTTGAGCTACTTGAAAATATCATTGGTATATATTTTGATACTACAGCTTCTATTTTAGGACTAATTCAAGGAGCATGTACCAGAATTAATAGGGAATTTGGACGAACATTGATGTGGTTGGCTTTCCGTCACACTTCCATGAACTAACATCTAAAGGAGTGTTGTAGCATACCATTTACTGGTCCTGATATCCAGATTTTTCGTAAGTTCCAAAGTCTGTGGGCTTCATTGGATAAGAAGTCATATAAGACAATGCTGGATGAAGAAATTCCCATTCAACGCTTTCTAGAAGAATAACGAGTGAGAATGATAACTACATGCAAAATGTCCCAAAACAATTGAATATTCCTCAACAATAATTTAAAGGAATGAAACGGGTTGATCATTTTATAAGCCTCATATAATATGTTCGCTTTTGGCACGAGTCAGTTGTAAGTCAATGGGCTCCAAAAAATTATTTGGATATGCTGGAGCTTTTGAGCTCTTACTCAGCTCTTATGCAGACTTTAAATAAAGTGCTGTCACAGTTGCTGAGAAACTATTTGGTATCCATCAGAAACAAATGCAGGATTGAATTTGGACGAACGTATTACTCAGGCAGATAAATAAAATATTAATAAAAATTTAGAAACCAAACTTGCAAAGAAAAAGGAAATGAAACGATTAGAGGATCGTTTAAAACCTAGTTTTTGAAGGAAAAGACCTAAACCATTTCGCTACTACTAAAAAAAAATTTTTCGTTGAAATGTTTGGGATCCACTACGATTCTCTAAGAAGCAAGCTCCTTGGTACATGCTCTTAAGGTGGTCAATGATACTGCAAAAAGGGGAAATGATCTGATAAAAAAGTTAAAGGAATCACCCATGGACGAACATCAAAAACAATTCTTGTTGAGGTAGCCGAGCATCGCAGAAAAGTCGTCACCAAGCGAACAAAAGAAAATATCGCATCGTTCAAAGTTAATTAATATAATATAATATTTACCTATAATATTACCTACAAATCTTAGTGTCTAGTTTTAATATTTTTTTAAGTATTTGATTTCTAGTTTTCCCAATAAAAAAATGTAATATTGAAAAACCGTATTCTTTGCCTACTTTTACAAAACTGATCAAAGTGTGCAACCTCTAAATATTATCCAATCTTCATGAAATTTTGCATATATATCTTTTACACCACTTAGATTCGGGGCGTAAGCAAAGTCTGCATTTTTTTAAAAATTTTATTTTTTTCCTTACAAAATGAAACACCCTAGTATTCATACTACGAAAAGTTTAAATTTTAATTTAAATAAAATTATAATTATTATTAACAAAGGGAGACAGACAGAGAAAAATAGACAACAGCGCCGGGATTCGAACCAAGGGCCTCTATATTTCTAGTATAGTGCTCTAACCAACTAAGCTACACTGAAGAATAATTTTCTCTGTCAGTATCGATACCTGGTCCTGAATTAAGCTTTCAATTTTTCACAAGTCTAGGAGTCGACATTTACGACAATAGAACTTAGACCGAGATATATCGCTTATAATTTTATAAAGTACCCATTTAGTAGGTACCTATACCTTGTACAATCAATTAGAAATTTCATTTTTAAGTTTTAGGTAGTATTCATACTACAGAAAGTTTAAATTTTAATTTAAATAAAATTATAATTATTATTAACAAAGGGACACAGACAGAGAAAAATAGACTCCAGCGCCGGGATTCGAACCACGGGCCTCTATATTTCCAGTATAGTGCTCTGACCAACTAAGTTACACTGAAGAATAATTAAATGTGATCAAGAAAACTCAGAACAACTAATAAATGGAAAATTCTGGACAATATAATTATTATTATAGTAATGAGAAATTAAAGTTTAGTATGAGTTGTATTAGACAGAATTTACAGTATGCCTGTTATGAGTTGTGACTGGTGACAATCAGATTGGCCAACCTAAATGAGGAAAAAAATAAAGCCCCTAGGACTGTTGGTGGGGTAGGGCCAGAGACATTTTTGTTTGCCTAGTTGGCCCGACCTTCTGGAATTCAAAATCGTTACTCCCCCCACCCTAATTTTTTGAATTTTCCCACGCTGTCATAAATCACAACCCATAACATGCAAACTGTAGTTTTTTTTGTTTCCTTACTTTAAATAAAATTTACAAAACAAAAAACAATCATACTTCAGATCAAATTAACATTTTAATTAGGTACATTTATAATTTTAAGTATAAAATACAGCATTAAGATCCATTTTGTACAAATTGAAAATTTACATTAATAAAAAATAAAAAGGCATTGATACAATAATAATACTTAAGCACTTTCTATAAATTAAACAACACATTCAAACATAAACGTGATGCTACAAGAAAGAGAGTTGGTTTGTAAAATTATTAAAACAATAAGCAAAATAATTATTTATAGTAGTATTACAATTGGAATGATTTTGACAGCAAGGGTCAAATAGAAGAGAGAGCCAATCAGAGCTCGAGATTTTGTCATCTAGAAGGTCATATGTCAAAATCTCCAGCTCTCATTGGCTGCCTTCGATTTGACTCATGCTGTCAGAATTAATTCTAATTGTAAATCTACTATTGGAAGTACACGATTAAACTCATCATTTTGCACATCCAAAATCAACAAATTTAACAAAATAAATCATACATCAACATTGATTATAGTAACTTAAAAAAATAAATTTCATTGAAAAAACCACAACTTACACAAGACAAGGGCCCCTACATAATAAAATGTAGGTTTTGATTTACCAAATTATAATTTGGCCAGCATAAATGACCTCAGCCAAAATAATAATAATAAATATCATTCAATAAAAACAATAAAGATTGAAATAAATCATTAACATTTAAAAATTATGCAAAAAAACCTCAATTATATTACACAGGATATTTTCGGTGGAGGAAAATCATAAAATAATATTCGACAGGATTTAGTTGAAATAATATTTCTTAACTTAAGATAATTTAAAGATAAGCTACAAAAAACTAATACTAGTAACTATTGGTACAAATATATTTTAAATTATTTACACTTTTTTTACAAGGCTACAATTATTTATTTATTTATACATTTAGAATATAATTAATTTATCATTTATTTTATACTCAAAATTTGTTTGAAAAAAAATATAACACATCAATATTTGAATCAAGTATCATATGTAGCCATTAAACACGTTTCTTTTCCTTTCCTTTTAAATTATTATTACAATAAAAAAAATTGAATTTATATAACACTTTTAAATTTGACAGAAAAAAAACAATGTATGTTATCACCATGAAGGAATACCGAACCTGTCGATTAGTTTATCTTGATTTATCAGATCCATTTGCACTTTCTTCCTCATATAAAATATGGGGCAGTCCGAACTGAAACATAAAGAGTAAAAAATGTGCTATTTTAGATTACACTTAAGCAGAGGAAAACAGATTCACGGAACGTAAAAATAAAGATCCATGCAACCATTAGGCGAAAAACACAGGGGTCTGCAGACTGGGTTTCATGGGTTGCAAGAAACTAAGTTTCAAACCCTTTATGGGTGTAAATTTACATTTTCAGGTTTTTCTTGTTTAGAGGTAAGGTACTGTTAGTGTAAATTAATTCAAGTATATCTAGAGCTATTTCTTGCTCTATGGGGTATTATGATCATTCTATGATGAGCCCAGAAGATAGAGCGGTGGTTGAAGGTAGATAAGAAAGGATAGATATCTTGTTGTCATCTAGGGGTTTTAGACCCTGGTATGAGTGTATCATGCCTAAAACTTTTAATAGAAATATAAAAATTTGAACAGAAAGAAAGTAGAACTTGGCAGATCATATTGCAAGGACTAAGGATGATAGATGAACAAAGATAATGAGATGCCCTAGAGAGCTAAGAAAAGACAAAAGAAAGACCAGGACAAAGGAAAACCTAGATTTGTTACGATTACTCCAGCTGGGAAAAACCGTAGTACCATATTTGGTCATTTTATTTGTAAATATAGGGAAATCGGTTGTAATGAAAAACTGTAAGTACCTGGTACAAATAACCTCCTCGTGTAAACTTCCTTGGCATCTTTGACACTGGGTCCATAGTCTGCTAAATTTATCCTCATAATTCCTATACCTGAAATCAATCAGAACAAAAAAGTTATAAGTTTATCGTTTTAAAATAATTTGTGACTAAATTAAACCATGAGAATGACTGTTATTTCTAAAGGGGCCCACACACTTACAGTTTAACTGCAGGCCGTTATCGTATACGATTATCGTAAGGCCAAAATCTCAGACCACCACACATTACCCGTCCACCGCCTGCAGGCAATCGTTTGTTTTTTCGTTTCAAACCAGTTTGTTTTTTTCAAATGCCTATTGCCAAGCTATGTCCGGCAGACGAACTTAGCCGACCACATATTTTTAAAAGGCACCAAAACATTTACTTATACACAAAATTCTAGCTTGATGTTAGTCAGACACTTTTTTGAACGCTATCTCCTGGACTAGTAGAAACAAGACAAGATTCTTTAACAGACATTAATTGTCAATAATGTCAATTTATAAAACAGGTTTGTTTATATAAATAAAATAAAAAATGTAAGCTAAAAGCCCTTATATGTAAGTTACCCTGACGATGTAAATATATTTTACGAAACTAGTTGGTAAACAAGTTTTTTCTTCAGGCTGTACCTCACTAACTCTCTCATATCTACACTTTAACGGTTGCTAACTTAAATTTAATCCCGTGAACAAATTAATTTGAAATTTTATTTCAAAATTTCACTGAAGCAGTGCTTCCTTTGCTTCATCGCACTGCTTACCACTGCATACTTACATACCCACTAAGTCCTATTGACCAATGGATAACTTAGAGCAGCAATATAACTTGAACGGCATGAGTCTAAGTAATAGTATATTGGAGATACGAGGTGATACATACTTGTTGAACTGTTGTTCTAGTATGGTCGCTTGTTTAGGAAGACAGAACTGACAGAGTGGACTCTTCTGTTCACTGTCCTTCAGTACAACTTTACATCCTATGCACGTCTCCTTCTTCTTAGTGAACGCAGCCAGGGCGCTTACTTTCGATGTCACCATCGACCTCGTCCTTGTGTGATCACCACCTATATTAAATAAATATAAAGTCAACAATCAACTAGCCACGACCCACTAAAATTAATTTAATGTACAATTTTGAATATCAAACAATAATACAGTAGAGTCTTGCTAATCCGGGTTTAACGGGACCGAACCCAGTCCGGATTACCAAAAGTCCGGATTAAACGGAGTCAGTTTTAATATGTCTGTAGAACAAGCTTTAGTAGAGTAAAACTATTAAAATCAAGGTTTTTATCGTAAAAATTACTTTTATTAGTCTCCAAAACATGCTTGTACAACGTAGGTCCACTATTTAAGTTAAGAGCTGTTCTGTCACCAGTCATGTCAAATGAATTAAAATAAAATGACAATCTATTACGCAGGTGGCAGGTATAGTAGGGACTTCCTGAGAAACAGGCTGAGTTCTGATATGAAATTCGAGGAGCGATAATTATTTCACAAAAAGTTGAGACATTAGACATTGTTGACTTGTCAAAATTTCATGGAACTGGGTTGAGCCGCCGCTACATGTTTCTTAAAACCCTTCCCCATTTCAGTCACATATAATTGTATTTCCTGGAATACACTTCCTTTATATCTTCCGCCCTACATTTCTATGGAACCAAAACAGATTTATCAATGTTCTTACTTATTCTTAAATCTGTTAATTTTTAACAAAATACCGGGTATTCCTCGTGTTAGACTGTTTGAATATACACCTATAAACTATACTAGGAACAATTTTATACATTTTTAATTGACAATAAAAGCAGAAACTCCAATTATCTTAACAATTAATAAATCTTAATAGGCCCTGGTTCCAATTTGTACATAGTTTTTGGCCTGTCCGGATTATACGGATGTCCGGACTAGCGGGGTCCGGATAAACGAGACTCTACTGTATAACTTAGCTAATGCAGTAGAACAAAAAAAAAAAAAAAAACTGTTAAAAAAGACACAATAAAAGTTATTTCAGTCCGAAAATGAGAGTTACTCTGTAATAGAACAATGTACAAAGGGGGAATGAGAATAATATGAACAGAACAATGAAATATTCCACTATAAAACTCCTTTTACAAAGTCCGAAAATAAAGTCCAACAAAAGTTTCCTCAGCACAAAAACGAAAATATTAATGGTGTCAATCTGTTGTGATTTCGGCCACAAATAGCACTGGCATCACTCAACAGAATCATTATGATATAAATCAACAATTTGATAAATAATCCAGTTTGATAAACATCAAAGTTTGAATATATGTCAAAAAAGTTACAGAATCGAACCCCCAGACACACACCCGAAATAAATAAATAATAAGAACATACGTAGTAAAACAGACTCCGCCTTGTCTCCGAGAATGGGTTGAAATATCCTCAGTAGAGGTTTGGACAGTTGATTTTCCAAATAGTAATTTGTATCCAGAGGAATATTATTTTCTAAAACATAAATAGGATCCTGCAACAAAAATATAGTCACGATTAAATCAATTATTTGATTAAATTAACACAAAACAATTTAGGCTTTTCATTAAATCATTTGGCATACGCGATAATAGAAAACATAGCCACTCATTCCTAGCATGCACACAGAGTGGAGTTCTGGGTGAAGGCTAGTATTAAAACATGTATATATATAAAGTTTACCGGAAACATTAGAAAATAATTAGTATGGACCAACCTCAGCCTTGAGGTAAGCAGGAGTTGATTTAGCTGCAGCAGTAATGACGAAGGGAACTCTGTCTCCAAGTTTGGGAGCGTTGCCAGGATCTCTCTTCTTCATCTTGTTGGCTAGTTCTACGTGGGCCTGTTTCCCTGCGTAGTCAGTCTTAGCAAGTTCCTTGGTTATCACCAGCTGGGAGATGTCAATACGGTTACACAACAAGTCACTGATCTCTTTCTTAGCGTAGCTTACGGCACCGTCCGGATCTCTGAACACAACAACAAAGTCCATCAGTAACTCCGGGTAGTTCAGTGCACTTGTACATCTGACATTCTCATGTTATTATTATTGTTTTCTGTTTCTTTTGTCTCTTAATCAACACATGATAGGGTTATTAGAGGATTTGAGATAAGCTACTTTATTCATCTATCATAAGGGCCGATTAGACGAGCCGATCTGGTCTCCCTAATTCGGGGCCACGCCCCCTCGGCCCGAAAACTTGGTTGTGTAATTCGAGTTCCTGGTCACGTTTTGGGGGTGAAACCAGACAGGGCGGTCGGATGGAAATTCCATCCGACGTAGGGTAGAAAAGTGGGGGATCTATAGGCCCCCCACTACTTAACCCTGCGACCTGACAGTTACTTCCCTATCTCGTTAAGAAAAAGTGGCTAGATGGAACTGGGTCGGGCCGTGTAAATGCAATGCTCTGTCTAGTGGTGGGGAGACCGGAGATAGGGAAACTCGGAACTGGACCAGGACCAGGGAACGGGTCGTCTAATCGCCCCTTTAGTATGGTCATCAGTGCGAAATATGTCTCACCTCTTTAGGGTATGAACCAGATGTGTCAATATTTAGGCCTAGGAGTCAAGTAAGTTGCAAGAACAGTAACCATTCGTCTATGCCGATCCTCTGATACATTATTATTATATTACAGCTAACACACAGGGATTCTAAGCATTACCTAAATTGCTATTTTTTAATATAAAGGCCATATATATTACAGTATGCCTGTAAAATTAAAAATCTTATGTAGACAGTGACCTTCCTCTTGTATTGAATGTCAAGTTAAAAAATATGTGAGGGAAATTTACCTCACATAAGTTGCCCATCCTGAGCAGTCATAATTAACTCTAATCTTGGACAGACTTTAAATCTTGGTAGCAAAGCAGATAGTGTCACAACCACTGCCAAGTTCTTGACCAAACATTTATTTATTTGGTTATTTCTTTTGTAAGATTTGAAGATCTATATCTATATTTAAAATGTATATGTTATACTTGTTGGGCAACACTGTTAGTTATTTTTAAGATTATATAAATGGATTGTATTAAAATCATAGAACTAATTAGTTTTTAATATAAAAACATTCATTCTTATTAATTTTCCTGTTTTTTTTATTTTTTTTATTTTTTGTTTTTTTTATTTTTTTTTTTTTTTTTTTTTTTTTTTATTTTTTTTAATTTTTTGTTCTTTTTCCCATTGTTTTATAATTTGAATAATATTACTTATTTATTTGCATTAAAGGTGTAAATAAAACAAAATAAATAGTTATTTATGCACCTAGGGAGTAAAGTAAGCCATTATTCCCTGAGCGAAAAAGTTGGTTCTTGAGGCGAAGCCGAAGGAACAATGGTCCCTAAATCCCGAGGCGAAGCCGAGGGAGATAATTATCGTGAGGGGAATAATGGCACTTTACTCACGAGGTACATACAATATTTTATCTCCAGTAGGATGAAAATACACATTTTTGCCCATTGCACAGTTTTTATTAATTAATTTAATAAATAACTATAATTATTAGCACTTTTAATCAAAGATATAAGAGATTCAATATTAAAAACAAATAGGAATTGGAATTAAACTCAAATAGAAGGTTATTTAGAGGCAGATTATAAACAAAGATAAACATGGTCGAAATAGCAGTGACGCCAACCTGATTTCAACAACTTCATTACATTAGCCATTCATTTTCTACAATTTATAAAATAATAAAGTAGCAATCTTTACTTTTTCGCCCTACTTTTACTTTTTCTCCCTACTTTTTGAGTTCAGGGATGAAAAGACTTACTTTAGCCCCTCTAAACTAATTCAAAATCATAACTTTTTCTCCCTACTGGAGATAAAGATGATTTACCTGTCGATGAGAAGTTTCTGTAAACAGGTGTTCATCATGTTGGCTACGAGAGGACAGTTATCTCTCCTCACTGTCTCCAAACCTTTGCAGTCCATTTTATCATACGTATCAGTTCTTGTAAAGTACAGACCAGCATATCTCTTCTTATTGATTAACAGATATGGAAAGTAAACCTAACAAACAAACAACAAAATTATACATTTATACAAGAAGCAATTCATGGTATTAATAATTTATTGTCTACCTTCAAATGTTAAAACAATATGCCCAGACATAGATTTCAAATGAAGATCTATGGGACACCACACAAAACCAATCACAATCCAGAGCGAGGAGAGAAAAAATGCAGATTGGACACACTCAAGGAAACCACAAAGAGCTGTAGAGAAAGGTGCACTTGATTAGAAGCCAAGAACACATGGAAGAGGAAGGTCCTGAAAGCAGTGTGGCAAGACCTGGAGTGAAATTAAAAGAATGGCAATTAATGCCTTTTGCCTTATACTCCTCAATCAAGGAGCAATAAGAATTAAGTACAGTAGTCAATGCATAGTAAAAAAAAAAAAAAAAAAAAATCAACATCTGTTTAATAATGGGGGTCCAACTAAAGATGAACACATTTTATCTTCAGGTATAGTTTAGAGAAAACTAACATCGTTAGAAGCAGAAGTTTGGGCACTTCTTTAGATTGTTACTCCCCTTATAACAAAAAGAGAGGGGAGTAACAATCTAAAGAAGGTTAACGGAATGTTCTAATTTAGACTGTTACTCCCCTTATTAAAATAGAAGTGGGATATTCCTTTTTCCCAAAGTACATTGGACTAAACATCCCTTTTTCTTGCTAGTTATTTAGTCCAAGTTATTTTTATTCTAAAACAACACAGGGGAGTAGCAATCTAAAGAAGTACCGAAGTTTGCTTGTTTACTTTTCAGGGGACTTCAAAATGATGTCTGAAGCAGTAAGAGATAAGGGGTTCCAAGCTTTAAACCTTATCAAATGCATCTTTCTCTATCCACTAAGCAAGCTGACAGATCCACAGAAAATGAGTACCTTGATTAGGGGAAATAAACTTAGTTCTTCAGCAGGCAGAATGTCTAAGCTATAGATTTCCCACCACAGATGAGTTAATACAGGACAGTTGCTGATAAGGGGTTTCTTCCTCACTCAGCCGACACTCTGGGCTTTCATCTAGGCCAAGCAGGTTAGATGTCGATATAATCAATAGGTTTTTTGCCTGTCAAAAAATTGCAGGATTGTTTTTTGAGTGAAAGAAGTGATATGGTAAGATGCTAAGATGGGTCCCTGATCATCATTTTAGATTTTCTTCAGAAATACAAGAGATAATTATTCTGTTTATTTGTTGTTGTTTTTTTAAAAAAAAAATACATAGATTAACTAATAATTGAGTCAAGAAACCTTTTCAAATTCCAATTTGATTGGCTGGATGAATTTTGTCGATACATAATCAGCTGCTTCTTTGCCGAGAGCCATAGCTTCTTCAAGAGTCTTCACTCCAAACTTCACCATCACAGAATCAGTGTCACCGTAAATAACCTACAAATAAATATACATAAATACGAATATAGTTCAGTTTTATTAACCCTCTGGTGGCCACATCGGTGTGTGAGACCACTTAAGCTAACATAAGTACCGAACTGGTGGGACTCCGGGAGTTCTTCAGATGTCTTTTGCACAGGGTACCTTACCTCTTAGTCTCTCTCACTCCCCGTTCAAATTCAATCATAAAGTCGGCCCTACACGTTGCAGTATAACTAACAGGTAAAATATTACAGGTAAACCTGTACAGGTGACCTGTAGCATGTGCGCTATTAGTTATTACATAACTGTACAGTATGCTAGTACACACGCTTCTGATTACCAGTCAGGAATGCCCCACCATGTATGGCTTAAAACATTTTAACCCATTGATTTTAAGCCAATCTTACAGACATGTCTAATACAATTTTTGACAGAATGATGTGTCAGTTGTACAATTTTGTATAATTTTATTATTTTTTTTTTAATTCTTACTGTAATTTTAATTTTTTTTTTTTGTAGACAAAATGTTGTAAAAGTGAGAATATTAAAACGAAGCTCACTAATTATAGCACAGTGGTCTAGACCAAAAATGAATATGCCTAAAGAGGATGAAGAGCGTTTTAGTGAATATCACAAGAGGATAAGTGCTGAAAGATCAAACAAATAGTTCAACTTACAATAGCATCGTGCTGGTATCCGTTAGCCACCGTGTATTTCTGTTCCACTTCAGTTTTAGTTCTGTCAATCATACTCCTTCCGTAAGCTGTTACACTCTGAAATATTCACGGTTATTTGTAAAATATATAAAAAATACAATATCAATGGTGGAACAGTGAGAAGTTAAACCTTCAAATTTGGAATTTCTTGAGATATTATAGTCAAAATGTTTAGAAAAAATCCCCTATCAACAACCTTAGAGTATTCACATATCTTTAAAAATCAGTACATTTCCACATAACAATGCATTTATACAAAGGCCTGGAAGAAGTTTAAATGTTTCTGGAAAGAATGAGGGTTATCATAAATAATTTCAAGATAAAAAGAACTTTTTATATACTACGTTTTTAAATTTTCTGTTGAATCGTATGTAATGTTGATAATATAATAGTTATTGTTATATAATACATAATGTTAGTAAAAAAAAAATAAAGTTCCAAAATTTTTTCTTCACATAAATGACAACCATCTAGAGAGCTGATCTAAAACCTATAAGAGGACAAATCTTTGTACAACGGATCTCCCCAACACCAAATCTAAAGCGATGTTTTAAATAATATAAATAATATAATCGATATATATTTCCTGTTTTGCTGTCATTCAATGTTTATCTCTTATTTATAAAAAATCACAAATTTGAAACCCATCAAAATGAAGATTGTAAATATGGGACATGGCAAAACAAATAAAATAACTTGCAGATTTTTTCCGAACTAACTTTCCATACAGCAAAATTTGCTGAAAACCAATTAAATTCTGCTGAAAGATGGCTAAAAGTATTAAAATAATGCATTGTCATCGTGTTCTGAGCTATGCTAAAAGTTTCAAATGTCTAGCTATATGGGAAGTTAGTTAGAAATCGATTGCCAGATTTGTACCGGACAAACAAACAAACAAACAAGAAAGCAAGCTAATAAAAACGTAGTAAAATATGCTGTTTAAAGAGCTGTATGAAAGGAATTGTCGGTACAATATAACAATACTTACACCAGATATCTCAAGGCAGGGCAGCTTGCCAACTTGAGCCCCGGTGAAGCCGTAGACGGAGTTAGCACTTATCTTGAGAGCCAGTTGTCTTCCGTCAAGCACTTTCTTCTTAAAAGGATCCGTTTCATTTTTAAGGTCGTTCTTTGCTTTCTTCCTGGCGGAGAGAAGACTCTCCAATATCTGAGGTAGCAAACCTTTCCTTACTGATGATTTGACAAAGTAATTATTAGACGGAGTCTCCGAATACTGCTCTCTACTTAGACTGAAAGCAAACAATCCAGATTTTACTTAAAAACAAATAATACAACTGATATAGAAGGGAGTTTTAGAGGAGTTTTTTTTCTGATATTCAGCAAGTTAAAAAAACAGAGTTTTTCAGAGGTAAGTTTATTTCACAGAGTTAAAGATAAGAAATACAGATTTTAGTTTCAATCCTTTAGTTTTCAAGGTTTTCACAAGAAAAACTTTTTCTGCTGGATTCTAGTGCTTTGCAACAGATTGTGTTTTTTTTAAATGAAATTTTATTAGTTTGATTGGTTTATAATCTACTATATATATTGCTTCCGAGCTTACCGAAGGTAACGGAAGCATTGTGTTCACTTTTGAGAACGAAAAACTTTTATGCCTCCGATTTCAAAAATTCCAAGACATAAATCCGTTTCAGACATCAGGGAACATTTTTGGTCTCGTGTCTGTCTGTCTGTCTGTCTGTCTGTCTGTCTGTCTGTCTGTCTGTCGGTCTGTGTGTCCGCGAATTATGAAACGTGCGACGATAACTTGAGTAAATGTCGACCGATTTTGATGAAATTTGGTAGACATGTTCATTTTAGCAATGCTCAGGACGAGTTCGTTGGACAACGTTATCCGTCCAAGCGTTCACGAGCAATGCTCGCGTAAACGTGAACTTTAAATTTAAAATTGGAATTTTTGGTCGGGGAAAAAATCTAACTTCATCTATTCAATGAGACAAACATTTTTTTCGACACCGCTATGAAGTGTTAAAGATCGCTAAAACTATTAATAGTTTTTACAAAATAAACAATATTACAATAAAGTAATATAACAATAATTGTTATAGTATATGATAGGATGCGAGGAAGCTATGTGCCACACTAATTGGCAGTCTATTTTTTTTTAGTTTATTGTTCACTTCAACTACAAAGTTTTTTTTTTTTTGTTTTAATAAGTGTTGTTAAGAGAAATACAATTAGCATTTTGATTTAACATGATCGGGTGTTCACCCAGTGGTGGCACTCCGTAACATTATTATGCATATGTATTTGCATATACATTGTTTAGATAGTGTACATTATAATTTTCTTCAGTTGATTCTTAGAAGATCTCTTGGCCATGTTCTTTTCAGTCTTCTGGGTGGGTTTGAAGGTATATGAGGTGAGGAAAGGGCGTGAACAAGAGGGTTGTTATGGGGTTCAAGTTTGTTGTGGAAATTTTTATATCTATCTTTAGCAAGATCGCTCACAAAAGATACCTTTAGGTCTTTATGGATGATGATGTTTGGAACATAGAAAGGAAGATGGGACAGTTTTCTTAAGATTTTTGACTGTAGAGACTGCAGACGGTGAAGATTTGAAGGTTTTGTAGAACCCCAGATTTCAATGCCATATGACCAGGTAGGCTTGAGAATTGAGTTGTAAATTTGTAGTCTATGTTTTAATGTGAGACGTGTGACTGGATAACCTTAAGATAACCACCTAGCAGTGTTATATTTTTTGTCATATAGGTTGGCCAATCTGAGGTGTCAGTTTTACAAAGTATAATGGCATGAGTATAAATCCCTCCTTCTTATTTCTAAACCTGCTCCCTATGGATAAAATAATTTTCCAAAAATCCGTAATTATTAATTGATACGGACAGCTGGAGTAAAAGTTATAAAAGTTAAGCTTCCAGGGAAAGTAGAAGTATCTTCCTTATTTGGTGAAGGGATATGTTTATAATAATAGTTGAAAAGGTACTGCAGGCAGTTAATATTCTTATAAGGGTGTAGTTAAAGGTTAATCTCGGAAGGTGACTTTGGTACCAGGTACCTCTTCCCATTACCCTCTTCCACTTATCTTCAAATAAGACATTCATCATGATTAACTATATACAATATTTATTACAATATGCTCGCTTCAACGATAAAGCCACGTTTATAGAGACAGGATTCAAGCCTAGTTATAGTGAGGATTCAAACACTAAGTATATGTCGGCCATATTCAATTGAAATTGCCAATTGGAAGACCAGTAGTACGTTATGGATCTGAAACATGGGTTTGGCTTTGTAAAGATATAACACGCCTCAGAGTCGTCTAAAGAATCATTTTTTCGGTCATGAAGGCATCATCAAAAGCTCAAAGGCTTATTAAAAGCATGAGGATAAGATGGCTGTCAGATAATGAGAAACCATAAACAGAAGTAAAAAGCATTCTGGAAGCTTAAATGGAAGGTAAAAGAAGAAGTAAGACCCAGCAACAGATGTGTGGACCATGTCTGGGAAGACCTATAGACCTTTGCAATTGCAGCTTGGAAAGGTCATGGATAGAGGAAAATGGCAAAGAATGGATTGAGAGACTAGGCTCCACTTAGGACTATAGAGCCAGCATAAGTCAGAAAGATAGACAATGTAACATTATAAAATGAAAAATAAGGGAGTGTTAAAACATTAATAAGACAATTTGCAATTACCCAAGTTTATCTCTTTGACCGGGGTTGAGTAGTGTCGTGTAGCAGAGATTGTGAGCCATCATGATACTGGGATATAGTGAGCTGAAATCCAGTGTTGCTATAGGAGTAGAGTAGTAACCCTTGATAGGTTCTATAACAGTGGCACCTTCAAACTGTTCATTTGCACCTCCTCCGGATGTGTACACAGGCATCAAATAACCTGCTTCTGAAGCCTAAAACAACATGGTAAAACATTAACAAACTAAAACTTGATAAACTGTTTAATCCATGTAACATTCGTGTGGTTAGAGTTATAAATTAAACACAGAGAGGAGGAACTAGCTTAGTATTAAGCCTGGGAATCACAATCAAGGAGCGTAGTTGTAAATAAGAGGATTAAATATAAATAATAAATATAAATGGGGTAAAAAATAATAATAAGTGAGGTTAATTGGTTACCTGGTCAAAAGTCTTTTGTATTAAGGATAACTCAGCGGTAGCAGTACAAAACATAGCAGCATCATCACAAAGAGGCATAAACATTCAGGGGGTTAACAGGTATAGTGGAAGGATATATACAGTTTGTAAGTCTCAGCTTTTTAATCAGTATTTTGGTCAGAAAATCTTAGGCATTGCAGTTTAACTTAGCGGTAGTGGTACTAAACAACCAGTGGGTAAACATAGTGGCAAACAAAGGGTTATGTGGAAGAGAGTGTAAAAGTTTATTATTTGCAAACAACAAACTTCGTGCATGCGCACAATTTATTTGCTTATCAACTTAGCTCATTTTGTCCCATCACAGGGAAGTTTTTATATAAAGCAAACATAAATTAACCAACACTTTGAGTGAGAACTAGACTCACACCAGAAATTTCTCATTAGAATTAGGGACGGACATAGTTAATTTTGAAGATCTAGGTTTTCCGGTGATAACCACGTCTCGAAGGGTGTGTGCATTTCTAACATTTCACTTCTAATACTAGAAGCATCTTCAGAGGAAGTAGAAGATGCTTCTAACAGGAGCAAAGAAGAAGATGCTTCTAATAGGAGTAAAGAAGAAGATGCTTCTAATAGGATTAAAGAAGAAGATGCTTCTAATAGGAGTAAAGAAGAAGATGCTTCTAATAGGAGTAAAGAAGAAGATGCTTCTAATAGGAGCAAAGAAGAAGATGCTTATAATAGGAGCAAAGAAGAAGATGCTTCTAATAGGAGCAAAGAAGAAGATGCTGCTAGAAATAGGAACAAAGTAGATGTTTCTAGTAGTAGGAGTGAAGTAGAAGTTGCTTCTAGAATTAGGAGCAAAGTAGAAGATGCTTCTAGTATTAGGAGCGAAGTAGGAGTTGCTTCTAGTATAAGGAGCAAAGTAGAAGATGCTTCTAGTATTAGGAGTGAAGTAGAAGATGCTTCTAGTATTACGAGGAAAGTAGAAAATGCTTCTAGTATTACGAGGAAAGTAGAAAATGCTTCTAGTATTAAGAGTGAAGTAGAAAATGCTTCTAGTATTAAGAGTGAAGTAGAAAATGCTTCTAGTATTAGGAGTGAAGTAGAATATGCTTCTAGTATTACGAGGAAAGTAGAAAATGCTTCTAGTATTACGAGGAAAGTAGAAAATGCTTCTAGTATTAAGAGTGAAGTAGAAAATGCTTCTAGTATTACGAGAAAAGTAGAAAATGCTTCTAGTATTAAGAGTGAAGTAGAAGATGTTTCTAGTATTACGAAAAAAGTAGAAAATGCTTCTAGTATTAAGAGTGAAGTAGAAGATGCTTTTAGTATTACAAGGAAAGTAGAAAATGCTTCTAGTAGTAGGAGCGAAATGGCAGGGGGATACCTTTAGAGACACCTCACCATCATTTAGTTCACCTTTCTAACTAAAGATTACTGAATTCTTTACAAATCTTGAGTGAAGAGAAATTCCAAAAGTTATTAAGTACACAGAAAGATAGAATAAGTGCTATAAGTTTAAATAACAATTATTTTACTTACAATCCATTAATTTAATACAAGTAATATTAAATATAATTCAAGTAACTTAACATACTTAAATAACTTAATTTGATAACTAACCTTACTTCTTCAAGTATTAAACGTGGCACATCCCAAACATAGACTTTCTTCATTATTAAAAATGTATTATTTACAAATATGCACCATTGTGGGTAAATTTTTCTGGTGATTTACCTAGACGTTAAGAATGTTAGAGTGTATCACACACCACAGCACCCCCTTAAGTTACAAAATTAATAAAACTAGAAGTATGGCGCTTAAAGAACTCAGGTAGAAGTATTTGAATTTTACTCTTATATATGCCATATCTGTTTTCAATGTGGTCTTCTTGTTTGTATACTCTATCTGCTGAAATAGGTAAATGAAAGGATTTTAGGCCGGTTATCTTTAAACAGACAAACTTTTAGAATCTCAAGTCTATGATAAAAGAACTCACAAATTCTCATTCAAAATAAAAATTCTACCTTCTTACAAATTGGCAATATGCCTCGTTAAAAAACCTTTATTTCTGCATTCTTAAACCTCGATGAAGCCAACATATTTTCCAAAATCTTTTGTATTTTAATTTTATATTATTTAATATAATTGGTAAATCTATATTTTTGACTGAAGCTTGATATCCTCAAATTCTATCACCTCTATAGTTTTGTTGCAGAACTTGATACAACATTTTTATTGACTTGCCCTTGTACAAGGTATAAAAAAATTAAACAAATCAAATTTAAATTAACAACTATATTTAATTTAAACAAAAAATCTATAGAGACATACAATAAACATAAGTTTCAAAACAAATTTAAAAAAAAGGATAATTATATGAAGAACGAACATGTTAATGTTGATTTTATCTTAAAATTTTAATTTAAATCAAATTATAATTATTATTAACTACGGGAAACAGACAGAGAAAAGTTGGTAGAGCGCTATACTGAAAATATAGAGGCCCGTGGTTCAAATCCCAGCGCTGGAGTGTATTTCTCTCTGTCTGTTTCCCGTAGTTAATAATAATTATAATTTGATTTAAATTAAAATTTAATCTTTCCGTAGTATGAATACTACCAAAATCGTAAAATATGATTATCTTTAAAATAAAAAAGAAAACACGAAAGTGTGCTTTTTATGGTCAATTTCAATACCCATCAAAAATATTTTTTTGGAGTAATGAATGGTTTGCTCATATCTAGAGATGTAAAAAAACTTTTTTTTTCTGGTGACTTTTTTTCTAACATGAAATGTGTTTTCGTTCATATTTTTATTTCAAAGATTGCTAAAGAAGGTATGTTTTTAACATAAAATGCAGTTGCTCATCATTAAAATACCTTTAATTAATATTTTACTTTAAAAATAAAATGTAAATATGTCCTATCGATTTTTGATATATTTTGAATATTTTTGATGAAAAAAAACAAAAACAAAAAAACTTGTCATAATAATCAACATCACTAACATAGTCGAATAAATAAACTGATTTTTATTTCTAACTTTTTGATTTTGTACTATAAAAATTTACTAAATTTTTTTTAATCAATCAATACTTTTAACAATATTTTATTTGATAATAAGGTTATGTACACTCGCATTATATAATAAATCATACTATGTAATTCTATTTGAACTCATTAAACAAACTGCACATATAAATTATTATGATTTTTATTTTCTTTTTTAAATAAAAGTTAGTTTCACCCTGGCCATCAGTGGAGGAAGAACTTATTAGATTTTCTAACCATTTTAAAAATTAAATAATTCAATTCCTATTAACTAAAGCCAATATCCAAGGACAATATCATTTCCAAGATATTGTGCAAGTTGTGTAACTGTACTTTATGGAATTTTGTTTCTTATATCATATAACCATATATTACATAACCATATTATATAACCATAATTATATAACCATATATTATATAACCATTCTCAATAATTAAACTCTTAATACAATAAAAATTAGTTAAAAATATGCATCTGATGAAAACGTGAAATGTGGAAAAAACAAGGGCTTGGTTTAAAAAAAAAAAATAAATAAATAAAAAAAAATAAAACCGGAACATTTTGAAAAAAAAACTAAACCTTTTTTTTCATTTACATCTCTACTTACTCATATCTATAAATAAACTCATTTACCACCATGCTTAGGGATAGTTTTAATTCCTGTGCTTATTTATCTTAAATTTAATGGGGGATTTTGGGCTGTCCTGAAAAATTCACAAAACGCAGTTTCACTATTTCCTAAGAGAGGGGGACAATATTAGAACTTGTAATGTAAACCAAATTGGAATGTAAAAGTAAATGGTAATTTGCTCTCTTTTTTTTAAATGTAAATTGTTTTACTTAAATTTTAAACCAATAAAAAAAATATACATAAATGTAAAAACTAGTAATACCTAACCATCACAGTGGGGTAACTTTAAAATCAAACGTGTTACTAATAACTAAAGCAAAACTTTACACAAGAAAACACAATTTATTAAACAAGACAAATGCCGACGAACCAAATTAAGAATGGAATTAATGTTTGATAGGAACCTTTCTAAGGAGCTGAGAGACGACTTTGATCTGCTGCCCCCTGGTAAGAAGACAAGACAGAGAGACTCCCGTCACTCTTGCCATCTCCATGTAGTTGATAACGCACATCAGCTTCTCAAGCAGTCTCAACGGAAGATAAGCATCCTTCAGACAGTACACTGCCAGTCTAAAACACAATACCTCATCTCAGTACAAGTAGTAGTATAACCCACTTGTTGGAATCTAGCATTTAGACCCATTTTTCGAGTCGGTGAGGAAGTGTTTTTGAAATTACTTACCACATCTGCTCGCCCATCACTAAATCAAATGCGATGCGATATGAGGTTTTGGGTTCGATCCTAATGCTCTGATTTATATGGCTTACTAATGATCACATTATACTCCTTTCGGCGGTACAATGTACATAGGTATGATATGTGAAGTGGCTGGAACTCTCTTCCTCTGGGGCTAGTAAAATGGGCCTAAAAGGTAGCTAGGTTCGAACAAGTGGTTCGCCCTACCTGTCTAGCACTAGTACTAGCACCTTACTACTACTACACCCCTTTTACTAACCCTATGGTAGAGAGTTCCAGCCACTTCACACATCATACCACTGTACAATGTACCACCAAAGCAAGTGTGGTGTGGTCATTAGAAAGCTATTCAAATCAGAGCATCAAAATGGAATCCCTGTATGAGGTTTCCTTGACCAAGTTCAGCTCTCGTTTCATCGATGTAAATCAGATCCATTGATTGCCAAGCAGATGAGACCGGCACCTTTAGTCCCATAGGCACAATTGCACGATGACAATATATTCATGAAGCCGTAGAGGCTTTGCGTTTCTTCATGAGGCATTTGAGATTTTTTTCCACACTCCACTGAGCCATGGTGGCACTAAATGGCACATTGTGATGGAAAAGTTAAGTCCCTTCCCCACACCCACCATAGGGTGTGGAAAATCATGTGTTTGCACATGACGCATTTGTTTAAAGTAATGAATCGGTTGGGAAGTGTAGCGAGAGTTCTGATGCAACTTTAATATTAGATGCCGTAGAACCATCCCAAGACACAAAACTATACTCAAATGGATCCACAAAGTGGAAACCTAATAAAGATGAAACAACCTGTACCCCCATATACAAGGTACAAGAGCACCCTCTACAATGTGTAGAGGAGAGATATAATACATAATTTTTTTTTACGCTGGTACGTTGGAAACTTCCATAAACGGCCATACGTCTCCTGGCAGCCCAATATAATGCAGCTTTCTTAATAAATAAAATTGTAAAAATATAAAAGGTAGTCTATTCAAACACAAATCTAACCATATAAATAATTTTCCCAGGAAAAATCTAGTTTTCCAATGTGGATGAAAATAAATATGATTTTGCCGGAAATAAAAACTAAAGTATTTTTACATGTTGAACACTTTTGAAATGAGATTAAAAATAAACTGATTAAATTAGATCATATTCTATTTAAATTACGTCTTACAATTTATATGATTAAGTCTTGTTAGAGTTTGTAGTGCCGATATTTTTAAATTGGGTCAACAACAAAAAATATTAATCATTTACAAAAATAAGTACAGTAATTTACAGTTGCTATTGCACAATATCATAGTTTAAACAATAATTTATTCCAATAAAAAAAAAACTAATAAATGAAATCTCTTATTACTTATTTTATAAAAGTTATTTGGATTTAAAGTAACCGGAATATTTGATAAGACACAACGATGAATATATATCGAGTTGAAATTAGATAATATTTACATAATGAGATGGAAGAATTCTAGGATGAATCATAACTGACCTTGAAACAGATGAAAATCAAGTATAAAATGAAACGGAGAGACTCACCTCCTCCTAGTCTGCGGAGTTCCGTTCTGCAGATCCGTAATTATCGAGTGATGAACATCTTCCTTCTGTTCTTGCAGAAAATGGAAACTAACAGCGTTCAGTCGGTATGATCTCAGTTTATAGTCTCTTAACAACACCTAGACATGTAATTAAAAACACTCGTTAAACATTGATAATAAAATAAATTGATTTTTCCCCAAATGGAATAACTGTGCGAATGATTCCTTTTCGTAAGATTAGAGGGCAAATCCAATTCCTTGTTAAATCAAAGTAATATTTATTAATATGAATCACCTAAAAATCATTTAAAACTAACAATTTTAAAATTAAATCATTAGATTTAAACGACAAAATTGAGGTATCAATAATAACACTTTGATTGCATTATCAAGTGCAATTTTATTAGAATTTACAACACAAAAAGAGAAAAATTTATCATTTACCACAATAGCTGTCTATCTACATAACAAAAACCACAACAGCTAATGTTGTCTTCACAACAACAACCACAACAGCTAATGGTGTCTTCACTACAAAAACCACAATGTTGTCTTCACAACAAAAACCACAATGTTGTCTTCACAACAAAAACCACAATGTTGTCTTCACAACAGCTAATGTTGTCTTCACAACAAAAACCACAATGTTGTCTTCACAACAGCTAATGTTGTCTTCACAACAAAAACCACAATGTTGTCTTCACAACAAAAACCACAATGTTGTCTTCACAACAAAAACCACAATGTTGTCTTCACAACAAAAACCACAACAGCTAATGTTGTCTGTTTACATCACAATACCCAATATTTAATATAGACTGGTTTAAACCAGTCAGATCCAAAAAACTTATTGACTGAAATTCAATAGGCAGATGATAAACAGATCATCTGCTTTAGAAAATACTGAAAGTTTTCTACCATAAGCGATCCGGATATCCAGACTAGAGATGGGCAAAATAACCCATTTCAGAAATCATCAGATCGGATCTTTTAACTAGCTCATTGCTCACTGATAGTTTAAGAAAACATATGATTGCATTTGCATAAAATATAAATAATATATATAAATAAAGTTTCGGGGGCTGAGTAGAGTAGTAAGGAATTAGATCTAATGGTAAGCTACTACGTCCCTGGAGTGTGAGTGGTAGCATTAGTAGATAGAGATCACTGAGCTAGCTGGGATCAGATCATAAATAATGTGAGAGCAAATGTAGGTTTGGGGTAAGGGGATCGGGATCGAGATCACTCTGAGCATAAGGGGGGAGGACTAGAGGTTCTATTAGTAGAGGTGAAAAGAGCTATTAGCACTTGCGCATTGCCCAGTGAAATTGACTGTATCTCTATCTCTTTCAACTTTTATTTCAGTAGCTTGGAGCACAGCTGAGTTAAGGAAGAGGGAAGGGAGTAAGGGAAAGGGAAGAGGTACTGCTCTTTTTACGAGAGCGCTTACTCACACGCTCTCTTGAAAGAACTAGTTCTTTTGACCAGCTCATGAGCAGATCGCCCACCTCTAATCCAGATAGTTGATCAGTTTTTACAGATCCCCAATGGGGGGTCTTCTGTTGGTAAACAAGATACTATTAGGATAATTTCAACCCCCTTCCCCCCTGGCATTTTATTACTAAGAGAGGAAAATGTAAAGAAAAACTTACAAAGAGTAAATCAAAGATAACTCTTCCCTCGGTGTTGACTTCTTTGTTCTCTCGTTTCCCCATCTGTTTACTTTGGATTACATGTTCCCTGATAACTGATCTGAAACACAAACATTTACAATCTCAAAACAAACAAACATTTACATTAAGAATCTCAAAACAAGTGAGCATTTACAATTACAATCACAAACACCATATTTTAAAAACTTTCAATACTAGTTTGAGCTCATTCATTAGTTCCAATGAGTTTATTAGAACAGATGATTTACAAAGAATAGAAAGTATTGTGACGGAGAAAATCGATATTGTTAGATTTGCTGTGAGTGCAAAAAAGTTTTTTAAACATAGCTTTTTGTCATGTTTTAAATTTTTATATTTTAATATGTTTTTTCATGCTTATTAAGTTTTAGCTTTCTAGAGTTTTCAAAATTTAAAATAAACATTAGTATATATAGGGAGCCAGGGTGGCCGAGGTGCTAAAAGCGCCGCACAGCTATCACTGAGTAAAGGCAACTCCAGGTCGTGGGTTCGATCCCGGGCCATGATAATCTGAATTGCATCTATGAATCACGGACGGTGCAGGGCGAGGGCACCCCCTGAAGGGTTCTCTTCGCCCACACTTTGATGCACGCTTATATAGCTTACTAATGACCAAATCATACTCACTTAGGCGGTACAATGTACAAATGTATGATGTGTGAAGTAGCTGGAACTCTCCACCACGAGGAAAGTAAAATGGGTCTACTGTAAGGCCTGATTGCGAGGTTTGAACAAGTGGTTCATCCTACCCGTCTAGTAGGAAGTACTAGGTAACTACTTCAGTATATATAAAGCTATAGTATATAGAATCGAGAAAGAATTAAACTTGACCACTAACCTGACATTTTTTATGCGTCCAAGGAAAGTAAAATTGGTAGATTTCAAATGATTAGCTCGATTGATCAAATAAGGAAAATCAAAATTCTGAATGTTATAGCCTGTAAATAAATCTGGATCCACTTCTCGAACAAAGCTCGCCCATTTCTGGAAAATCAAAATTTGTATTAATTGCGATTCAATTAGAAAAAAAATCAATTAATTGCTATCAGCATCAATTTTAATTGATAGAAAGGGAAAATCAAAGGAGAATCTGAGAGCTCGAGAGGTTGACATCTAAAAGGTCACATGTCAAAATCTCGAGGTTTCGTTGGTTCTCTACTCTATTATTTTGATTTCCCCACACTGTCAACATCAATTCTAATTTTAAGACTACTGTAGAAGACTGGGAATAACTTGGGTGGATATATCTTTCAACAAGGATTTGGCAACATCGGTGGGTTGTAGCACCTTATACAAAGTTATGTTAGTGAGTGAAGGTTACTTTCTGAGCTACGTTAACTGAGCTAAGTTAAAATTAGATTGCTAATAAAATTGGTGAAAAAATCTATTGCAAAATTTGAGGACTAACAGAGTTAGACAAACCTCTAGCATTTCTCGTTCATCGTCGCAGCTTATGACCTGACAGCCGACTATAGGTGCGCAGGATTTAAGTGTGAATACGTTCCTGATGAATGGTTCGGCTTCTCCTTGTCGAATAACCATATTAGCTATCTGAATTACAGGGTCGTGGTTAGGCTCGGGGAATGTACCTAAAATATGTAAATCATTAATTTTTATACAATAAACAAGTTACACTAATAAATAGTCCAGAAGATAGTTTGCAAAAAAATGTTTGACTAACATCAAGCTAGAATTTTGTGTACAAGTTAATATTTTGGTATCTTTTAAGAATATGTGGCCGGTTCTTCTACGAGATATAGCTTAGCAATAGGCAAAAAAAAAAGACCGAAAACCGAAAGTTGATCCTAATTTGTCACTTGATTGGTTAGTTATTCAAATATTATTCCGAATCAAAGTGGTCACGAATCAAGTGACAAACTAACATCAACTTTTACTTAGGATAATGGATATCACATTGTCCACCATAATGGGAGGGACATGGCCGCTCTCCACCGGTAAGTTTTTTTAAATGCCTCTTGCCAAGCTATGTCCCACAGATGAACTTAGCTGACCACATATTGTTAACATATACACAAAATTCTAGCTTGACGTTAGTCAGACACTTTTATGCACACTAACTCCAGGACTATAAATAATAAAGTAGAATAAAAAGCTAGAGTTTTTAGAGTATGTTGTTGACATTAAAACCCAATCATTTTCAAGTTTTAGGTAGTATTCATACTACGGAATGTTTAAATTTTAATTTCAATCAAATTATAATTATTATTCGCAAAGGGAGACAGACAGAGAAAAATAGACTCCAGCGCCGGGAACCAACGGGCCTCTATATTTCCAGTATAGCACTCTACCAACTGAGCTACACTGGAGAATAATTCCTCTGTCAGTAACGATACCTAGTCCCGAATTAAGCTTTCAATTTTCTACAAGTCTAGAAGTCAACATTAACGACAATAGAACTAGACCGACAAGTATCGCTTATAATTATAAAGTACCCATTTAGTACCTGTACCTCGTACAATCAATTATAAATTTCATTTTTAAGTTTTTGGTAGTATTCATACTACGGAAAGTTTAAACTTTAATTTAAATAAAATTATAATTATTATTCACAAAGGGAGACAGACAGAGAAAAATAGACTCCAGCACCGGGACTTGAACCACGGGCCTCTATATTTTCTTCTCTAGGTTTCTTCTCGGTCTAGTTCTATTGTCGTTAATGTTGACTTCTAGACTTGTAGAAAATTGAAAGCTTAATTTGGGAATAGTTATCATTACTGACAGAGGAAATTATTCTCCAGTGTAGCTCAGTTGGAGTCTATTTTTCTATTTTTCTCTGTCTGTCTCCCTTTGTGAATAATAAGTATAATTTGATTTAAATTGAAAATTAAAACACAATTTGCAGGGATAATTCTAATGCTATGGTTGCATAGCATGAGGCAATATGTCGAGGGTAAAAGGTGGCATATCCCTAGAGGTAACCGTGACATTATGTTTCACGTCTATTTAGGCGGAACCAGCTGCACTGAACCCCATCATACCTCCTCACTCCTAAGAGGACCCCCTCGCAGATAACAACAATGACAGTCAAGTGTGATAACACCTCCAGGGAGCCAGGAGCCCTTACCTTAGAATTATTAGAGAGGTTAATAAAACATCACAATATTGCCACCAAATTTGTATTTTAAAATTAACGAACACATTTTGAAAGTATATCATCGTCAGTGTTAACACAATAGTAAAAGTAAAATCACTACTGTAGTACTTTAGTATTAATGATTGTTAATTTTAATACACAATTGTGGTAACAATATTGTTATGTTACTTTCCATTAGCCTCTCTAGTAATAATTATGAAGTGGTACTATAAAATCTCAGTCAAAACAACCACTAATTTCTTAGCTAAAGAGATAGCCAGAGGGTGGTGGTTTGCGCTTAATGGCTGCATAAAAACCCTTAGCTAAAACCATCAAACCACCTTTTGCATCCTGAGAGTGAGCTTTAATGCAGAAACTCATTGAGCAAAGTTGTCCTAAAATGGCTAATGTTAAACACACAAACATTTAAAACACAATTAAATCACAACATTTTAAAATGTCTAATAATATCTCAAGGTACAAGGTGGATCATAGGTAGTTGAACCATTTAAAATTTCATAACTTTCTACAATTAATTAATTTAATATTTTTATTTTAGATTATTAAAGCTTAATTATAATATATGTTAAAAATCATCATTTTTGGAAGAAATCCTTTGCAAAATCACGTGACTTTGCGAAACTCAGAAATCAACTGGCTGTTACAATCACCTGACTCATGGAACTTATGATAGAGTATCGGAGCACTCGGACTATTCAACAGTCCAAGGCCAACATTCATGAAGAAATTGGATGAGAAGAAACATTACGGCAGGTGATAGTTCAGAAAAACTGCACTTGTGTTGAGCAAAATGGTGGATACTTGAACAATGTAATTTTCAAAAGTAAATAAAATTGTGTTTTCTGTTTATAAAAGAATAAATGTAAATAATTAAAAAATGAAAAAGATATTTCATTTTAAAATGGCCAAGTGACTTCTGGGCTTCCCAGCATTATTTTAATATTTGGCTTAAATAAGTTTGTTGCCAGTCCTCATGAGTAAGTAGTTTGCTGCTCCAATTATATTCAGTAGTTTAAATAGAGTGGAAAAGTACAATGGATGAATTGCATAGAGGGTTACCTTTCCTGCCGGCGCACTCTATATCAAAACTTAGAATCCTGAAAGGAGCTACTTTTGACCATTCTCCTTCAGGTGAATGAGAAATCAACCTGTCGTAGGCTACGTCCACCTCAATCTGACATCTCGACTCAGGTTTAGGGAAACGTCCTTCTGATCTCAGTAACCAGGTCTCTGCAGGTAACTCTATCCAGTTACAGCCCACTATGTTTGTATCCACCATAAATCTAAACAAACGACATATTATCATAATTAATTAATATTGGAAAAGAAGAATGTTGAAAATCCTGAGAGATCTACACTGAAAACACAGCATAAGGACAATCTTCTTGATCTTACAGCCACTGTAAAAAAACTCCTACACCTGAAGACCGACCTTAAAAAGATCCTCCGTAGATTCGGTAATTCAAGAAGATGCTGAAAGCAGAGATGGATGGAAGGACCTAAAACTCTGTCAATGTCTACAATCTTATCTTTAATACTTGCTGGGTGTGAAGACAGTGAACACAAACGTATTATATCCACAAAGTAAGTTCCGTTTGCTTATATAAAAAAAAACGTGTACAGATACAGAACAAATTTTTATAGTACAAAAATCTACAACTTTTAAACTACTTTTCTACATAGCTTTCGAAATTTTGTAGGCACTTGTCACAGCGTGGCACAAGTTTTTGTATGCCTTCTTCATAGAAGGTTGCCGCCTGTTTTCAACCATGTGTAACATGTTCTTTCAGCTCGGCATCATCGTTGAAGTGTTGACCACCAAGGGAAGATTTTAGATGTAAGAAGATATGAAAGTCGCTAGGAGCGAAGTCAGGGCTGTACGGAGGATGATCAAACACGTCCCAGCCAAATTCCTGTAGGAGTTTACAGATCTGATTTCATACAGACCTTATTTCACAAGGGGTGGCATTTTCAATTAAGGCTGACATTATAAAGAAGCACTACAAAGAACTCATCGGCAGCAGCAATCTGAAAATGGCGTACATTTCTTCTCCTTGAATCAAAGTAACTGCCGCGCATGCTCAGAACTGCGATCGCAGCGCTGCCGCGGATAGAAATAGAAACAGAATTTACTTTGTGGGTATACCTCAAATATAACTTACTAACTTAAAGAGACTAAAGTAGAGTTGCCTCTGTGCATTCTTAGCATGTAGAACAACTCAAAAAATTATAAGTATAGACCCCCCCCCCCCCCAGGGATATTCAACTAGTAGGGGTGGGGGCCACTGTTGTAGTGCTGCACAGTGGCTATAGTCAAAAGGTAGAACTTATAGGGTAAACAAACCCAACCGCCGTTTTATTACCCAATCTAGCGGCCCCAACATATGAAATCTGATGACTGAGAGGTCTAAGATACTTGCAGGAAGATTTAAAGGTCACAGGTTAGAATACCTCTCTAGGGAGGCAATTTTTTTTTAGAGGCAATTTTTTTTTTTTTGAGGCAATTTTTTTTAGAGAATTAGTTCCTCTTTTTCCTGACTGGCTCGGGGTCACTACTGTTTATTCTAAACTAAAAAGAGAGGTTCTCCCCCCACTCTAACCTTAGCAACATTCGTGCAAGAGGGAAGTTGATGAAATCTCTGAAATCCCCTTTTTAAAACAGAAGAAAATCTTTCTAGATCGATAATGACCGAATGAAGTACAAACCTGATATCAAAGTCAATATTTGATTCAAACGATGAGTACGTGAATCCAGGAAAGCGAGAGTCAACCTGCTCCTTCTCAAGGAGTCTCTTAGCAGCCGGGATCTGTTTAGGCAGAGCTACAGTGATCTTAAGAAAACTAGAAAGATCTTCACCCGTGTACCCGTAGATATTTCTCTTCTTGATCATCTCAACACAGAGCACCGGCTCGGGACAGTGTTCCTTGTTACTTCTGTCAGTCAGCATAACGTTGTTTAATCCTTCCTGAAAACACAACCACTCTATTAATACAAACATAAAAATCTTGCCGAACATTTATTGTTACGTTCTTTTGTTTTAACATACTTTTATTGAAATGAATAGCAATCCATGCCGAGAGATTCTAAATAATGATTATTATTAGTTATATGGTGCATAAACAACTCATGTAGACAAGGAAACATTTTTCAGGGGAAAACTTGCAACGCTTAATCTTCCCGGAAAGATCTCTAAAATTATAAGCAGCATGCCATATAAGCATAAACCTTTTTCCCAACACCCTCATTTTGGTCATATTTTTTTCAAAATTCTGGAAAAAATTAACATTTTGTAATAATAGTTACAAATTCTTTTCCTACTCTTCAAGATTATGTTTTTTCCTCCGTAGTTTTTTAATAGCCTTAAACAGCTTAAAAAAGCTACAAGTTAAGCGCTATAGAGAAGTTGTTTGATGAAAATAAAAGATAAAGTATCATGAGAAAATCTGTTGAAAATATGATCATGATAAAATATGATGATTATCAATTAAAGGAACACATGAGAATTAGGATTGATTTAAGGTTAGAGGGATTGGAAATGGAAATAGTATTATTTCAGTGGAATAAATGATTAATTGATAGACAGAGCAGACAAGAGGGCTGATATTTGATAACCCCTTTATGAAAGCAATTCTGCAAGCACGTTTTCCTAAAGGAAGGACAATAAGCTGAGACTTAACCTCATGACAGTAGTAGTCACCTATTAGAGCCTTGAATAGATACAGAATTCCAAAAGCCTTTCTTCTATCGTTTAAGGTGTAAAAACCTAGGACATTAGAAAGGAATTCGTACAAATAATAAATCCTATTATAGAAGAATCAAAGATATCAAATCCTGACAGCGAATTTGAAAAAGGTTACTCCACACTGGAACAGCATATTTGAGGAGTGGTCTAACAAGAGCAATAAAGTTGAATAAAGCACTTTAGTGATAAGCTGTGATAAACACGGAGAATTAAACCGAGGCATCGAGAAGCTTTTGCAACTATTGAGTCAACGTACTTAGAATCCACTGCAACTCCTAAATCAGAGACTGTAAAAACCTGTTTAAGTGGAGAGCGACGTAGTCAAAATGCATTGATTTAAAAAGAATTAAAGATTTAAAACTATGAATAATATATCATGTTAAGTACATGGAACGTAGCGTTGGAAACCAATCAACTAAAAACAGTCGACTATTCGGTTGTTTTAAAATATTTATTCATTCAGTTGTGGATATCTAGTTTTCATTCAACTGATATCATTCTGTAGTTTGGACTTGTAATTCGGACGTGTATATGTATAACGAGATAACGAGTGTCATGTGCCTTCTCACCCCTCCTCAGCTCTGAGTCCTACACCGTCGTTCCTTCCCCCAACCCAAAACCAAAAAACATCCGAATGAAACATTAGACTGGATTCAGTCTCTGTCTATATTTTTTCATTCGAATGAAAACGATATCATAGCAGGCTGTAGTTTGGGACAAGATAACGAGTGTCAAACGCCTTCTCCCTCTCACCCCCCCCCCCCCCCCCTCAGCTCTGAGGCCTTTACGGCCTCCACCGTACTACTCCTATATAAAAAAAAAACCATTCGATTGAAACATTCGACTTGCAGGTTCAGTCTCGGTCTATATCTTTATTCGTATACCCTATACCTGCTATGAGACTGTTTTCAGTCAATTTTTTTTTCCCCGAATCGACTTATTCATTCGGTTGTTTTTTCTAGTCGGTTGTCCTCTAATGGAACGTACTCCCAAGAACTGTACTCCAAGTATTTCCTGAACTTGTAGGAATAACTTCACAGATCACCACCCATCCCACATTTTATGCTACCCACTTTTTTCTCTCAGTCAATTTATAAATATCATTGAAAATATTTGTAAAACTGAAATGATCGTCTGATTGTAACTTGTGCTAATTGAATTATAATTATTGAAGTTTCTATTATAAAACAATAATCAATGAATATGTTAAAATAAGTAGGATTATACCTTGAATCCTTCAAGATGGGACGTGTTAAATCCTGGAGGTGCTAGTACGTAGAAATAAGGTGTAAAGCCGTGCACATGGCAACATACAGAGTTACCTTGTTCTGTGATGCCGTACATCCTCATTACTGGCACCGGACCCAGTTGAGCTCCCGGCATCCCATTCAACTTACCATCCGCTAGAAAACATTTAACTAATTAATAATACATCAACTTCCAAACAACCTCTACATATCTCATATGTTGAAAGTAATTAATTATCAGTGAAACTTGAGAACAAGAAAACTAAAATTAAAGAGTATGGTTATAGCAATCAGCATGAAATGTTCAATTGGTCTTTATATGGACTATATTTACAAAAAAAAAAAAAATCCATACTTTACTTTTTGTAATATTCAAAAAAGCGTATAAGTTCTGGGTGTATAAGTCCAACATATGTACCTAATCTAAGCTATGGCTCTGATTTTTTTATTAGTTGTCTGCCATATTGGCCGCTACTTAAAAATATTAAGTGTGAAATTCCAAATGAACTACACAGTTGTTACAAATGCTGAGATGCACCTGTGTGTCATATTTCGTTCAAATCAGTCAATTTTTACACCAGTTACCGTAGGAAAAACACACAAAATTTTTAAATACAAAATCTCTTAAATGAAGAACTCACTAGAAAGGCTCATTCAATTACAAAGTTTGAACCTCACTCACAAGTCAAATTAAATTAAAGCTTAGTCAAATAAGCTTTAATGCTTACTTTACTGATGATGTAAAGTCAGACTCAATGGAGAAAGCTAAAGAACTTTAGTTTAAAGCTGTGGAATGTATATCACGGTTGCTTGCTGCAAATTATTTGACTGCAAACGAGGAAATAATATCAGGAGATAACTTTTTCGCTGAGCTCCCAAGTGGAAGATAAAACAACACAGCTGCTTGGTGTTCAAATTGACAGCAAACTTTCAAGGTCTTCTCATGTATTTAATTTGTGTAAGAAAATAGCTAAAACAGCTGTAAAGATTGAAGATACTCAGGAATCACCTCACAAGAGAGCAACTGGTTCATATCTATCATGCTACGGTTCACTCCAATCTCTCCTACGGGATAGAAATCTGGGGAAGCTCAAAAGACAATGATCGAGTGTTGATCCTTCAAAAACGAGCAGTTCGCCTCATCTGTCGAAGCCATCAGGCAAACACAATGCAAACCCATATTTAGAGAGATCCTAACTGTGGTAGGGCAATTCATTTATATAAATGCATTATTAATGCAAAGGAAAAAGACCTGCCTACCAACAGTTACTACGTTCACACATCGTTTTGAAAGCATTTTGGATCCAATTAGTTTTCAAAACGATTCGCGTTCATACAACAAAAAATACAGATGATCGAAATGTTTGTTTTCGATATTTCATAACGGTGATGTCACAAGTAAAACCTTCTTTCTTGTTACCTAATATGTCCACGAATTTTTACATTTTATTTACAAGTTGTTAAAAGTTTTTACATAGCATTAACTTTTGTTAAAAAAAAGTTTTTGCAGTTAAAAAAAATGAAACGGATGCTCATGAAAACAAACAACTAAAAAAGAGGAAACGAGTAAAATAACCTGATATCTTGATCCCCTCTACGACCTGTTCATACGAGCGTTTTGTATTCGATCCCCCTTTCCGATCATGTATATTTGGTGGAGCGGATTTAAGCCGATACGATCTGTGGTTCTCCGTTCGTACAGCGTTTTGAACTAGCGGATCATTTTCAAAACCGTTTTCAAAACGATGTGTGAACGTAGTAATTGTTGTGCACAGTCATGAAACAAGAATGTCGGGCAAATGTCATATTCCATTCAGACGAATTGAGAAAACCAAGAATGATCCTAGTGTGCTTGGAATAAGACTATTGAATGTTCTGCACGACAAATTAAAATCTCTCAGACAAAAAAGCATTGAAAAACAACTGAAATCCTTATTTTATTAATTGATATTTTGCCCTACAAGGTGAACAATTTTTTTGTGCTAGTCTCTTAATTGGACTTTTCATATTTTATAATTTGACAATGGAACAACGCAATTTGACAAGTAGAAGTATTATTATGTTTCTTTGTAACTCCTGCTATCAATAAATAAATAAAATAAATAAATGCAAATAAGGTATGCAAATAGTATTATTAGAATAATCTTCTATTATTATACGAAGGAATACAAGCTTACCTATGTAGTTATCGATGTCAATCTGCTGAAAGATGAGCGACTGAGTTTTTGGGTCCAAAGTAGGAGCAACAGAGCGACTCCATTTAAAGCTAGTGTGCTGAGTGTCTGGGCCCTGAAAAAAAAAAAAATAAATAAATAAACCATTAAAACATAAATTCTAAAATTAATAACATTCCTGGAAAGAAAGTTGAAATTTAGGCGAAAATTCATTCTTTTAAGGACATAAGAAGGAAAGTTTTATATCAACCTGATCAGGTCTACCAGAAGGCAGAAAGACATTTTTAAGAAGCCACTTTTTTGGGCTCAGGGGATCTTAAAACTGTACTAGACCCTGAGATAAGCAGCTGGCGACCTCCAACAGGAAATAAACCATCAGAAGACAGAGTACATGTTGGTGTGCAGGAGTAGCACAGTGGGAGAACTCCAAACATATTGGTGAGGACAACTTCTGCAAATGTAGAGAGTTCAAACAACTCTGCTCCCTGGTAACCCAGAACATTGGCGAGGACAACTTCTGCAAATGTAGAGAGTTCAAATAACTCTGCTCCCTGGTAACCCAGATCATTGGCGAGGACAACTTCTGCAAATGTAGAGAGTTCAAACAACTCTGCTCCCTGGTAACCCAGATCATTGGCGAGGACAACTTCTGCAAATGTAGAGAGTTCAAACAACTCTGCTCCCTGGTAACCCAGATCATTGGCGAGGACAACTTCTGCAAATGTAGAGAGTTCAAACAACTCTGCTCCCTGGTAACCCAGAACATTGGCGAGGACAACTTCTGCAAATGTAGAGTTCAAACAACTCTGCTCCCTGGTAACCCAGATCATTGGCGGAGGACAACTTCTGCAAATGTAGAGAGCTCAAACAAATCTGCTCATCCGATAAAATACTTAGATATTAATTTATAAGACAATGGTATGATCAATAGTAAGTTACAGGTTGGAGAAGAATGTTGGTGGACAGAGACGAAGATAAGTTGCGGAGATGGGAGTGCAAGGTGCCCCTGCAGTGAGAGGATATAACAAGAGGCAGCCAGACTTGATCAGTGTTATCAAGATGGTGGATACCTACTGGCTAGGTCATGTGTGCAGTATGAAAGAAAATAGAGCTCCAAGGAAGACAACAAGTAGAAGAACGGGAGGAAAAAATCGGTCCGAGACAACTCAGACAAACTTTGTCATATACGAGATCATAATTACTTAGCCCAGTGTTTTCCATTTATTAGTTTTCGTATGTAAATTTAATTATTATTGAACCTTTCATCAAGATTTATCACAAAAATAACTTCTTCCAGGGCGGGGAATCGAACCCGGGCTCTCTTCGTCCGCGTTTTAAACTATTTTCTCCGGAACTATATTTTTCCCAGGAAAACAGCTTATAACGTTAGATTCGTATTTAAATGGACTACATTTTAGAATGTTTTAATCAAAATCGTCGGAACCGTATTTGAAAAATAATTTTTTTGTGAGTTTTTGGGCGCCCCCAAATTTGGAGCTAAAATTCATTTCTCGAATTCGCCTTGGGGTATGATTTTTCTAAATGTGTATGCCAAATTTCATCAAAATCAGCCCAGTAGTTTAAGCTCCAGGTGTCTGCACTGACGACAGACAGACAGACATTTGGGACCTTAAAACGTGTAAATCCATCAAAATCTGGAAATCAAATTTTCGCACCATCACAATACTTTCTCTTTATATGAGAAAGTAAAAAGAGATCACAAGCTACATAGCTGGACAACAAACAAAACGACCAGAGGAGGCTCGATGTATGTTCCTGGTCAATAAGGAGTCGTTAAGGAGGCCACAGCACTGCTGTTATGGCCAAAGAAGAAGAAGACGAAGGATCTTAAACCTATCAAACACAAGACAGAAAAACTAATAATCCAAATTTCAAAATAAAAAAAACAAAAACAACTAATAACTTAAACTCACATTGAACAAATTTTTAAACATGTGCAAAATAAAATATAACAATGTAATTTAATGCTTATAAAACTACTTGTTTTAAAAAAAAATTGATTTTTAACTAAAAAAATACACATGTAAAGTGATAACAAAATTAAGATAACAGATAAAGTGGCTATTAATTTTAAACTCAAGTACATTGACAAATATTTTAAAACAAAACAAGAAAAAGCTATCAAAATCAATTCAACTAAATACAAACATATTTTTTGCATTGAAACAAAAAAAAAAATAATAATAATAAATAAATTTATCTCAGACAAATAAGACAAACTTTTTCATAAACATCTTTTTAAAATTCATTGGAAGAGTGCACATTCTCCTGTATATGTTATATTTGTTAATATGAATCCACTTAATTACTAGCCACACCTTATGTACATAAGGTATGTAGCAGCAAGAAAGCCACTAATTATCAAGATAAAAATAATTAGTGAATGAATTTGTGGTGCAACAGTGTATAGATGGATTATGCCTTCCACAGATGAATGAACATCCCATGAGAGTTCTAGTCATCCCATGATTAAAATAATTTTATCTCCAATAGGGAGAAAAAGTTATGGTTTTGAATTAGTTTTGAGGGACTAAAGTAAGTCTTTTCAACCCTTAACTCAAAAAGTAGGGAGAAAAAGTAAAAGTAGGGCAAAAAAGTAAAGCAGGGCAAAAAAGTAAAGATTGCAACTTAATTATTTTATAAATAGTAGAAAATGAATGGCTAATGTAATGAAGTTGTTGAAATCAGGTTGGCGACACTGTTTTTTTGACTGTGTTTATCTTTATTTATAACCTGCATCTAAATAACATTTTTGAGAACCCCCATATCTTAAAAACTACTCATCCGATCTTAATGAAATTTGGAATGTTGGTCACAATTAGCCCATAGTTGGTCCCCTATAAGTTTCAATCTTCATCTAACAAAAACAACAGGAATTTTTACATATTTGAAAAAAAAATGGAGGGAAAAATTAAATATATTAAACAATAATAAGCATAACATCATTATAACATGGATAGGCTTCGAGGAAGCTATCCCACACCGCACAGCTTGGATAGCTATCCAAGCTATTGACACACAAATTACCAAATGCAAAATAAATAAATTAATACAAATAAATAAAAACAGATACAATTGGAAATGTTACATTGCAAAGCGTGAGGATGAAATAATAACAGTTGGCAAGCTTATATTAAGTATTAAAAACTTACAAAGCTTTCCAAGTCCAGTGCAACAAGTTGCTAAAAGAAAGTTACACATCAAATTAATTAGAACAAATTTCAAAGTCGGTAAATTTTATTTATTGATAGAATTTAAGTTACAGTTGACTATTGACGACCAACTAATGAGGTCAAAATAGAATTTGAGTTACTTACAATTGACTGCCGACAACCAACTAATTTGGTCAAAATAGAATTTGTTACTTACAGGTGGTGGAAAGCCCGTCTCTTATATACCTACATAATATATTAGTTGCTCAAATAATAGCAAAAGACTGGTTATTATTATTTTTTGGGTTTTAACCCTTTAACGGGGGCTACATAATTAGTGACTTTTAGTGGGGGGCAAAGGGTGGGGGCGAGTAAGTAAAGAGTGGGGGCGAAAAAACAGTATAACACGAGCGATTTTTAAGGTATTAATGAGCCGGACACGCTTTTTAAGTCTTTAAAAGGAGCTTTCACTGCTCCCCACCCCTTAGTATTTGGGTCGATATGTACCACATGCTGATACCTACAGTAGGGCTGTAATTTTTAAAATTACTCCTTTCTTTGGGTAGGATGAAAAGGAGGACATTTACAGCTCTGGTTCATCTAGGGTCTTAAGAGTATTAAAATAATTCATATATATGTATATACAGGGTGTTTGGTCGAAGACGTAAAAAACTAAGAGGGCAGATTCTACCCATAGTTTGCAATAAAAACACTACATAAACCATGTGTCACTTCTCAATCATTTGGCCACAATTGTCAATCGTGGCCACCTTGTTCCAAGGTACAACCATTTTACTCTACAAAATCAATCGCTGCTACTAAAATAATGATGATAGAGCTGAAATAGAGAGACCATTGAAAAAATGAGAAAATTTCAGTTAAAAAAAATGCTATTGTAAATTACTTAAATGGAGAAGACCTATGCCTAAATTTCATTTTATTGTATTCATTGTTGGCAAACTGTAGAACTTCCTGTTTTGGCATTATTACAAGCTGAAACAAAATTAAGTTTTAATTTTTTTAAATAACATTAACAATAAAATTAAATTTAGGCACAGGTCTTCCCCCTTAAGGGTCTATTTAAAATAGACTTTAAGGGTTTATTTAAAATAGACTTTAAGGGTCTATTTAAAATAGGCTTTAAGGGTCTATTTAAAATAGACTTTAAGGGTCTATTTAAAATAGATTTTTTTCATATTTTACTTATAGACTTTTTTCTAAACTAAAATTTCCTCCTCTTTTCAACCGTCTCTCTATGACAGCTCTATCATCATTATTTTAGGAGCAGCAATCGATTTTGTAGAGTAAAATGGTTTTACCTTGGAACAAGGTGGCCACAATTGACACTTATGGCCATCAATTGAGAATTGACCCATGGTTTATATAGTGCAAATGATGGGTAGAATCTGCCCTCTTCATTTGTTACATCTTCGACCAAACACCCTGTACATATTGTTAGTAGGTTGCCCTTAACTTCTAGGTGCTTGCTAAGAAATCAGTTTTATATGCAAAATTCAACATGACCATCTCTAGGTTTAAGGTCCTCCGGTGACCGCATCCTGGTCGATGTGTTTTCAGATGTGTTCATGTTTCACCTTCTGCGCTAGAGGCATCTTCAGGATGTAAAAGAAAGAAATATAAGAGTTTACCTGTCCAGTGACTAGTTGCTGTTCCACTTCATCAAATACTGACACGTCCATTGAAGCAAGTTCGGCCTCGAAAGTTCCCATTTCCTCCTCTTCATCCTCTACTGTTGCCCTAAAAAAGATTTATATTTTTTTTATTATTATTATGCATACTTTTTCCTTCTGTCCCAGAACCAATGGTAGGAATATCTCACTGTGATGTGAGGACAGCTTTAAAAAAGTTTTTGTTAAGAGATCTTCTAGGACACAGGGAAATCGCTTCCAGATTGATTACTACTTCAAGTTGTTTACTTCAGGATCCTCTCAAAATTTACTAACACATAATGATCAATGACGTCTCAAGGTTGAAAGTCCTACCTGTCAGCTACGCAGAGAGAAAGATGAAACTCTTTCTCACCAACTAAGCTGCTGCCCAGCGTTGGCTTGTCTTAAATGGCAAACCTTTAGAATGCCAGTATTCCCTTAGAAGAGTTTAAAGGGCTGCCTCTGAACAAACTACTGACTTTTTATGAGTCTGTCAGTCTGCTGAGAGTATACAAGGATCAGAGATAAATTCATCATTTAGCCTAGGTTTGCTCAATGGACCAACTCAAGTGGTAATGTCTCTAGGTTAAAGGTTAAAAATAAATAAAAGCTCCCAAACTACATTCATACTAAGAAATCCTGTATTTCGATATAATCAAGAAGCTGCAGCCAGATTATATTAACTACCAGGAAAGAAAGGCATTAAAGTTTCACAGTTTATCTTTCTTCTTGCTGTGATGTTTCTTTGAGTTTGCGTTGCAGTATTCAACTCAAATTTCAAACCTGCTTGATGTAGATTTTACTGAAAAACCAACGAGTTTTACTTGCCAGGCTGTGGAATGCACTAAACCAGGGGTCGGCAACCTTTTTGTGTATAAGGGCGCAATATAAGATTTGAAAATCACCGAGGGCGCATATCAATCGGTAGGTATAAATAGGCATTGAAAAAAAATCCCCTTTTTTGTGAAATGAACATATATGAATAAAGAACAACATGTATCCTCCTTATTTACCACATATTTTTGTATCTATCAATATATACATATATATATTTTATATATATATATATATATATATATATATATATATATATATATATATATATATATATATATATATATATATATATATATATATAATCATCAGGATATCCCTACCGTCGATGCTTGCCTGATCTGAGGATCACTGGACCGGTTGCAGCTAAACGCCATCTTTAGCAGAGTCGAAGTCTCTCGTAGCGCTCATGAAGTCTACATGAGAGAATGAAGTTGGAGAACTTCATTGTCTCATGTAGACTTAATGAGGTAGGGATATCCTCAGTAGATAACATACGAACTTGCGGTAGTAACTTAAAATTTGACATATAAATTTATATTTACATGATATAATATAAAAACAAATAAAAAATGTAGTCTCCCATTATAGTCGAATAGGGGAGATTCAAATTACATTATAATATATTTTTACTGTTCATATTATCTATAAATTAAAAAGAAAGAAGTTTGTCCATGTAAATTTTTGTGGAAAAAAGTTTAATTATTTTCTAACTCGAATATCAATCTGTTCTGCTTAAGTTTAAATTAAAAAAAGACTCGTTAAGTTTAAAAAAAGACTCGCAATTGTTATACTCGACTCTGTGGTCCAGAATTAGCAACAAACCGCAACGTGTCAAATAAATACTTTGCATTACCTCAGACAGTCAAAAATATCACTATTTTTTTCAAAAAAAGAGGTATTTGTATGATTTTTTTGCGATGTCAATTGTACGGCAAAGGGTCTAAAAAGTATTTTTCGTGGATTTAGATAACTGCAAAGAATAGTTTTTTTTTACAATTCTAAACAAAATTAACATGTCTTTAAAAATGACCAATGTTTTGATTTTTTTCAAAACTTTAAGCCCTTTGCGCTATTTCAAAAAAAAAAATATATATATTTTATTTTTCCCGTTATTACCTAGTCTTTTACCCTACTATATAGTCTTTTAATCTTTAGGTCAGTGGGGGCGCATTAAAAATCCACCGCGGGCGCCGTGGCGCCCGCGGGCGCAGGGTTGCCGACCCCTGCACTAAACAACACAATGGCAACTAAACTTATAATTAATAACTTAGAGCAATTTGAATTTTATTAATACTTAATCAACTCAAAATTGTTCATACCGATTTCAAACTTCACTATATTAAGATTGTAAGATTAGTTTAGTAGTCTATAATCTATTGAATATACCTGGTTTGAAAATCAATTAAATGAAACTGGATGGTTAAACTATTTATTTTTATTAAACCATTCCTCACTAATTTTATTCTAATTCATTATATTACTCAACTTTAACAATTTATTCCTCTAGTGAAAATTGCTCCTTTGAGCACGTTTCACTTAACCTATTACAGTCAGATCAAGATGACAGTTAACTCTGAAAGATCAGGTTAACAAACCTATGTGAGAGAAAAAAAAAATAAAGCCTCTAGGCAGTTATTCTTAAGCCTTGTCCACACTAGTAGACATGTTGCGCGATTTTGGTCTCAGAGACAATATCTAGCGATTTGTCTATAGACATCGGCTAGACAAACGGCGTCTACGGTCTCGTAGACAAAAAAAAAAAAAATCGCATGTCTATGGTTTTCCATTCTAAATGGTAGACATGGTGCAACGTTAGGCATGTTGCGCAACGTGTCTACAAGTGTGGACGCTAGACCTAGACCATAGACGGTCTCAGCAGATGTCTTATAGACACGTTGCGAGACATTTCTACTGTCTATAGACATTTCTATAGACGGTCTCATAGACCGTCTATAGAAATGTCTCGCAACGTGTCTACTGGTGTGGACTAGGCTTTAGGACCATGCTCCTCCACTAATGAAATCCAACTAATGTGCCATCATGGAATGAGCATTTTAGTTTTATGCTTATAGCCATAATCCCCAATAGGTTATGGGCCCAGCACGCTTCCACTGAATTTTAAAAATTGCTGAAAGTTGATTATATCAATACCAATGATAATTTGGGGGACATCTTTACAAAAGCCTTCAGCAAAGAAAAATTTTGTAAGATGCGCTCCTTAATTAAAATTAATTAATTTTTATTTAAAAAGTAACTTAGTCAGATCTCAATGTTTAAAGTTTGTTTGTTTCATTTTAAAGTCCTGACAGTATTTTATATTTTTTTTGTGTTATCCGTTAGAGCGCTTCGTACTCTTTTGTACTTAGTAGTTTTTCTTAAGGCCCCTCCAGACTCTCGGGAAGTTGCCCGAAGTCGGGCGAGGAACCAGAATGTGGAGGGGTTGCTCGTGGTTCCTTTCCTCGCCTCGCCCGACATTGCTTCAGAGGCGGTGTTTAGTCCCGAGTCAAAGGGGACACGAGTGTGGATGCCACTACTTCGCCTCGGGTATTCTCACCGAGTATAATTGGCAAGGATACTCCGCGAGAGTGTGGAGCCTCATAAGAGTTTGAATCGAGGTGGAGTGTCAAAATATGTGCAACACTGTTATTAATTTATATCATCTTGTCATATTCTTGTGAAAAATATAATCACTTCCTTTTTGTGTGTGATCCCTATGCGAACGTTTTTGTGTTTAGTGAAGGTAAATCTGCACTATTTGGCCCACTAACTTCTAATTGTCCGATTTACTTGCAATTTTTTTTAAACTGTTCCTTTTTACATATTAAAAACGATTCCGGTTGTACCATCTCGTTAAATTCAATAGTTTTTTCGTAAAAAAATACGTAAAAGCGTCACTTTCTTAGGGAAATGAGGAAGGTTATGGCAAAAAGTACTAATCTTAACCTAAACTAACTATAACCTTCCCGTATTTTTCTTAGGAAGTGACTTTTTACGTATTTTTTTGGCTAAAGTTAAAGTGATAATTTAGCGAATTTTATACTTCGATTTGGACATCTACCTGGTCTATATGCAGCAGGGTTGTTTTTCTTCAGAAAATGAGCGGAGCACCGCGAAGCGGTGCGGAGCGGCCGTTAAAAATAATTCGTTTCTCTAAACAGCACTGAACACTTCACTTTTACGTATTTTTTTACGAAAAAACTATTGAATTTAACGAGATGGTACAACCGGAATCGTTTTTAATATGTAAAAAGGAACAGTTTAAAAAAAATTGCAAGTAAATCGGACAATTAGAAGTTAGTGGGCCAAATAGTGCAGATTTACCCAATCTTCAAATGAGACAGACATCACAAAATGCGTTCCTGCCTTAAGTTCTCGAAGAGCTACAAAAACATAAAGAACGTGCTTGAAGGACCGACGTTTTAGGAAAATCATGAAGAGATAGGGCCGGTGCTAGATATTTATGTCTGAACGGATGGAATAGAAAGGACGAAACTTATTTACCTAATGGATATGTGTTATTGTTTTTCCTATTAAATGAATGATTGTATAATTCATTTCATTAATGTCATTTAAAATAGATGTGATAAGTTGTAATAGGTGTCTTTCAACGTGATCAAGATGCTTATTAATTTGATAAACCAATCTCACCTAAGCCACGATAAGCAACATTGTGAAATATAATGTAAATTATAAATAAAAACTCACTTGAACTTCTTAGAAGGACCTCCAGGTCCTTTGCCGTTAACCTTCTTCTTCGAATTCATTTTTAACAATTATTAAATTAAAACACAAAGAGAAAGAAATCTAATACACAAATGTACAAAATAGAGGCTCTATTTTAGTTTTAGTATTTTAATATCACATTCAAGTAGGCGGGAATTAAAAATACAAGCATTTTCAAAAAATGATCAGCAGTCTTAAAAGTTTTGCTTGTTTCTTGTTCAATAATCCACCACAAGCTGATCAAACGTGGCTGTGGCTGACTATTCGAGGGGATTCCGTGTTTTGTTTTTATTTTGCATTTTTTTTTTTTGTTTTTGTATATTTTTATTTTAAAATGGGCTGTTGGTTGTGATAAGCAAGGTCAGGCAGGAGTAAAGTGGATTTCGTTGGGAATTTGTAATTACTTCAGTTTCAGTTCGATTCCACCGTACGTTCATTAAGACGTCCTCACAAAATTAACTTAGGTCACTTCAAAAAATAAGGTACGCTTCCCGATGTTATATAAGTTTATATTTTTCTTTTTTTTCAAACTCGCGTTTGTTTGCAAAATAAACTGTATCTTTAGTTTATAGTAATTTTTAGGCTCGTAGATAACAAAAACAACTGATAAGTTGTTTTGCTATAAATTCCCACGAAACAATGTTGCAAAACTAACGTTACCATTAAAACAATAAAATCTCATGTGGTTAAAGCCGTGACCTATCTCACTAAATCAAATAAAACCAAAAATTGTAGAAAGAAGATACATATTATTTCTTATCTTATTGGTCGTTCAGAATTGATGTCAACTAATTAAATTATGCTGCCTGTATAATTAAGTTTAATTATTAATTTTTACGATTGGTAATCTGGTCGTTCAAATTTTACTTATCGCAGAAATTAATTTATGGCAAATCTCTCCGATTTAAACAAAGACTTTGTACTGTTGATTTGAGATAGAAACATGTAACATTAGTGTTATCTACGATGTTTTTTGGTTATCAAGTTAATTCTTTCTTTCTTTTTTTAATTGGAGTTTAGACCAAAGAATGGTCTATTCATATCTCTCCATTTGGAAAATATAATCAAGTATTTGATAAAAATTACAAATGTGACGTACATAGATAGGTATTATTTGATTATTTCAAACAATTGAGTGTCCTCTAGATAAAAAGAAATGCTCTTAAAATAATACTTAATATAAATTTCTAAATGTAAAACTGAGCTACTCTAATTCACCATTATCATTACTGTAAATAGTAGGTTTTGTCAATACTCTCTATTATTGTTTTATGGTTAAATTATTTTTATGCAATATATATTATAAAATCAAATTTAGTTAATCATAATTAAAATAAACAAATAAAACACTTGTGGTTTAATCTATTGGTTTGTTCCAACCATACTTAAAAATAGTTTAAAACTGTCTGACACATGCGCATTAAGGGGGCTACACACCTTACGATTATCTTCGCAGTTATCTGTCATTAATATCTGTGTGAAAATCGGTAGGATTATCTGAACTGAAGGTGTGTAAGATACCGTCCGATTTATCTTCAGCTTTATCTTCACTTGGTTCTAAGTGTTTTCTAATAAAATCTACAAAATCCTTGCAAAAGAGTCCGAATGCACAGACTTTGTTTCGGTGTGAAAACCGGACTAAACTGTGCAGTTACCTTAGTTTATGGCTCAGACATGACATCACACTTGATAAACTGTGCAGATAATAGGTGTGTAGCCCCCTTTAGGAACAGGGCGTTCCAACAAAGTCCAAACTCAAACTCTGACTGTTTGTCGGTTGTTCCAACTAGGCTCTGATTGAATCACAGATTGGTTTCGGACCAGTCAGAGCATTCAGCGATCACCTGCAGGGACTAGTAGTTTGGATTTGAGTTTGGAGCTTACGTGAATAGAAACGTAACCTTCCCCTTCATTGTTTTGGTTTTGCTCGCCTATTAGGTATAGGTATTCTCCTTTCAAATGGTATAGGTATTCTCCTTTTTAATAGTGATTAGACTTAAATTAAAATAATTTAATTCCACTGAATTGACGGATACTCAAAGGCCGGGCTCGATTTGAGGCGGAACGCGGTGGAACAGCGTTCCGGGACCTCTCTCTCTGATAAATAAAAAATATAATTATCGACACTAAATTTTTTTTTAAATCCTTAGTTAAAATTTTGTTTGTAAGTGAGTGACTACAAATTTGATTAAGGACATCATGTATTAAACTGGCAATTTTTTTTTTCAAATACAAAAAAAAATATCTCTTTTGTTGAGATTATACTACTAAATTATGATAACCTGATACAACAAAGGTTTTTTTTAATGGCAGGGATCGTATTAAATAAGTACTGTGCAGAGACGCTGTGCCGAAACTCGCCCTGGGCGAGTGGGACAGGGAATGTTTTGTTGATTTAATTATTCGTATAATCCTAAGTACCTGTTTATTTATTAAGAGTATTATAACAACATGGCATGCCAATCAAGAAATTGTTTGTAAAAAATACTACTTAAAATTATATAAGTTTCCACACGAAACCCACCTGATTGCAGTGTGGGTTTATGTCTAAAACTGCTTAAAATGCTGTTTTTTGAACGTTTATTTTTCAAAAATTTCCCGGGGGAGGACCCTGGACCCCCTTCTAATGGGGGAGGGGTGTGGTAGAGAGAGGGTAGGTTGTAGTTCCGGCACCTCAATTTCTAGAAATCGAGCACTGCTCAAAGGTAAAAACTTAAATGTAAAGGAAATGAAATAAAGAAGACCAGATCCAACTTCACACAAAGCCCCCTTTTAATTAGTATATAAAATAACATATAAAACAATAGTCTACATTAAAATAATAAATAATAAAAAGGCTTTAGAAAATAAAATCAATAGATAGAAACAATGTAAATTAAAAAGCTTTCAAGCGATGTCCTCAGTAAGTGGAAACTCCGGTTTTTCCGTTCTAAGGTTCTAACAGGTTTCTTAGGTTGCTATGAGGATGATCAATCATAATCTCTCGGTAACTGCAATAGCCAAGTTATCAACCTGGGTATGGCTAGGTGACTGGTGACTCGAGTTATCAAGCTCAGTCAAAAGGTTGCTCTCAGGAATGATGTCTCAGCGTTAAGGAGATATCATGAGGCCAATTCTGTAACTCTTTTGATGTAATATATCCACTATGACATTATTTATCAAACACCTCTATATATCAAAGTGTTGTTATATAATGTAGTGAATCTGTAAAGTGAAGCCAGCACTGTATGTGGCCGAATACCAAACTACGGATTGGCAGCATCCTTTTTAGTGGCAATTTTGTAGTTATTTCTGTCATAAAACAGAAAAAGTGAATGAAATCATCAATAATGTCGTCACTTTGTTTTGGTTTTTAGCATTTGATATATAACTACATAACCTGACGAATTATATCGACAACAGTTTTGAGTGGATATATATCAAACCTTGTATATCAATTTCTCCTTATATAACAACAGACAAAGTTATAGATTCATGTTGACAGGTTGCACGAGCAATGTTCATTACAACAGTTTGATATGTAACAACACGAAAAGGGAGGTTTCAAAGTTACAGAATCGGCCTCCATATCCCATATAGGAGAGGTACGAGAGCAACTCACTTCTGACCTAGAGTATATAAAGTATATGCCCTGAGCTAATCAAGCTCAAGTTGGTACTTCTTTAGATTGTTACTCCCCTATGTTGTTTTAGAATATAAATGACTTTGTCTAAATAACTATTAAGACAAAGTGATGTTTAGTCCAATGTACTTTTGGACAAAGGAATATCACTCTTCTGTTTCATAAGGGGAGTAAGAGTCTAAAGAAAAACATTCCGTACACCTTCTTTAGATTGTTACTCCCCTCTATTTTTTTGTAAGGTGAGTAACAATCTAAAGAAGTGCCCCATTGTTTTGGTATAACATAGTTAGATAAGATAAAGAGGAAAGAAATTGTAAAATAAGCAAAAGACTGTGTCTGGTATCAAGTACCCTGAATGTCACTTTAAAAAACAAATAAATTATCATTATCTAGCTAACTATAGAAACTAGTTTAATTTTATCAATATAAAAGCAATCTTAAATACTAGTATAAAACAAACAAAAAATAACTTAAATTTATGTAAAATAAATACATTCACTTTTGCATGAACAAAACATATTATTTCTAAGAAATTTCTTGCTTAAATTTTGTTATAATTGATGTCAAAAGAGAGAATTTTATCTAAAAATAGACTGCCAATTGGTGTGGCACATAGCTTCATGCATCCTATTGCATACTTAATTGATTTTATACTTTTACAAGCCATTATTGTCTAATTGTTTCCCCCGTTTTTTTAATCTGTCAAAATTGTTTGGATTTTTTACGTAAATTAAAGAATTAATTTAGCAAAAGTTAAAGTGCGCAGACGGTTCAAATTAATCTAGGGCTATCTGCGAACTATTTTCAATAAACTATAAAAGTTTCATACAAATCAGATAAGTACTTTTGAAGCTATAGGTGTAAATAAATGTAAGTTTGTGCGCATGTGGAAGAGAAACAAATAAGCGCAGAAGGTTGAAACTTATATGGGATCAACAATGGGCTAATTATGACCTACCATCCAAGTTTCATTGAAATTGGAAGTGTGGTTTCAAAGACGTTGGTTCACAAAAATTGAACGACAGACAGACACGGAACCAAAAATGTTCCCTGATGTCTGAAACGGATTTCTGTATTGGCATTTTTGAAATCAGAGAACTAAATTTTTTTCTTTCTTAGAACGATCTCTTAGCTTAATATAGCTTCCGTTGCCTTCGGTAAGCTCGGAAGCAAAATTAATATTTTGCCTTAAAATTCCCAAAAGTTTCCTGAGGGACTTAATTAAGTTCCTATGGTGATTACAATAGGTTTGTTCCAACAGCCAATTCGAGGACGGTTCTAGAACCAGTTCAGGATTTTTTAATGCGCATGCGTCTATGAGGACTGGTTCAGAACTGATTCAAAAAGAGGAGCCTGTTGGAACGATTTTAGAACTCTTTCAGAACTGCAACCTTCATGTTACCTCTCTTTATCTTGTTTTTATTTTCCTCACTTTTTTATGTTCACTCAGAAATGGATTACTTACGTGAACATATTCTATTGTTAAACTCAACAAAGTTTATAAGAATGCACATTAGGGCAAATAGTTTTTAAAATTACAAATTTATCACACTGTCATTTCTGAATGATTATATTTCGCTCTCACATTTGGGATTCGTCAGGCTCGTAACATCCTGTATTTTAGTTTCAGTTGCCTATTAAAAATTTGTTTGTATAAATTGTAATTTTTTTAAACATTAACTGTTAAATCATATAAAAGTACCGGTGTGGAAATCCTACACATGACTTCCATGAAATGTTGTGGAGTCAATACGCGATCAAGAGAGAGCTCAGTATTTACACCCATTTTCATGGAAGTAAAAACATTAAAATGCCAATATCTCCAAAACCACTTGTGCCCAAAAAGTATAGGTACAATCTACCAAATAGGACACATAATAATATATACCCCAAATAAAATAGAAATCAAATAATGTCTACTGAAGTTATCGTCGACAGACCGATTTCGTGCTTAAGTGACTTCAGCTCCGAAACGTCGTGAGCTACGATGTTCGGGTTTGTCGCCATCAGTTTTTCCGACAAAAGTTGTAAAAAATGTCGCAAACCGCATCTCAATACGATATCTTGAAGCGATATGTTATTAAAGTTTTAGTTACATACGAATACGAACATACAGACGTATATGAATCAGATTTTAATGATATCCCCGGGTTCGTAAGACCCCTCCTTCACAGAGATCTCGGAATCAAGTTTCGGATGATAAAATGTGAATTTTATCTTGGCTTATTAAAAATAAACCCTTATATAAGAAAAGGTCAACCACACATTAAGAAATATTTACAAATAAAGGGTTCAAAACTACAAAAAAGAAAATTATAAGAACAATTTATCTGTTTTTTTTTTTTTCTTGTCTGTAAATCATCGGCGGATGTACAGACAAAAAGATCGTAGGTAATTCTTATAAAGGACTCAAAGTCGCTATGAGAAATTTTAATTATCATGAGGAATAAATAAAATATAAATTATATTTTATTATTCCAATATACTATCATGATAAAAAATAATACGTAAAGAAGAAAGAAAGAAGTAGTCTAAATATTAACTGAGGAGAGAGAAACAAAACACGCTAGGAAACAGAAGATATCATGAAAAGAAACGAAAACAAATGTTAGGTTATAGTTGAACAGTAGTAGTAGTGTAACCTACACGCCTCCGTATATTAGTATTAGTAGTTCTGGTCGAGTTCCTGTTTCAGTCCGGGAACTGTTTTCACGGTTCTAGGACTGTCCCAGAACCGTTCGACTTTCTGTTGGAACACGGGACTAAAAGTTCCAGAACCGTCCGAGAAGCGTGTAGGAACGGTCTTTCGATACTGCGCATGCTCCCGGCAGTTCTAGAACCGTCCGAGGCTCTGTTGGAACAAACCTTATATCTCTAACCTCCCCCCCCCCCCCCCCCCCCATTCTAATGTCCAACCTTGGACTAAATATTTTTATGGTCACTCTAGTAAAATAGGTCTAAATTATGACCTACTTGCTAAGGTTCGAACAAGTGGTTTATCATACCTATCTACAGGTACAGCTGCCAAGATGTTTTTTAATTCTTATAAGGATCTTCTAGTGGCTTTATTTTTTTGCTCACATAGGTTGGCTAAGCTGAGCTATCTGAATTAAAAAACATTCCAGCTGCAGTACAAATGATCTCATATGAATGAGTGGGTGAATAATGCAGTTTATAATCTTATTATTATCTGAGCATCTCTGATACCTGCAATAGAGGAGTAATTTACAGTACATTTAATTAACTGTACTGTAAATTACTGTAGAATTATCTGTTGGCTGTAAACTTGAAGAGAGATTCCCTTATCTGATTCCACTTCTTTTATCAGTTATATTATCTGAGAATGTTATATAACAAATAAATAGACAATATTTATAAGTATTTCTTTTTTTTTTTAATTATTTCTGTAATACATTCAGAGGTAACCTTGGGTCTTTAAACTTTTAATTTTCTATTTACTTAAGTAATTATCTCCCAAGTGCTTATTATATTGTTTTATTGGTAAACAGTTTATTTTATATTACAGTTTTTATATGTACTTAAAGTACAGAAAAATGTTGTGAGAATATAAGAATCCCAACAAAAACACTTGTGTAAAAAAAATAAGCCAAGGCTCTCGCAAAAAGTTGTGAGATTATTGGTTTACCCAAGTTCTAGTAAAAGTGATGTTGTTTGTCTGCCCCCCCCCCCCCTCTTCTCTGTCACTGACAAACTCATACAGTTTCTTTCCCAAATCACTCTACATGTTTAAATTTAAAAACTTTTCTGACTTGGCAATTATGCAATCCAACAAGGTTAGTTGTTATTTAATTTATATTTTCCCAATGTTTTATATTTAGACAAAGAAAAAAAAAAAAAAAAAAATGTTATGCAGTGTCATATAGAACTTTGTCGATAGGGATAACTCCGGCGATGACTACTACCGCTGGCTCGGAGACAGTGTGGTACGCGGATGCGACTCTCAGTACACTTTGTCTTTGTACTCGGGCTAGTCTTTTCCTGTGGCAAAAAAAAAGTCCTCATGCTGCGTAATTGCCAAGTTAATGTCAACATAAACAAATTTCCACCCTTAGCTGTGACATATGCATACAATCTTCGAGCTCAATACACAATAAAGATCAATCACACATATTCCAATATAAAATTCTAATTTTTAAGTTTTAGGTAGTATTCATACTACAGAAGGATTAAATTTTACTTTAAATCAAATTATAATTATCATTAAATACGGGAGACTTACAGAGAAAAATAGACCTCAGCACCGGGACTTGAACCACGGGCCTCCTATATATCCGTTACAGGCGCTCTTACCAACTGAGCTATTATACTGGAGAATGATTTTTCTCTGTCGTTCCTGATACAAAGTCCCGAATCCAAGCTTTCAATCTTTTCTACAAATCTAGCAAGCTAAATATTCACGGCAATAGAACTAGACCGAGAAATAACGCTTATAATTATAAAGTACTCAATTAGTACCTGCACCAATTACAATCAATTAGAAAATCAAGTGTTTAAGTTTTAGGTAGTATTCATACTACGGAAAGATTAAATTTTACTTTAAATCAAATTATAATTATCATTAACTACGGGAGACATACAGAGAAAAATGTAACGGATATATAGGAGGGGGGGGGGGGTCTATTTTTCTCTGTATGTCTCCTGTAGTTAATGATAATTATAATTTGATTTAAAGTAAAAGTCAATCTTTTAGCGCCTTTTAAGAATATGGGGTTGGCTAAGTTCGTCTGCGGGACATAGCTTGGCAATAGGTGTTTGAAAAAAACAAACCGGTGGAGAGAGGCCATGTCTCACCAATTATGGTGGACGATGTGATTTTCATGATCCTGAGTACAGAATTAGTTAGTAGACCAAAAATCAAGTAGATGTTATTTTCACACTTGATAGGTTAGTTATTCAAATGTTACTAAAAATCAACGTGGTCACCTGTCAAGGGACAAACTAACATCAACTTGATTTTCGGTCTACTAACTTGTTCTGTACTCAGGATCATGAAAATCACATTGTCCACCATAATTGGTGAGACATGGCTGCTCTCCACCAGTTTGTTTTTTTTTCAAACGCCTATTGTCGAGCTATGTCCCATAGACGAACTTAGCCGACCACATAATCTTATAAGGCGCTTAAAGATTGACTTGTATACAAAATTCTAGCTTGATGTTAGTCAGGCACCTTTTTGCACGCTATCTCCTGGACTATAATGATTGGCAGGATGAAAGTGGCGAGAGAGTATGAGGAATGTCTAGTAGTAATCCAGACAAGAAATATGTCAATAATGGGCTTATGCAGGCCTAGGCCCTTGTACTTGAATTACTAGGAATACGACGATTAAACTTTTGTTTTGATGAATGTGTTGCAGGCAAACGATGGCAGATAAGTTGCCCTCTCGGTCTAAGGACTCCATAATCCAAGGACTACAAGAGTGCTTTGCCGTTAACAAGACTGTCGTCAAAGCCATTTTGGATGCTGAAAATTGGAATAGTCAGTGATTTATCTTGATTTTTTTTTTTTAACAAAATTTACAATTATTCTGTAGTTTTTACTTTTTTCAATTTTATTTCAGAGAGAACATGTGTTCTATGTAAGAATGTGATTATAACTTGTTATCACAGTTATCAGGTTGTTATCTGAGTAACTATAAATTTTTTTGTGATTAAAAGATTTATTAGTTTATGAATGTGACTTTATTTAAAAGCAGTACATCGACAAATTCAGCTGAAATTGTTCACTCAGTTGTATGATTGTGAATTCCAAGTATGTTGGTGAGCATATGTCACACAAAAAGTATAATAGCATTCATGTCACAAAATAAAATAGAGCTAAAATTCTTTTAAATAATATTTCATTATAAAAAAATTAAATATTAATAAATAATTCTGCATGGATGTAATAATAACTATACCGCCTCTATTCTCATATATTTTACTGATAATAATGTATTTTTTGTTTCAGTTGAAAAGTGCCTCCATTTATTAGAAGTCATGTCTCCCAAAGTAAACAAAAATAAAAACACTGCCAAGGCTGCAAACAAGTCGGGTCCTAGTCAAGGCAAAGAAAATGAAAAGAAGAAATCTGGAAACAGTAACAAAAACAACTTACATCCAGGAAACAATAGTAAGATCGGCTCTAATCCGGGAAACAAGAATAACCCTCATCCGGGAAATGCAAATAAGAGCACCTCTAATCCAGGAAAGACTGGTAAAGGCAATTCTACCCCAGGAAATATTAAGAAGGGCAACACTAATCCTGGAAATAGCAATAGTAATACAAATACTGGAAACAATAAGAGCAACACTAATCCATGTGTGAGCACTTCATCTGGGGGCAAGAAGAAAAATAAAGGTGCAGCACTCATTGTTAAAGAAGAGTTCAGAGTTCAGGGCTTGGAAAGCGATCCCTGGACTCTTGTTGAAATGGGTAAGAAACCAGTTCCTGGTAAAGCCAAACAGAAAACTAAACCTACCACTCCGGCTCTAAATCTACAGAAATCTACTTCGGAACCGAAAACGGAGGTTGAAAGCAAAAAGGCCAGGAAGGCCATGCTTAAATCAGCCTACGATATAATCAGCCAGAAAAGCAATCCTTCGGACAGAATTCGGGACTGCATTAAGTTTGAGATAAGGATTTTGATTCTGATGAGGGGCTGTCCCGGCAGCGGCAAATCCACTTATGCCAGAGAAATACTGACATTGAACGGAATTTTAAGTCCCGAAGAGCACATTTTCAGCACGGATAATTATTTCATGGATGTAAAAGGCAATTACAAATACGACAGGAATAATCTGGATAAGGCTCATGCGTGGAATCAGGCATTGGTTGAGAAAATTATGAAAATAGGGGTGAGTCCTCTGATTGTGGATAACACTCATGTGAGAGCTTGGGAAATGATGTGTTACGCTCAGTACGCTGTGCGTCTGGGGTACGTCTTGGAAACCTTGGAGCCTCCTACGCCTTGGTTCTTCAACGAATCCATCCTAGCCAAGAAGAACTCTCATGGGGTGCCTCAGGACAAGATTTCGATGATGTTACAAACGTACGAACCGAATCTTACCGGTAGAGATTTGTTGAGGAAGTTCAATGTAGACTACAGCACGCAGTTGACTCCTCCTCAGTTAGTTAGTTATCCTAAAGAAGCCCATATCAATGCCCTTAACAAGGCGATGGTAGGCAAGAGACCTCCAGTCCAGGATCCGTCCCAAAAGGAAATCTTTAAAAATATACTCAAGACAGATTCCCAGTTTTCTTCCGAAAAATATTCTGATATTGAAATTATTAAAAAATTTTCCTTGTCAAATGCTGCAAAAAATCAGTTTCAGAATTCAAAAGTAGACAAAAACAATGCTTTTTTATTTCAGAACTGTTTTACTAAGCCATCTTCAAGTTACAGTTTCAATAAAGATCAGCTCAATCTTCTTGTTGATAAAACAGAGAAATCAAATCAAAACAGAAACAATTTTGCTTACTTTCATCCCTCTGACAATTTGCCTGCCGTTAGCGGGTTTTCTGATAACACTTTGCCTCCGTATTCTGACCTATTCCCGGGAAAAGGTATGAATCTGATTGACGGACCATTAGATGACAACTTAGGTGATTCCCTTGTCAATCCTCTCACTCCGGAGCTAAGCAAGCAGGGCACTGCTCGAAGTTCCACAGCCCCGAATATGGTGTCCCTTGATCCCTCCGAATTCCCTTCACTTTCCAGCAGCACGTCTGGCATCCACAAATCTGGCTCCAATGGCGATTTTGCAAAAAGCAGGATCTACGAAGAGAAGTCAAAGAAACTCACCGAGCTCTTCCCCCATTTGGATAAAGAATACATATCAGATTTATGTGCCGACCCAAATAAAAGCTTGGACAATATTGTGGATATTCTCCTGGAGTGCTCAATAAACCCTCCTGCTACGGAACAGTCGCCAGAACCTAATCCGGATGATGATGAATGTGACGGAGAGGAATCGAGTTCTGAAGAAGAAGAGGACATGGTGGGATCGGACATGGAAAAAGACGTATCTATGCTCATTCAATTGTTTCCAAACATCAAGGAATACAAAATTAGAGACATGTATGAGAAGTGTGCTCACGATTTGAAGGTTGCTCTCGAGTGGCTGCTGTATGATGATCCGTCTGAAACGGCAAGTGAGGTTAACGATGCAGAGGACACTGATTCCAATGCCTTATCCGAACCTGTAGAAACCCAAGACAACCCTTGCTCTTCTGACAGTGACAGTCAGTTCAATAGAGTTTTAAAAACATTGAAAGAATCCAATTTGACTGACCATGATTCTGTAAGAGATTCTCCGAACACTCTTTCAGGCAACCGGTCACCACAAGAAGTCGATTATATTGAAGTCGATGAAAACCAGGGTGGTATCAATGACTGGAATGTCAATGTACCTATTGTGGCTCAACTCGACGAGAGTTCTTACAATGAAGATGAAGCATATGCATCTGATAACGACTCTATTGGAATATGCGATAAGAATAATGCCCTTATAAATGAAACATGCACAAACAAAGCTCACTCTAGTAGTGAGGGAATGACATCTGAGACTCAAATTACCCTTGATCGATTTGAAGCGGCGATGGAAAATGCTCTGTCTTCTCTTAGTAAGAATGCGGAAACTCCAAGCTGTTCAGAGTCAGTAGGTCAGCAAGAGAACGTCACAGCAACCCAATCTAATCATTCTGACCTAATATCGAAGTTTTTAGATTGGAACTTGAGTGAAAATACTCATTCCAAGTCTTTGGATAAGGACACTGATTCTCCTAAACATCAGAGGGAAAGATTCAGTGACCCAAACTCCCAAATCCAACATTCGTCTACAAATACACACTACAAAGATTTTGAAACACTCAAAAAAGCTCAACATTCGGGAGTTTCTTCAGAAAAAGTTTTAGTCGGTACTCTAGATTTTGTGAGTTGTGTGGAACCTCTTGATAAAGTCCATATTCCTAAAAGTAAGCTGACTCTGGATAAAGGCATGTCTACTGTGGACGTGGAAACGGAGTTCACCACTTTCAATAATGACACCGGGGCTCGTCTAGCTTCCATGTTCCCTAGTATACCTCAGACCCAATTGGATTCCCTACTCAGTAGTTGTGTCGGGGATTTAAACTGGGCTGTCGGTCTCCTATTGGACTCGGGCCATGAAATATCACCTGATTTCAACCCGTCTGAATTTGACATTCAAAATGTAAATTCGGAAAGTATAGTAGATTCCACCATTGAGAATGACGAGCTTGAAAGGTCAATTCACGAGGAGACTCCTTCGACTTCCGAAGGCTCTCAATGCTTAAAAACCAAGAAGCGTAACACTCAACGAGTCCCTATTGAAAATATAAACTTTGTCATGAACGACGAATCCATATCGAGTCATGTGAAGAAGATTCGTAATGCTCGACTCGGCATTATGGACTCTGTTGAGAATTCCTTCTTGGAAGGGACCGACTCTCCATCTACATCGGATTTTGATAGAAATAGGTATGGCGGCTCTTCAGAAGAAGACGACGAGGAAGAGGTAACGACTTTGGACGTGGCTCTCAGTACAGACTTCATTATGGCCATGCAAGCACAATTCGGTGGCTACATTCCAAATGTTCTTCCAGGTTTGCTTATATCTGTTTTAACTTTCTATAAATACTTAATTATCAGTTCTAAGTATAGATTTTTTTAGTCGGAGATTCGGCCAGAGTAATCGATTCATTGCTTACTGTGTAGTGCTGCAGACTCTAATCTCTGACCTAATTGTTTATAAAATTATAATTTTCTTTATAAAATTCAATTTTTTTTTTTTTTTTTGTCTATTTGTCATTGATATAGACAAGCAGGTGTTAGTTAGTCTGCCCGTGTACCTAGCTCGACAGCTACACTCCTGCATCATGGAGTCATTGAGTAAGCAACTCGAAGAGGAACAGAACCTCATTGATAAAATGATAGAAGAAGGTTCGTTCATATCCTTTAATATTTTTTTAATATAATTTTAAAATGTATGTAAAATATTGTAAAACTAGCTTTAGCTATGTAAAACCTAAGGACCTAAGGATCAACTTTTTAAACCTAAACTGATTTAGGATAAAAATTTTACCATATTATATGTATATTTTATTTAATGTACCAAATATGACTCACTGTAAAAATCTATTTATTGAAGCATCTATTCTAACTTTACCATGCCTGTTCATCTTTAATCTGCTTATTTCTTATCATGAGAAGCCCTATGGATCTCACCGCAACCATCACTACTCAACACGTAACTACAATAGAATAGTTCTACCCAAACACCGCCTTCAAAAATCTGCTGACTCACCAAGAATACTCGCCATCAAACTGTATAACTGCTTATCGGAAGAAACTAAACAACTACCATTGGATCAATTTAAAAACAGTTTGAAAAAATACCTTAAAAATGAAGCTTTTTACTCAGTAGATGAGTTTAAGACAAACTGCAAATTTTAAGATAATAATTATCTATTTACCTTTTCTTTTTTCTTTTTGACAATAGCCAAAGCTTTATAGTTAATGGCTGGATTTTGTTATGTTATGTTATGTTATAAATTCACAGTTTATTGATAGTACATTGTTAGAAAATTATTGAGGTTTGTCTGGATAAACCGGATGTCCGGACTAGTGGGGTCTGGATTAGCGAGACTCTACTGTAACTGGTGAAAGTGGCCTAAGTAATAATGTATTTTAATATCAATCATAAAGATGATAAATTCATTCTTTTAAACAATCCATTATAATTTTGTTAAATAATTATGAAGTAGTGAATTACCCTTGTATTAATATATATTCAATAACTCTGCCGTCTGTTCCAGGTCTTAAGGGTATAAATATAATAGTACATTACCTGTCTAGTGCGGAAAGTAGCATTTTGCATGCAAGTGTGGAGTTTGCATGCGAGTGTGGAGTTTGCACCCGAGCAATAGCAAGGGTAGTAAAACCACACAAGCAAAGCAAAATGCCGTTTTCGCACGAGTTGCGTACCGTACTTTATCTACGATTGTTGAATTTTAATAATAATTACAGATTTTTTTTTTTTTTTTTTAATAATAAACTTCCTGTATATTTTTATATATTTTTATATATAACTTCCTGTATATTTTTCTTTTGATAAAGATGACATTAATTCATTAGTAGTATTTTGTGCCGAATTAATTATTTCGGGAGGCGTATTATTCTCCTTATTTTCATCATAATCACTTAAATCACTCATTGTTTTTCACTAAAAAATCGATATAAACAGTTACTTTAATTAAACAAACAGCAAATTAGTTTTCTTAGGTGTAATAAACGCGCTAATCGTGCGTTAAGGTGAATAATTCTTCTTTTTTACCGCCCTAGGGTGAAAAAAAGAGGAATTATAAAAATGTGCATGCGCAATGAATACAACTACGTAAAGAATCACTTTCTACGCATCTATACAGAGATACAATGTTTATATTTCGTATCAATCGTAGATAAACTAAGTTTTTATATCTATATGCGATGTGTTGAATTGTCACCATCTCATTGCTCTTGTATATTGGATATTTCATATCCTCATTGCACTTTAACAACAAGTGAAACTTCTTCCATAATTTTCTTGATAAATTAATCTAAGTGCGTTGACTCTATTTGCAAGAGTCTAGATATTATAGTTAAGTCGTTAAATTTACATTTAGGAAGAAATTAACACAATCAAATTAACGTAACACAATCAAATCTGTTAAGAGATAAATTGATGTTGCAGATGAATGTCTGGCTCGGCAGTTGCAGGAAATGGAAAATGGTCAAGAGATTTGTGAATCTCGACAAAGTATTCAGGAGATTATGGACGAGGAGTTAGCGATAAACATTCATAAATCTATAAATGTAAGTATTTCATTATACTTATTATGTATCTTCAGTTGGATTTTGTACATTATTCATAATAATTTACAAAGATTCTGTGTGCGGTCAATCCTTAACTTAAACCCTAATTCAAGTTTACCAACCCAATTCTCTGATTATATCTTGTTAGACCTATAAAATTGACAAATATAGCTTTTACTTTGATTTAAAATCATCCTGCCATTTAGTTCTTAATCGAGTTTAGAACTCGCTTAAAAGGTTTATCAACCTTTAAATTTGTGTATGTAAATACTTTTTATAGTTATTATTATTTTTTTTTTTTCTTGATAATATGGAGGATCCAAATGGATTTACTATATAGTCCAGGCAAATTAGTAAAAAATACAAACAGCAAATGGAGGAAATAATTTATGAAGTTTTGAAACTTTGTGCAAACACTCTTAAGGGGTGTAGTAGTAAGAGACAGTAAAGTTCCCCCCTCCTTGAAGTCCAAAATTTACTTATTTTGCACTTTTTACACAAAACAGTTTATTTTTTGAAGAAAAGTGTTCTTACCCAAAATATTACTCACATAATTCAACAATGGGCTAAGTATGACCTACCATCCAACTTTGTGTTAGGTAGATTAGTAGTAGGTAGTTTGATTTAAGGTTTAAGTGTAGTGGAAGGGCTTGAGTGGGGGAGATCCAAAAGTAGCCAAACTACATGTCGCGTCCTCGGCTACCTTCGAGTTAGTTTTTTTCCTCTAGCCTAGTTCAACGTCTAGTGCAACTACGACAACCTCCTGTGACTACCTACTTCCCTGGTACCAGTGGAACTCTCTCGCCCTGCGAAGCTTGGTAGGGGAAAGGCCCTACAGCTGGAGACTGGATTGCACCACCTCCTATAACTTTTTAACTCTCTGTTACTTTTTTCTGAGTTTTTAGGTAACGTAACGTTTTTTGAGGTATGTTTCATAGCCTAAACATGAAAATGTCAAAAAACATTTTTAAGGAAGTTTTAATAAGTTGCAGATTTGTAAGAAATTGCTTGAAACGGCCGGGCTAGTTCTGCTGGGGAACTCATACTAGTTGTTAAATTTCTAAGGATCCTTTGTGTATACTGAAAGCACATACAACTTAATTGTTTCAATACTTTTTTATTACATTGGATGTTACTATTGTGTTACATTAATTGTTTCAGAGAAGCAAGTCGAGTAGTGACACGATAGCAGGGAAATTGTCTCGTCAACTGTTGATTGAGAGATTCCCGACAATGGACCCCATCGCCTTGAAAAACATATTGGAGGATACCGATCACTCGCTGGATCAGGCAACACAACTTCTCGAAGCTGCCGGCTATCAGAAAGCATCCCATCCTCATACTGTGTCCAAAATGGTACTTTACTATATAGACAAATTTCATTTTCAGTTTTTAAGATTTTAAAGTTATAAATAACATCATAATAACTAATACACTCTTAAATAAAAACACACTTGTGTAGAAAATATTGTAGATATTACAACAATTGAACTTGTATTATGGTTGTATAAATTGCAATATGATGTAGGAACCCATTCTTGATGTAGATATTCTGATATAAATCTCACAAATGTAGACTGCTGCAGCGAAACAAACAACAAGGGAGACTGTCACAAGAAAAATAGATCGATTTGAACAAAATTTTGCTCGCTGGTGCATCTCAGCATTTGGGACAACTTTTTAGTTTTTGGGAATTTCACTCTTAATATTTCTAAGGTGCCGGCAAATATGGCGGAGGACAAAAACATTTTTAGTCGGCATTATATATATTCTATATTCATCCTTTTAAGGGCCTTGAAGAATAGAAAAAGAATATGTAACTAATTATTTATAATACATAATTTTCAATTTTTGCCGAAATAAAGACGTTTAAAAAAGTTTACATACAATTTTAAAGCTCTTTTTAAGTAGATTAAGAATCTGTTGTTCATGGGAAAATCCCTCCTGTGTGTCAATTTGAGTGAAAATTATGTTTTGGAAGATTCTTATCAAACAATGTCCCCTCTTTTAGATGGTTAAATTCCCAGTTTGATAAATATAATAAATAAAAAAATTAAACAAAAATAGTTATTTATGTCACTAGGCAGCAAAATGGAATTTTGCTGACAAGTTTTTTAAGTTTTAGTTCCGAGCCGAAGGCGAGGATAGGCTAAACAAATTTACTGCTGAGGCGAAGCCGAGGCAGGAAATTTACTATTTTACTGACGAGGCCAAGCCGAGTCAGGAAAATTACATTTTGACTGACGAGGCGAAGCCGAGGTAGGAAAACATTAATTACCTGCTGAGGTGTAACCGAAGCAATAAACTTTCCTTGTATGACGTTGCAATATTTGCAATTTCGGGTGGCGTGTTATCAAACAAGTCTTCAAAGTCTTGCACAACATTATCATCCATATTTTTATTCAATTTTAAGTTTTTGGTAGTTTTCATACTACGGAAAGTTTAAATAATTTAAATCAAATTATAATTATTATTTACTACGGGAAACAGACAGTGAAAAATATACTTATATAATTGTACCATATTTTTATTTAAACTTCAAAAATCTAATTAACAAATTTATCAAAATAATAACAGAAAACTATTAAATTATCTTTTTTTTTATAGATAATAGATTTAAAGCAATGAAAGTTGTAAAAATCCAATTGATGACTCAAAAGTTTTTTAAGTGTAATAACTCAAAAGTTAAAACAAAACAAAGACAAAAGAAAGTGTTGCCACTTTTTTTTTTATTAACAGCTGTTATTTATCTCAATTTTTACCGATTTTTTAAAAATAATGACTGTAAAATAATAATAATATTAGTTTTATTATTATAATTTTTAAAGGTAATTTCAAAAAACATATAAATATTTAGCAGAATATAAACGCTTAAAAATACTAAAATGAACAATGTGGGAGAGTTCATAACCTGAGATGTAGTAACTTTTTCTTATATTTGGCAGCCTGTTTGTTATTTTGCTGACACTTTGATATTTTGCTGCGTGTTTTTTTGACTTGTTACAAAAGAATCAAGAAAAATGACATTTTGCAGATTGAAAACAGTACAACAATGCCTAATTTTGCTGCCGTGAGTAGATAAAAATATTTATAACACCTCTTACAAGTGGTATTTATCAATATCAAAACTTTATTTTGGCTCTCCTAAAAAATTTCAATTTTTACACATAAGATGCTACCCAAAATTGTTTTCTGTTTGCATTTTAGAAGCAAATATGGCCGATATAAAAGCAACTTCCAAAGTTTTCTATGTGTGTTATATATGTGCTGCATCACTAGTTACAAACAAATTTGATATATGGTGCTAAAGGGTGTTTTTGTTTGTTTTGCCCAGGTTTCAGGGAGTGAAGAGATTTCAAGAGAGGAAGCTGTGGAACAGTCAGGAGCTTATAGAGAAGCAGCTAAAGTGTTTTTCCAAATGCGACACGACTGTTTCCAGAAGGCTCAGAAAGCTTATTCAGAAGGCAACAAACATGTCGCCTCCTACTATTCTCAAATGGTAACTCACTTGTTTATTCGAGCAGTGTGATTCGAGTTCCTTCTATTGTCTAAGATTTCTCCTCTTCTCTTTAGGCTGGTGGTTTCTTCTAAAATATGCTGAACTTTAATAATTAGACAATGATGGCGAGCTGCTTGCTCGAAAATTGGGCCCTTCTAGGTTCCATTTTTACTTCCCACATGGTAGAGTTGCTGCCACTTCATAAATTAAACCACTTTACTGCCGAAGTGAGTATGGTGTAGTGAGCCATATGAATCAGACCATTGATCGAAGCAAGACCTCGTGCTGTCATTGATTCATTAATGCCCAAGCAAACGTGTCAAATCACTGCCACACTGACTCCCTATTCCCTATGCCAAACTTACTTATAATGAATAAACTCAAAGAAAAAAGCAGAATTATTCTGCTTATTGTCATGATGTTAATGTTTGATGATCTATCTACGTGTACCCAGTTGTGATTCTATATATTGAGGTTGGATCCTGAAGTGGGTAAAAAAATATGTAAGGGTATGGCCACAGTGCACGCTGGTTCCGAATCAGGTTCAGACTCAGAAAACAAAGGCAAGAAATAAACAGTGTTATTGCAGCAGGGTGGCCATAGTGGAAGCAGGCAACTGGTTGCGTTCGGAGTTAGAGGCTTTACCAGAATGTTTAGGTCATTCTTGTTTCAGATTTCGGCTGCTATTAACGCCCACGAACTGTACTGTAACTACAAACTACTATTTATTTTTTGGCATTTGTAGTTGTTTATGAAACCTTTTTCTTGGTTATATACAAATACTACTTCTACTTCTTAGTTCTCGTCTTTTGATTCTAGTTTGATTTTCTTCATTTCGATTTATTTTTTTAATGTTAATTTTATAAAGAAAGAAACGCTTATCACGAAAGTATTTCTTATTTTTTATAAAAAAATAAAATAGTAGAATGCCTCAACTTCCATTCTATTTGTAGGAAGAAGAAGAAACGATTCATGTTCTCTACAATTTGTTAACTGCTCAAATAAGCAGTGGTATTCCCCATATACACTCCTTAACTTTGTAATCAGTTCATAAAAAGCAATTCTTCTATATTTTAATTTTAAATTAACTCTCTATGGCCATAAAAAACACGCTATAACTTCATATGACAACTCCTTGTATTTGTTTTGTTTACGTTACATTATGTCAGCGTGTATTTCTACCTGCCTCCACTGCGGCCATCACCTGCTTTCCTCAAGCTGACATATCATGAGCCTGTTTTCAGAGCCTGAACCTGATTCTGAACCCGTGTGCACTCTGGACGTACCCTAACTCTATAGTTCAGTGTAGGAAACGTTTCGTATGTTACGGAAGTATCTAGAGAGAGGATAATATGGGACGAAACAAAACAAATTTGCTTATTTGACTGTTAGCAGACCTACATTAAGATAGATATTATGTCTACGAGATTTAAACTTGGCTTGAAAAGGACCGGTGAGGTCGAAACGTTGCCAACACTGAACTAGAGAGTCATAATGTCAAGCATCTTAAGTCTTTCTAATCATTAGATTTCATAGAAGGATTTTCAAAAATTACAAAAAGGATTATCTTTGTTTTATTATAAGCTATAATTTTGTTCTCTACAGTTTCGAGTTATTCGTGAAAAACCGATTAAAAACGTTATTAAAAAAAGATTTAAAAAGAAGTTGAAAAACTGTTACTTTCAATCGCGAATAACTTAAAAAATATTAATTTTACAAAATAGAATGTATAGGACATTTTTTACTTAGAATTACTTTTTCCATCGATTCCTGTGGTTAAAGTGTAAGTAATAAACAATGTCCACTCCCGAGATGGGGTGGCTACCACCCTCAGGATAAAAGCGCCCCTCGGCATGATTTAGATTTTCATCCTTGGGCTATTCCCTACCTACTGTCAAAATTTAAAGGAAATCGATGTAGGACAAAAAAACTAGCGAGCCAAAGTGCTTCATTTCCTGGACTAAAAAGGGACAAATAAAATAGAGCAGAAAATAGTATTTTTGAATAAAAATTTTGTGTTGATGTAAGAAAAAGTGATTTTTTTGGGTTTTTTTAATTGTTAATATCTAAGGTTCTACTCAACATTATTTCGATGAAAACGAGCCTACAACATACACCTCTTTTTAGTATGCACTGCATACAGCTTGGGTTTCCGGTGAAATCCGACGTTTCCCTTCCACTACTGGAAGCATTTTCAGGGGTGTGGTGCATCGTGATGTTGACTCGAAGCAAACGTTTGATGAATCTACCCACGGAAGCCTACAGACCAAGTTTTACAATACTTGGTTTCATCTTAAATTTTGTTAGTGAAATTAATTTAGAATCGAGGAGAAACGGTCAGCTTGATTGAATAATCTGACATTTTTCAGAAGGGATCTATTGTCTGGATAGAATTTCTGTAAAAGAAAGTTATTTCCCGGTGTCAACATTTCAGTCTCTGATAATTAATTAGATTTCTTTAAATTAATTTTGCAGGCGAACTGGCACAATCAGAGGATAGAGCAGGCAAATCTATTAGCGTCAACCATGTTATTCAACGGTAATAAGAATCTGACTACACTGGATCTGCATTTCCTGAGAGTGTGCGAAGCCGTCCAGGTACTCGACCTCTTCTTAGACGCCCATATAAGCAACATGGTAGACTTGAATGAGCGCAAGCGTCAAGTGTACATCATCACGGGCAGGGGACTTCACTCCCACGACGGAAGGTCTAAAATCAGACCTGCCACTATAACTAGGCTCAAACAAAGATCTATATGGTTTGTTTAAATCCTTAACATTTTAATGAAAGTCCAGTATATAACAAATAATTATTTTAAATAATAACGCAGAAATTACAGTAGTTAGCTATAACAAGTATTTATTTATTTGTTTATTTATTTATTTTTGGTTGTAGTTTTAGTCCCGTTCAACAGCTCATTAGGTCATACAGGATGGGGGTTATCCGGCCACTTTACTCATCAAATCGATGAGATCATCAGTGTGAAACATGTCTCACCCCGCTGGGATTCGAACTCACAGCCGGTGTTTAGACCTTGGTTTCAGAGTCGAGTGTGCTAACCCCTCGGCTACACTGGCCCCCCCAAGTGTTTATTATACTTAATAAAATAAAATATAGCCTTACAAATAGGTTTGGTAAGCAATATTTGACAAATACTGAACAATTCTGAACCCAATGCAGGGTTGGGCGCCAATTTAAGGAATTATGTAAAATAATTTTATAGAAGAGAAAGATTCGTCAGGTGCTTGTGTTAAATGGCAATTAGTTGAATTCAGACAATGCATTCAAATCTTGCTACCTTTTTTATTATGTTTACTATACTTTTTCTCTTTTTTCCTTATCATAAATTTTCTGTTAATCTAAGGTTCTACTGTAATTTTAAAGCTCTTTTCAGGTAGATTTAGAATGTGAATGTCCTCAAAAAATATATTCTGGTAGCTGTATTGAAAACAAATATGGCCGATATTAGAGCGAAATGCAAATGTTCCTTTGCAAGTTTTTCATTCACTCATCACTAGTTGAATTAGCGTTCTGGGTTCATTTCAGAGACTTGGAATTTTAGAAGTTTGTTAGTCTATCAATTTGTCTAAAGCTCTTAAAAAAGATCTTAAGGAGTGGTGTTCTTTGTGTGCTACATCACTGGTAATAATTGACTGAGCAAGGAGGTCTTGCTTTAACTTGATCATTTGTAAATTTGTTTGTTACATGACCTTGTTACAGACACGATTTAGGGACCATAGTTCCTTCGGCTTCGCCTCAAGAACCAACTTTTTTCGCTCAGGGAATAATGGCTTACTTTACTCCCTAGGTGCATAAATAACTATTAGAACAATGGCCAGAATTTGTTAAATATTTCCTTACATTTATCCCAAAATATAAAACTGACCTAATGAAATCTACGAAATATAAGAACATCGTTACTCTATTAAAAATTGACACGGTGAAAGCGGAAGTATCTTTGTTTTTATATACTTTCTGGCACTTGATTGCACAGCATTACCTATTTATCACGTTTCTTTATCAAAGGTGGAATTTCAATTTTTACAGCTTCTCAGTAGGGAGAAGGATGGCCAATATTAAAACAGGGTGTCCAGCAGCCTTGAATTTCTTGAATTATGCTTGACTATTTAGGATGCTTGAAAAAACCTTGAAATATGCTTGAATTTTGAAAAAATAACAGAAAAACTTAAAATGTGCTAGAATTTTTAAAAAATTGGGAATTTTAAAGACCCTAGGTTGTCTAGAAGTACCAATACATTTTGAATTTTTTAATATCTGAACCACCCAAAACAACATTAGTTCGGATAATCGATGCGCTACTGTATATTGTATTTCACTTCTCTGGGGTACTACTGCTGTAATTAGGTTGAATTAATACTATTAATATTATAGTAGGCTGGAGGGTTTATTTGGAATGAAAGTCCTTCGAGTGATATTTATTTTTATTTCATCAGAGCTTAGTGATCACTAAAGAAGCTCAGGTTCCAACGGTGAAAGCTTTGATGAAATAAAAATATATAGTCGAAGGACTTTCATTCCAAATAAACCTTTCAGCCTACTATAATATTCTACTAGTCCAAAAAATAAAATGTCTTCTATTATAAAAGTAATTTATATTATTTTGCTGAACTCATACTATTTTTCTCATATTGCTTTCTATAATTCTAAGAAATTGTGAATAAATCACTATTTTAATAACTAATGTTACCCAGCCTTGAATTTTATAAAATTGAGCCTTGAAAACCTTTAAATATGCTTGAATTTTACATTTTAATATTGCTGGACACCCTGTAAAAATAATTAATTAATTATTTGATTTGCCATTATTTAATACGGATTGATGTCAATAATGTTAGTAGGTATTTAGTCAGTATTTTCACATAATTAGTCAGTAAAGTCAGTAAATTTGACCTTACAACCAGTTTGCAGCCAGGTACTGTACACAGTACTACTAGTATGAATGGTTTGAATCTATGAATTTCAACTTTATCGTCTTAATAAATGTCTATTTTTATTGTTAAAGGTACCAATTGGTGAATCCTGGGCTACTAATGATTCAACTTACCACCAAAACACCGCTCACTTACCAACATCAGAAATAATCCGTCACCATTTTTATACATTTAAAAAAACAAACGTTACTTAACCGAACACAAAGTCTGGTGTAATTTTATATTTTTTATTTTATAATAATGATCTCTCATGAAAACATTTATTTTATTTGAAAAGAAATGAAAAAATACAAAAAAAAAAGAATCATCCTTCACCCGCAAATATATATTTTATGCATTTATAAACTAAATAAAATTAAATGATAATAAAATACAAATATAAATATTTTTTTATTGTTTACAAATTAATATTTTCATATTTTGGGAGATTATTTTTTAAATAAATAGTTGTATTTACCAATTTTACTATAATAGAAGAGAGGATTTAAAAAAATTGAGTATTTTTTAAAAATATTTTTGTCGGTTTTTAATATGGGATATTTTAAATGTTATGTCAATTTTATTGTAACACTGTCAAATTCAAATTTTCCTACCCTTGTATATATAGAAGGATGTTAAACTAATTTTTTTATTGTCCTGTCCAATCATCCATGTGTACATTACTCTAAATATAATTGCAATTATTGCTGATAATATTTTGGTAACTGAGTTTGTAGAACAAAATTAAAAATGAAATTTTAAAAATCAATTTGTTTTCTAAAACCTACAATATTTATCGTGGGTGAATTACGGTAATATGATAAAAATATTGTTGTTGTTTTTTCTCTAAAGTTGAAATTTTACTTTTTTACTTTTATCCAGTATGAGTAAGCTTGCATATAATCGTTATTAGTTTAAAAATAACTATTTATGTAGCTGGTTATCAAATAATGTTACATTTTGTCATGGTTATATGTATATCGTTGCTCCAATAGTTTTTAGAAAAGGCAAAAAAGCAAAAAATTGACGGTGTTTTTTTAAAAAAAAAAGGAATTTGCAGCCTTTATGTGCCACTTTTAAAATCACCTATTAATCTTGGTAACTGTTATACCTGCAACTTTGCTCCGATTTCACAAATTTTCCACTTTTAACCAATAAATGTCCTGGACCTTTATCATTGAAGCAATAATACAGTAGTGGCGTGGATATGGTGTGATAGTGTAATTAAATATATCCATATTATGAATATTAATATAATATAAAAGCCTGAAATGTCCCATTTTTTAATCCCATCAAAAATCTATTTTTTTTTTTTTTTTTTACAATTATCTGTGTTTCATTAATTAAAATATATATTGTATATTTTTTTTGTCTACATATATTTTATTGTTGTTGTTTTTTTCTTGGGGACAAAGCTTAACGTAATCTTAAGTGCATAAAATATTGTATATATATTTTTTTTTTTTTTTTGTTTTTGTTAGCATATACTAGCTGGAGTTTATGTGTATTTAACTTTTTATTATAATGTTTTTACATTGATTTTAATCTAACAATATTTGTTTTTTAATTATAAAAAAAGTGGTTTTTTTTTTTAGATAAAAAACAAACCAAAACTTGAGTATCAATCAATAGCAGATGGTTAAACTCAAATACAAAGGGTTTTAGCAAATAATTTAAAACAGGAATAAAACAATATAATTTCTAAACACCTCGGTATTATTGAATGAATTATAGCAGGTTAATCTTTAATATTCAAGGTATTATGGTCCCAAAAAAACCACAAGTCAAAAATAAATTCTAAAAATCGTGCTGTAATTGGTTTAATATTTCAATTTTTGTTTAATTTTTACTATTTTAGATTCCCTGATAAGTGTTAAAGCTAAAACATTGGCAATATAAGATTGTTTTAAACTGTGAGTCAATTCGGTTTTTGTTTTTAATTACATGAGAACTTATTACTTTTTTTTTATAAAATTTTCATTTGTGTTAAGCAAATTTTCAAAAAATATGTCCATAAAAAAAATACTAGTTACTTATTTTTAAATTTGATCTAAAAATTTTAATTGTTACAATTTTTTGTGAGATTATAATGTTTTAATTTGCTTTAAGAGGGTGTGGAAGTGAAGTGGCTTTAGTAGTTGTAGAATGCAAACCACTTTTTGAAAGCTAGAAATTACACCACTTATTTGGGCCATGTTACTAAAGTGGAAGGCTCAACTCCACTAGATAGCAAATTGGCTACTTATTTAGGCCTTGTGGAGTTAAAGGCTCAAATCCACTTAAGTGGAGTCACACCAATGTGCCATCAAATGTGGATATGGTGTGATCAATAGTGGCAGTGCACAGAATTCTCATCTCAACCTTAATGTATAAATGGCCGAGAAGTGACCACTGTTTTAGGACCACAATTACTCTGAACCCAACAGAAGTGAAATAAGCACAATTTGAAAAGATTTTAAGGTACCTCATATTTCATATTTTTTAAATAAAATGGATACTGAAAACCAAATTTACTGCAAAATCTTTAGAATGTTCTAAGCTGCATTTAGATAAAAATAATTTACAAAATTTAATTGAGCACTTTGAAATCCTTATTTATCACTGATCTGCTTCCTCTTAGAGATTCATTCTTGTGAATGAACAATATATTTTATTTATCACTGATTCACTTCCTCTTAGAGATTCATTCTTGTGAATGAACAATATATTTTTTATTTATCACTGATTCACTTCCTCTTAGAGATTCATTCTTGTGAATGAACAATATATTTTATTTATCACTGGTTCACTTCCTCTTAGAGATTCATTCTTGTGAATGAAGAATATATTTTATTTATCAATGATTCACTTCCTCTTAGAGATTCATTCTTGTGAATGAAGAATATATTTTATTTATCACTGATTCACTTCCTCTTAGAGATTCATTCTTGTGAATGAAGAATATATTTTATTTATCACTGATTCACTTCCTCTTAGAGATTCATTCTTGTGAATGAACAATATATCTGATTTATCGCTGATCCACTTCCTCTTAGAGATACATTCTTGTAAATGAACAATATATTTTATTTACCACTGATCCACTTCCTCTTAGTGATACATTCGTGTTAATGAACAATATATTTTATTTATCACTGATTCACTTCCTCTTAGAGATTCATTCTTGTGAATGAAGAATATATTTTATTTATCAATGATTCACTTCCTTTTAGAGATTCATTCTTGTGAATGAAGAATATATTTTATTTATCACTGATTCACTTCCTCTTAGAGATTCATTCTTGTAAATGAACAATATATTTTATTTACCACTGATCCACTTCCTCTTAGAGATACATTCGTGTTAATGAACAATATATTTGATTTATCACTGATCCACTTCCTTTTAGAGATACATTCTTGTAAATGAACAATATATTTTATTTACCACTGATCCACTTCCTCTTAGAGATACATTCGTGTTAATGAACAATATATTTGATTTATCACTGATCCACTTCCTCTTAGTGATACATTTGTGTGAATGAACAATATATTTTATTTATCACTGATCCACTTCCTCTTAGTGATACATTCGTGTTAATGAACAATATATTTTATTATTCACAGATCCACTTCCTCTTAGTGATACATTCGTGTGAATGAACAATATATTTTATTTATCACTGATCCACTTCCTCTTAGTGATACATTTGTGTGAATGAACAATATATTTTATTTATCACTGATCCACTTCCTCTTATAGGTACATTATTGTGAATGAACAATATATTTTATTTATCACTGATCCACTTCCTCTTAGTGATACATTTGTGTGAATGAACAATATATTTTATTTATCACTGATCCACTTCCTCTTATAGGTACATTATTGTGAATGAACAATATATTTTATTTATCACTGATCCACTTCCTCTTAGTGATATATTCTTGTTAATTAACACTATATTTTTTAATACTATGATGTATAAGTTAGTTATATAAATGTTATTTTCTTTTTCCTTTAGATTTTATTATATTTAGATATTGTTGTTAAAATCTAGTTATTAATGAGGTTTCGACTGTATTATATTTTTATAAAATAAATACGGTGATATTAACGTCAATTAATAAGTTTAAATACATAAGATTATTGTTATAACAGAAGTTAACCATATGAAAGAAAAAGTTATATTATTCAATCAAATATAGTTAATATTTTTATGATAAATTTTGGTCTTTGACTTTTATTCGCTGTAATTTCTGTAACATTTTTGAAAGAACAACTAAATTTAAATTAAATTTAGATTTTATATGCTCAAGCGTATCCTTTACTATTTTTTCATGGATGCTGCTGACCACATTACAGATCTCCTGTTGTGGTGGCCATATTAACATCTGTATGTGGAGACCACTGTACAGATCTCTGTATGGAGCCAACTTACAGATCTCTGTGTGGTGGCCACGTTACAGATCTCCTGTTGTGGTGGCCATGTTAACATCTGTATGTGGAGACCACTGTACAGATCTCTTTATGGAGCCAACTTACAGATCTCTGTTGTGGAGACCACTTTACAGATATCTGTATGGAGCCAAGTTACAGATCTCTGTGTGGTGGCCACGTTACAGATCTCCTGTTGTGGTGGCCATGTTAACATCTGTATGTGGAGACCACTGTACAGATCTCTGTATGGAGCCAACTTACAGATCTCTGTTGTGGAGACCACTTTACAGATATCTGTATGGAGCCAAGTTACAGATCTCTGTGTGGTGGCCACGTTACAGATCTCCTGTTGTGGTGGCCATGTTAACATCTGTATGTGGAGACCACTGTACAGATCTCTGTATGGTGTATGTGGAGACCACTGTACAGATCTCTGTATGGAGCCAACTTACAGGTCTCTGTGTGGTGGCCACGTTACAGATCTCCTGTTGTGGTGGCCATGTTAACATCTGTATGTGGAGACCACTGTACAGATCTCTGTATGGTGTATGTGGAGACCACTGTACAGATCTCTGTATGGAGCCAACTTACAGGTCTCTGTGTGGTGGCCACGTTACAGATCTCCTGTTGTGGTGGCCATGTTAACATCTGTATGTGGAGACCACTGTACAGATCTCTGTATGGTGTATGTGGAGACCACTGTACAGATCTCTGTATGGTGTATGTGGAGACCACTGTACAGATCTCTGTATGGAGCCAACTTACAGGTCTCTGTGTGGTGGCCACGTTACAGATCTCCTGTTGTGGTGGCCATGTTAACATCTGTATGTGGAGACCACTGTACAGATCTCTGTATGGTGTATGTGGAGACCACTGTACAGATCTCTGTATGGAGCCAACTTACAGGTCTCTGTGTGGTGGCCACGTTACAGATCTCCTGTTGTGGTGGCCATGTTAACATCTGTATGTGGAGACCACTGTACAGATCTCTTTATGGAGCCAACTTACAGATCTCTGTTGTGGAGACCGCTTTACAGATCTCTGATGGCCTCGTACAGATCTGTGTGTGGTGGCCACATTACAGATCTCTGTTGTGGTGACCATGTCATATATCTGTGGGTGCTGACCACTTTTTAGATCTCTTTATGGTGGTCACATTACAGATCTCTGTGTGGTGGTCACGTTACAGATCTCAGTGTGGTAGCCCTGTTGACTGAAAGTTGTTGATTTATTTCTCAAGGCTTCTAAATTTGTAAATCATTTGTTGTCAGTGCCTTGTTATATATAAATATATGTTTATTTTTACTATATAGAGATATTAAAGAAATTTTAAGCAGATATATATTTATATATAATATATCACTGTTTTATATATTTATAATAAACAATGTTGAAATTTTAAAATATAATTAATAAAGGGAGATTACAATATATAAATAATATATTAATTTTAGAAATTTCAATTATGTTTAATACTATTGCCATAATTTTTTATTTATCACTACTTTATTTTAATTAATTGTTTGTTTAAAGTTTTTTTAATATTAAGAAAAAATATTAACCCTGTTTTTCTTTTTCTTTTTTAAAAAAAAAATTATTGAGATAATATTGTGTTACTTATTGGTATTTTTAAGATTTTTTTTTTTTAATTTTGTCATATTTACATTTTAAAAAACATGAAATCTATAGGAGGTGGTTTGTTGTATAAAGTTTATTCAAATTTAAGTTAGGTAAGGATCAGTAAAAAAAAAAAAAAAATCAAAGTTTTGGATTTCTAGAGCGCCAAGCCCCTTTTCCAGTGACATTTTTGTTTGCTTAGTTGGCCCTACCTTCAAGACGTAAAATCTCGAGCTTCTCATTGGCTCCCCACCCTACCTTTTTTTTCACTATCTGTCAGAATAAACTCTAATTTTAATAAAAGATAAAAGTGTAATTGTTTTTACTATCCTAAAATTTCTAGTTAGCTACACATATTAAATTAGTTTCTCTATGTTCATTTCATACGAAGCTATCATGTCATTTCCACCTAACCACTGCCTAGTTGTAGTAGATGCCAGTACTAGTAGGTAATAGACAGGTAGGACAAACCACTTGTTCGAACCTAGCAATAAGGCCTTTTTGAGGTCCTTTTTACTAGCTCCGTTAAAAAATAGTGTGGTAGAGAGATCTCGCCACTTGACGCATCATACCAGTGTACAATGTACCTCCAAAGCGAGTATGGTGAGATTAGTGGCAAGTGTCTATAGCCATTCTGTCTCCTGACCTCTTCCTAAGTACAGTAGAAGCCCTCTTATATGGTCTCAAACAGTTGCAGATGCACCAGTCGTGTTTAAACCACATTTCACTAATTATAGTGACCACTCTTCATGAATTATAGTGACCACATGAAGTATAGTGACCACACTTCATGAATTATAGTGACCACATGAAGTATAGTGACCACACTTCATGAATTATAGTGACCACATGAACTATAGTAACCACACTTCATGAATTATAGTGATCTACTGGAGTTACTGTCAAAATAAGACCTGGTGCTATTCCTTGGTAAACTATTAATAAGCTAGATATCCCATGCATCGTAGATTCTGTCCACTTTGCAACCTCCGCATTCAGTTACAAAGTCTCATGAATGTCAGAGTGGAGTAAACACAGTGGTGTAAGTCATAAGGCTTCATGTCAAGAGACAATGCCAATGTCAAGACACAATGCCAATTTCAAGAGACAATGCCAATGTCAAGACACAATGCTAATGTCAAGAGACAATGCCAATGTCAAGACACAATGCCAATGTCAAGAGACAATACCAATGTCAAGAGACAATGTCAATGTCAAGAGACAATGCCAATTTATGTTTATGGGTTTATTCATTAAATTTTTTATTGCGTTTAATGTATTTTTTATACATTTTATCCAATGAATTCGTAATTATAAAACTTGAAAAGGCCACTTTTTTTGTCTCCAGATAGGTGAAATAAGCATATTTTTTTAAATTTTGTTTTTGTAAGCCTTTTTTTACTATTTCCAATAACACAGGTGATTTTTTAAAGGGATTTTTAGGGTAGTAGCTATATTTACCATCGTGTGTTAAAGGGTTAAAAAGCGATTATGTAATACTGATCATACTGAACTATTGGGGATTTTCAAGAGGAGGGTTTGAGATTCTCATTCCTTTAAACTTGCTGCGCTTTTAGTTTGAGTCTTCAGTTGACCCTGTTTTTGGAGCCAGCTTAGCTGTGTGGATTAAGTCACTTATATTTAGCCATCAATTAATCGAGGGCAGCCTGAGGTCGTGTGTTCAATCCCGAGCTCCGATGCTCTGATTTACATGGCTACTAATGATCACATAATACTAATTTCTTCATTACATTGTACAGTGGTATAATGTGTTAAGTGGCAGCAACTCTCTACCACAGAGATTTTAAAAATGGGACCAACAAAGGCCTAACAAGTTCAAAAACGTGGTTTGTCACTTGAGCCCTTTTTTATCATTCGTTTAATCTATACCACCTTCTCTAGTTTTATTCTTTTAATTTGATATTTATTTCTCTGTTTTGTTTTGTTATTATCTGTTTATTACTAACAATGGACAAAGCTTTGATAAGACATGTACACATTGCCATAATTCAAAACATTCATTTTTGTAAGCAATACTAAAGATCTCATTGAATTTCCGCAACACTTAAAACAATTTATTTTAAATAATTTAAAAAAAAAAAAAAAAATGAATATAAACAAAAAAATATTAAATGTAATAATAATTTTTGATTGCACTGCCAAATTTGTACAATTTTTTTATACGAAGATTTTATATCACAAGTCTTAAACATTTCTATACATATATAATTTTTATATAATGGGATTCAAGTAATATTATCATTTAAAATGTTATTTCCTATATTCTTTATTTTGTTATCACTGTTAACAACTCATTTTTTTGTCTTTCAGATAGAAACAAAAATAAATTGTTGTAATAGATTTAAGTTTTTATAATTCTCTATTAAAATATACTTTTACCATTTCAACCATGTTTTTTTTTATTTGCCAAATTTAAAGAATTTTGCCAGAAATATCAGTTATCGGTACTCTTTTAGTCTTGTACAGGGGATAAGCACGCATGTGGTCAATTAGAGCCGCATTCTGGTTTTTCATGTATTAAAAAGCGCCACACTATAATTGCATAGTATTAAATACACAAATTAAAATTTAATTTAATTAACCCTAGAATGCTTATCTACGTAATTTTGACATGTATGTTTTTGAAAAAATGTGGTATTGACTCCATACTAGTTTTTTTCGTTCCCATATTCAAGGTAATCTTTTCTCAGTTAGTCTGCTTTAGGCAAATGTTACTGATAGTTTGTCTTTAAACTCATGAATCTTTTTATCTGGTGGCTTCAAAATAAATGTTTACTAATTATTTTCTAGTTGTACGTCAAATTGTTGACGTATGATAAGTAATCAAGGGTGTTTTTTAAAGATAAGTATTCTAGGGTTTTATTTGTATTCTACACATGTCTTAAGTGCTATGTAAAATTCATTTCAAAGAAATTACAATTAAGAGATAGAAAATGCAAATAGTTATTTCAAAAATTATAATAATTAAAATAAAATAAACGTTGAGCAAAGAACTTTGATCAAACCTTGGAAATATTGCGTAAAATTTGTGAAATACATCCATATATTAGCAATTCTGTGATGGACAAATCAAATGGGCAATTCTGTGATGGACAAATCAAATGGGCAATTCTGTGATGGACAAATCAAATGGGTAATTCTGTGATGGACAAATCAAATGGGTAATTCTGTGATGGACAAATCAAATGGGCAATTCTGTGATGGACAAATCAAATGGGTAATTCTGTGATGGACAAATCAAATGGGCAATTCTGAGATTGATTGGACAACTGAGAACAATATTTTGACTTCAAGACCTTCATTGTGGAGTACAAAGATTCATATCAATATGTTGTACCAAAAAATGAAATTAGACTACAAGCAGTTTTCTTTAAGTCTGGATATTTTGATTCTGGCATGAGTTACTAAAATTTAACTTTTTTTAATTTAATTTCTTTAAATTATTTAGATAATTTAAAAGAAAAATTTAAAATATACACCCTTGTAATTCAATAATGCAGTGTAAGATGGCAGAAGGTGTAATAAAGAATAAAACTCAAATTCTCATCGGGAACGTTTCGACTCTGTTAAGGTCATCTTAATTACTGTAACATATAATTTAGTATCACTATTGAATCCTACTTATTCAACTTCATCCACAAATTCTAAAAATAACTTCCATAAGAGAAAATAATCTCCATAAGAGAGTGTCAGATAAAACAATTAAATTTAATAGTACACTATGCGTCGAGTGCGGAAAGTAGCATTTTGCATGCGAGTGTGGAGTTTGCACCCGAGCGACAGCGAGGGTAGTAAAACCACACGAGCAATGCAAAATGATTTTAATAATAAATACAGAAAAAAAAAAAACTTCCTGTATGTAAGATCGTATTTCTCTTTTGATAAAGATGACATTAATTCATTAGTTGTATTTTGTGCCGAATTAATTATTTAGGGAGGCGTATTATTCTCCTCATTTTTGTCATAATCACTTGAATCACTCATTGATTTTCACAAAAAACTCGATATAAACAGTTACTTTTATTAAACAAACATAAAATTAGTTTTGTTAAATGTAAACAAACTCGCTAATCGTGTGTAAAGTTGAAGAATTCTTCTTCTTTACCGCCCTAGGGCGGTATGAATACAGTACATAAAGAATCATTTTCTACGCTTCTAAACAGAGATACATAATGTTTATATTTCGTTACAATTGTAGATAAACAGATTTTAATAAATTAACTAAAATATACATGGAACAAAAAGGCAAAAAAAAAAAAAAAACCATGTTTACTAACAACATTAATAATAATACATTGACTATCACAGTAAAGAGAATGAAATTAACTAGCACTACTATAAATTTTGGATAGGAACTATCACCGAGATCTTTGGACGATTGAAACTTAATTTAATTTAAATAATTATGCTCCCTATTAAATAGTTTCCAGCCGTGAATTCCCCAATTGTAAGTCTATCTTTAATTATATCACAAATAATTTGGTTTAAAAATATCTTCAAACCTATAAAAGATATAAATTTTAAATGGGAGCCACATTTAATTTAACGGAGAGCCGCCAACCAAACTAAACTAAAATAGTGCCATAAAGTCTATATTTTTTTAATATAGATGACTCCACCTGAATTTTTTACAAAGTAAGTAGCTAGATTTTAACCACATTTTAAAGTCCCACTCGTCTGTGCGTTAGTGGATAATACATAAAACAGCAGGCCCCCTACTGGTTTTCCTAAATCCTCTTGTGCCCAGCTATTGCTAAACCTAATTAGCAAGATGAAAAGAGTTGCTGAACCGGAGGGAACAATACAGTCGAGAATCTCTTGACATGATTTTGTAATACATTAGAGAGATTATCATCCATTTGTCAAAACAAGTCATTAGCGTGAGGCCCCGCCCACTTTGCTAAGCCCCTCCCCCAAACTAGCTCTTATTCTCTAGACTTTCCCAAGAAGGTTCTGATACTGTCTAATAAACCGTAGACCGTGTATTTATTGAATACAACATGCATAAATTCATGATATAACCAAAGTTTCACGAAACAAACAGATCTAAACCAATTCAATCATTTGTATTTATACGAATAATGTATTTATACATACAAATGTATTTATAACCTAAAGAAAGGTTAATCAAGAGGGCGACACTTCATGTGAGTGAATGACTTTCTAACTATTGTTTTCTTTTTACTATAGAGATGATTAGTGTGACGTCACAAAAGCTTTCGAAAATTTAACTCAGTGTTTGTTATTGTCCTTTCTCTTATCACCTCTTATCAAACCCATGTAAAATGAATGGGAGAATTTTCTCAACTTTTTAAATAATTAATTATTAAATTATTATTGATTTATAAGAGTTTTCACCTTTTGAACATTGTTGTACCAAGTCTTTTTTAACGAGTGTAACAAAGAAAACATTAAAAACTTTCGTTTCAGTTATTTAAAATGAGTATTTGTGTGAAGGGTCATATCATCGAAAAAGCTATTTGAGTTATTAATCTTTATACTTGATTTTTTGTATTTCCTGTTGCCATAAACATTCACAGAGTGTGTTCGTGTTCATATTGTGTGTCCGAAAATGAATTTTCCTCAAGTTTTGAAACTCAATGAAGTATACTCAGGGTGCAGGACTTGTAGAATGATAGTGATACTTAATCTGGCAGGTAATAAAAGATTATTTGCTAATAATATTTTGTTTCTGGTTACTTACAATGTGCATTATATTTAACCGATGTTGGAACATAATGATATATTATACAATAGATCACTGACAAGCCTAGGAAAAAGACGTTGATAACGAGACAAAGAGCAGACTGTTATTACTATTATTATTTGTGTATTTTTTGTTATCTATATTAACGAGTATTATAATATAAGATATGAGTGCCTCGCATGTATACTTGTTTAAAATTTTGATTAAAAAACTAATTTAATACATTAATTTAATATTACTTAAGTACTCTGACATACTTTTACGAAGAATAGCTTTGTCCTCCGAAAAAAATGAAGTATATATGAAATTTTCATAACGCTCGAGAAGGTGGAAGACATAATATACAAACTAAAATAGAAAAACGATTTAAAAAATAAACAATAAATAAGAACGGACCAGGAAAGTATCGACACAATAAAACACACTCACAATAATACTTTTTTAAACCACTAGAACTGCCATTTTTAATGTTTTCTTATCTTACATTGTTAAAATAGACTTAGTATAATAACGTTCAAAGGTTGAAAAGTCTTATAAATCAATAATAATTTAATAATTAATTATTTAAGAAATTGAGAAAATTCTCCCATTCATTTTACATGGGATTGATAACAGGTGATAAGGACAAGGAACATAACAAACCGAATCGAATAAATTATCTAAAGCTTACGCCATCTTGTGACGTCATTACTAATCATCTCTATCTATAATAAAAAAGGTTCATAATCTGGCAGGTTATGTCTTTTTGTGTTAATCTAGAAATGTCGGTAACTTTTTTTTAAAACTTGTTTATGAAACTCGATTGACTATGTTTAAAGTTTTTTCGGGTGTTTTGGAGCGGGCGGTTCCTCACTTGAACCAAGAGTACAACAATTTCCTATGCAATTCAGTGAAATATCAGATTGTCAGATGGAAAAGGAAGCCATGGTGGTTGCCAACGGCAAAATCTAAAATGTTCAGAATTCCTCAGCATAAGAAACTTCCTGAGGCTGAGAGCAACGAACTAAAAAGACTTTGGAACAACTACAGGACTGAAATGAAGTCAATAAGGTGAGATAGCTAACGCTCATTAATCTTTAATACATGAGTTACACACGAAACTGACCTATTACAATTCTATGCAAATTATAGGGGTAAATCTGCCATATCGGAGGTAAATCTGCACTATTTGGCCCACTAACTTCTAATTGTCCGATTTACTTGCAATTTTTTTTAAACTGTTCCTTTTTACATATTAAAAACGATTCCGGTTGTACCATCTCGTTAAATTCAATAGTTTTTTCGTAAAAAAATACTTAAAAGTGAAGTTTTCAGTGCTGTTTAGAGAAACGAATTATTTTTGACGGCCGCTCCGCACCGCTTCGCGGTGCTCCGCTCATTTTCTGAAGAAAAACAACCCTGCTGCATATAGACCAGGTAGATGTCCAAATCGAAGTATAAAATTCGCTAAATTATCACTTTAACTTTAGCCAAAAAAATACGTAAAAAGTCACTTCCTAAGAAAAATACGGGAAGGTTATAGTTAGTTTAGGTTAAGATTAGTACTTTTCGCCATAACCTTCCTCATTTCCCTAAGAAAGTGACGCTTTTACGTATTTTTTTACGAAAAAACTATTGAATTTAACGAGATGGTACAACCGGAATCGTTTTTAATATGTAAAAAGGAACAGTTTAAAAAAAATTGCAAGTAAATCGGACAATTAGAAGTTAGTGGGCCAAATAGTGCAGATTTACCCCACCCTGAGTACTTTACCGCGTCTGTTTTTACTGCTTGTTCTTACCGACTCTCGGTATACCGATTCCTTACCGCCTGGTAAAGAATCTGTACCGAATTGGTACCGAGCGAGAGCTTACCGATACCGCACCGATACTGTACTGACAAGTGAGGGAGCGGCCTGCCCAGGCCGCATGCGTGGGAGCAGGGCGGTAAGGAATCGGTATACCGAGAGTCGGTAAGAACAAGCAATAAAAACCGTACTAGATTAATAAACTCCTATCATTCTATCTTTGAGGGTGGTCGTTGTGTCATCGCAAAATGGCAATGGAGAGAGATATTCATGTTATTTTGGTCTCAGACATTGAGAAATATCCATTGTTGTACAATTATAAATTACCGGAATATGCTAGAAAGGACCTGGGGGGGGGGGGGGGGGGGGGGGCTTGGTCGTTAATTTCAAGCAAAACAAAAATTTTAGGTATTTACTGTTTATATTTATTAATTTTAAGGTTATAAATTATAATATTAAATTATATATTGAAGGATATCGCCAGTACTTCTTTATTTTTCTATGCAATCGCAAATAAATGTAACACGCTACAATAGTATCTTTTTCTGACGAAAACATAATCACGCCCGTGACTGCAAGATTCTACCGAATGTATATTGACATGTGGGGAGATGGAGGGGGTATCGGTAAGCTGTCGGTAAAGCAGAAAATACCGTATACCGATACCGTACCGACAAGTCAGGGAGCGGCCTAAGAGGCAAGTTTATAGGCGGGGCCTCACTCCAACGTATTTTTTGGACAACGGGATATCAACTCTCCTAAGAACAAATCATGCAAATATTATTTCTCAAATGAGTAAACTTTACAAATGAACTGTTCGACAAAGGGATATAATCTCTCAAGTGTATAAATTAAGCAAGGTTGTGCCGCCCAGCGATTCTCTGCCGTATCATCTTCAGTTCAACCAAATATCTCTTTAAAGCTTAGGATCTGGGAGAAGTACCTACTTCATTGACAGCAAGGTAATTTCAACAAAGCAGATCTATAGAAAATAATTTAAATTTTAGTAGTCCACAATAAAAAATTAAACACTAAAATAAGGTAGAATGGTGAGGCTTCATTCCAATGTAGTGTTTGACAAAGGTTCATGGTTCAATGCCGAGAAGTCCTTTTCCCAAATGGTAATGAGGCACAAGAATATTATCTTTCCTGTGTAAAGAAGGAAGGAATAATGTATCCTTAAGTCCAATTTACCTATGGGGCACTTTTTTTACTTTAGCACCCCCTTGGTTCTAAACAGTAGTTTGCCCTACAAAAGTCTCAAAGGTGTGTGTGTTCATCTTCCCAAGACATCAAGACTCCTGGGGCAGTTTAATATTTAATATTCCTTTATCTTAGTAGCTGATTAGACTAAGGGATATGATCACAATTATATACACAAGTGTGATATTCCTTTGTCCCAAGGTATATAGGACTAAATAACCCTTCGTCTTAATAGTAATTTAGACTAAGGAATATTATGCTACTCTGAATATGTTCCTTTGTCTAAATAACTATTAACACAAAGGGATATAAGGGGGTGCTAAAGTAAAAAAGTACCAGGCTGCTTTAGGGTTCTATATAGTCCTTAATTATGTTTAAAGAGCCACTTCTGGAGGGTCTGTTACAAGGATTTGTCAACAATACGTACATATTAAAAGAAAAAACACATGATTTATAGGTCTCCAATATTAAATAAATTCACTATTATTTTTTTTTTACAATATAACTCCTGTACAGCTACTGACATCACATATATTGAATTTTTGTTTAATCTTCATTTTACAGTTTATACATGTCTGAGAAGCTTCAGCAGTCGATGACGGGAGAGGAAGTGTTGGCAGAACTGGCTCGTCTCGAGGAAGAAGATCACATCAACTGTTTAAGACTGAACGACGAGTGGAACAGCAACGTGAGGCTCGTCAGGGAAGAGAGAATAGCTAAAGAGAAGGAGAAACAAGCAGAAGAAATCCTGAGGACACTTGAACTCAACGATAAAGCTCAGGCCGAAAGGAAAGCCATGGTCGAAGCTATAGTTAGACAGGAAAAGGTATTAACAAGAAATATTTTCCTAAACTATTCGATCTTATGTTACTCGACAGAAGCCTACCTTCTTGTGCCGTAACATTAGTTTATGGATTGTGCATCGAAATATTAATGATATTCTATAAAAAAAAAAATATATTACTTTACTTGTCGACTTATAACTCCTGTTGAGAGATTTAGAGTTTAAAATGCCACAAATCATAGCCATTTCTTACTTGGGCAATGTTATTTTATACCAGATATGGCTAGAATCCTGTTAGTATCTAGTATTAGTTAAATAGGGTATTGAAAATAGACAGGATTTGTTCATTTATATAGTCCAGGAGATAGCGTGCAAAAAAGTGTCTGACTAACATCAAGCTAGAATTTTGTAATCAAGTCAATCATTTAGCACCTTTTAAGAATATGTGGTCGGCTAAGTTCGTCTGCGGGACATAGCTTGGCAATAGGCGTTTGAAAAAAACAAACCGGTGGAGAGCGGCCATGTCTCACCAATTATGGTGGACAATGTGATTTTCATTAGTAGACCAAAAATCAAGTTGATGTTATTTTCACACTTAATATGTTAGTAATTCAAATGCAACTAAAAATCGACGTGGTCACCTGTCAAGGGACAAACTAACATCAACTTGATTTTCGGTCTACTAACTAATTCTGTACTCAGGATCATGAAAATCACATTGTCCACCATAATTGGTGAGACATGGCCGCTCTCCACCGGTTTGCCAAGCTATGTCCCGCAGACGAACTTAGCCAACCACATATTCTTAAAAGGCGCTAAAAGATTGACTTGTATACAAAATTCTAGCTTGATGTTAGTCAGACACTTTTTTGCATGCTATCTACTGGATTAATATAACTTTGTTGATGACTTCGTCTCAGTAGTAGAAATGAATGCCTGAAGAGTCTCCAAATTTTTATGGGGGGGGGGGGGGAAATGAAATTAATATTTTATCAAGCTGAATCGAAAGAGATAACTTTCAGGTTGATTGAATCATTCCTGCTGGGGGATGTAAAGTAACAAATTTTGCTGAGATTTTCCCGATAAAACCTATCATATCTTGTCCTTGATAAGCAATGCAATTGCACTGTCAAGACAAGGTCATAAATGGACAACTTTTGTCTTTTTCCGACTCTGTTTTTGGTCTATTTAACCTGACTATCAGCACACTTGAAATAGAAAGTACCTGTAAAGAAAAAAATATTTCAAATGCAGCAGAGGTCAATTTCAATGTCACACATTTTCCAAGAGTCTGGCATTCCCTTTCCCCTTGTTTACCTGTAGAAACATTTAAATGTTAAGAAAACATTTAATCAGTGCTTACTACTTTTTACAAATCTTTAGGATAAACTTTTTCCTGTTTTTTGGGGGCTGGACTAATTTATTATACTCACAGTAACATTTCATTGTGTGAAGCTGTTGATCCACTTTTTCTAGGATTGCAAACATTAATCATCTATTGTTTTTTTTAATGATAAATGTATCCCGAAGCACAAAATTGAAGTGAATTTATAAGTCACAAGCCTTCGTCACCTGTTGAACTTAAAAGTTAAAAATCCTTTTTAAATCTCTCAAAATGTCGTAAAATTCTCTAAATTGTACCTTCCACCTGTAGCTGAATGGTAAGAGCGTCTTGACAGCTTGGGCCTTTGGCATCTACACTTTCTTTAATGTCTATTACTTACATACTTTTGTTGTTCTTCTCTTTTACTTTCTTCTATCTTTTTTCTCATTTTAGTTTAATTTTATTTACCTTCCATTAACTTTTTTTTTTCTTTTTGTTAGTGTTTATAGATTTATTTATCTATTCATTCATACATTTTAGATATCACAATTTTTTTTATATTTGATACTTTGGAGAAATTAAAAGGATCTTTTTGGTCATAGTAATTATGAAGTGATTAATAATGAATCTAATTAAAGTTTTGTTGTATTTTGTTTAACAGGAAAAAGCCAAGCGCTACATAACAAGTGCAAACATAGACGCCGCTCTAGAAGAGGCTCTTTCCAAACAAGCTGATTACAATTTTGCGATTGACCTCGAGTGCAACGTATACAAAGGAACAAGAGCAACACCCACCGAAGATCAACCTCTTCCACTCCCGGAGAAAGTAGCTCAAGCCAACTGACAGTCTGTACAATGTTTGCCAATTTAACTTGTATTAATGTCTCGGTAATCATTTATTTCAGTCGAGCCTTGATAAGCCAAAGTTTCAGGTAAATCAATGCAATAGCCGAGATAAAAGTTGAATTTGTTTTTGACGTCCAAGAAACTGAATATTACTGAAATAAGTCAAACACAGACAAGTTTTGTTGGTACTGGTTAATTACGTGCTCTCCCGATGAAAATCACCAGCTAACCACTTCTACTTTCATGAGGAAAGTGGTTAGATGGTGGTGATTTTCACCGAAAAGGCGCGTAATTAACTAGTTCCAATTTGTATTTTCAATTCTTTTATGTTGAATAATTATTACAACCAATATTTGGTATTTTGTAAATAAAAAATAGAAAATGAAATGAGGCTTATTATTAGCTAGATCCTCATTAAACTTACTAGTATCTGTTTATAAATTTAACAACAAAATCTTACGATTGTTTTTAAGTAACCTTGTTCTTTTTTAATCCTTGAATTACCATTAGCATCACAATCTTGGAACGTTCGGAATCACTAGTCAATTCGACTGGCCTTTTGTCATGGCAGCTTCTATTAGTCTCGTTCTCATATATGAGGAAGTGGTCGACCAGGTTATCAAATTAAACTGATAGTGAATACGATAGCTTTTGAGCAGTAGAAAATAAAAATGCACAAAATCTAGAATGAAGGAGAACATTAATGGTTTAAGATTACTGAGCATGGTGAAGTAATCAATAGGTGGCCACACATATAGGGGATTTTCAAGCGATCTATCCCGCCATCCGAATATGTCATTCCTCTGCCGATCTGGCCTGCCGCAGACCAGACTTCTTAATGCCCACAAACGTAAACATGTCATCTGTCGCTTTTCTGACATATTTGATCTGTTGAGGGACAATTGGCTTCTTTTTTTTTTAATTCCGGGGGCTTTTACACCCGAAGACGCAGGCCACTTGGGTGATTGAACAAACCCGGGTTAGGGACCAAAATCTTCACACTCGTGTGAAGATATGGTCGTTAACCAAAAACACTAAATGGCTCTCCTGTTTCAAGATTGTGACCATATAAAAACACTAAATGGCCCACCTGTTTCAAGATGGCGGCCATATAAAAGTTTTTTATAGCTACTTTTAAACCGTTTATTACAATAGCGTGCACTTTGAATGTTTAAACACTACTTGACCTGTTACCTAAACTCATTTTAAAAGAGGGTTATTGAAATTTACACAGTTAGCTTCTTATTTTTAAACATATCTATTACATAATAACAGCTTTATACTTTTGTACAAATAATAATAATAAATGGACTAGAAAATATATGATTGGGACTAATTAGACGGTGGTTTGCCCATGATGGAGTTTAACCTCTGCTTCTGTTGCTTGGTCAGGGTGGGCGAACTCTCAATAACACTGGCAAATTCTTCAACTTCACCAAAGCCCATATCTTGACAGTATCGAACACATTTCTATAACACACATAAACCAAATAATTACTTTTTTTCAAAAAGTTTTAATGCATAAAAAAAATATGGAAAGATTTTGTATGAGTACTACTAATTATTTTTTTCTTTTTCCTTTACATGTCGATGAACACAACATTAGGCTATTACAAGACAAGGTATCGACCACTTTACACTTTAACTTAATATAATTATCAGTGTGAAACACATCTCTCCATCTTAGGCTATGGCCACACCGGAGCTACCTCACTTGGAGCCTAGTGCCTTGGTGAGTCGCCAGGCGTGTAATCCATGTGAACCAACCTTCTAGAACATACGAGACAGGCCACACCGCACACTTGGTTACTAGGCGAGTTACCTAGCGAGTCGCTAGACGAACAGTCCATTCTGTTCTACATGGCGACTCACCAAGCCACTAGGCTCCAAGCGAGGTAGCTCCGGTGTGGCTGTAGCCTGAGAGAGGCATGCACCTCACCAGATAAGTCGGTGTTTTAAGGAGTGTTGATCCATTTAACTGTTGCAGTCCCTTAATGTTACTGAAATGGATTGTACAATTCATAGTAGAAGGCTAAAAGTAAAGTTTGATTGAAAACTACAGAGGGCCAAAGTAAGTGCTTGTGAATCAGCTTCACTTGAGATCTGAATAATGATAAAATAGAAGCAACAGGTGGTAGTATAAGGGTAAAGAAAGGTAGTATCTTCCATCAAGGATTCACTTGATTACATCTCTCTTCACTTGACAGATATTTTTAACTACGTCAAATAGTCAGACGTTGAAGAATCAATTAAAAAAATTAGTATAAATGAAAATGATAAAACTCACGATAGCAGCATCATGAGCATTGTTTTGCACAGAGAACGTAACGTAGGAGCGAAGTGCTGCTGTATCGGGCTCCCCTGTCAGATTGTTTTGCTTCCTGTCCAGCTTATCAAATACAAGGTTAGCTTTAATGTCTTCATTGTTCTTAACTAACAATTTCAACAGATCACTCAGCATTCCACCTGTCCACCTGAAAAGTACCCGAAAAACATTCTCTATCATCATAAATTATCATCAAATAAAGGTTGAAAATATATGGTCGGTACAGTGTGTCATAAGATGCACTAGGGCAGTGTTAGTAACTTGAGACTAAGGTAAGATGGGTCTAAGCAGTGTTTCTCTACCCTTAAAGGCTTGGTGGTTTGCCTGGCAAACCATCTTTTGCTCCAAATGGCGTACTATACTGTTTTTTTTTTAATTTCTAAAATTAAAGTTCCAAATCCATCTGTGGGATCAAGAATGACCCCAGAAAATTATTTTTAAAAAAATTCTAGCCCCACCTCCCAAAAAAAATCAATGTTTTTAGGTGGCTTCTAGGAGTTGCCACCAATCAATTAGGGATGTGTAATTCTGATGACCTGAAAATTATATTGCCTGTAAGGTTTGGTGGTTTACATCCTTTACCGCCTAAAAGAGGTGGATAACCAAATTAACCACCAAACCTCGTAGTGTCTTTTTTTATCAGGGGAGTAACTCTAGACAAAGATAAGAAGTGAAAGAGAGATATGTACCATCTTAACTTAAAAAATTAGTTAAAACCCAAACTTTCAACCTGTGCAAAATACGTCCTTAATAAGTTTGGAGTGAATTAACTGCTTAATAATTTAAAGTAGTAGTAGTATAGTAGTCTAGTACTTCCTACTAGAACGGGTAGGACGAACCACTTGTTTGAACCTTGCAATTAGGCCCTTTTTACGCCCCGGGGTAGAGAGTTCCAGCCACTTCACACATCATACATATGTACATTGTACCGCCGAAGCGAGTATGATATGATCAATAGTGAGCCATATAAATCAGAGCGTCACGGTGAGGAATTGAACCCCATCTCGTTCCGCTCATGATTCAGTGATGGCCGAGCAGACGTGGTTTAACCCACACGGCCACGCTGGCTCCCAATAATTTAAAGTAAGTCTTATTCTAATTTCTCTATTATTTCATTTCAGAATACTTCAGATTAATTAGGTTTCTCCAAAAAATGTAACTCACTCGATCAAATTCCTTTCTCGAGTCTGTCCTTCCAACTTCTCCCAGATGTTCCAGCCGATTTTTACAAACTGTTGGTTCAACTCGGGATCGTCGCTTTGATTCAGGAGTTCCAGCATTTTGATCAACAAAGCCTGCCGATCTGAAAGATCAAATTGAGTCATGTCGGTCCATAGCTTGGGCAAGTGTTTGTACCCTAGATTGACTTCCACCGAATTTAACACTTCCTGCAAGAAACAAGTAATGTAAGGTAAGTAAAAACAGTAAGAGAAGGTAAGTTATTGAAATGCACAAAGGATATTAAAACATTTAATAAAAATAAACAACTTTTTTATTAATATTAAATATGTAAGGAGATAAGGATATAAATAAAAGTTAGGCACTTATATACCAACTAATTGTTGATTTGTGATCAACCATTTTTTTTTTTTTTTATACAGGCTGTACGCTTTATTTTGTTTATACAGGCACTTGAGTATCAATTTTAATTTAATTTTCAAACATTTTAATCATTTTTGACAAAGTGTATTAGAATTAGTAGATAATAAAAATCAAAATTCATTTCTGGGACTTCCACAAAAATAAGTTATGACCACATTAGACCATCAAATGATGACGACACTCACTATAACTATGGCTAAGGCCAACAAACAATATTTTGGTTTAAAAAAAACAAAAAAAAACATAATTTTAATTTTATGTCCGTTGGGTTATGCTTGGTTGGTAAAATACATTATAATAAAAATGAAAACGGCTAAAACACATAATATAACCCCTAGTTTTAAGTAATTATTTTTAAAAAATGTAATTTACCATCATGACAGAAGGCTCGGGAGTGTAGAGATGTGGAACTAATTCATCGTAAACCTTCATGAAATCATCGAGAGGCTCTCCCTCACACAGAAGACTGAAGAGGTATCGACTATTAACAATCAAATCTTAATATTAGACCATTAACAAAAAAAAAAAAAAAAAAAAAAAAAAAAATTAGAAAGAGGGTTTAAATCAAGACTGAAATGCTGGAATGCTATTTCCTCAGATGCTATTTTTCTACCTGTTAGGCTGGAGGACTATCTATGCTTGATTAGCAAGACTCTAGGATTGTCGTGGGCAGAGAGATGGCGGGAGGTCCAGACTCCTCTAGCTGAAGTACTGCCTCACATTGAGCCAATCACCTGGCCTTCAGATTTCACCAGGAAAGATAGCAGCAAACTACAGCGAATTGCATCCGGGCACACGTGCCTCACCCATACCCATATTCTGCTAAGGGGACCTGAGGCCTAGGTGTCTTAAATGCGGTGAAGCAGATGTCACAATTCGACACTTAATTATTCGACACTCCGGTCGGCAAGACGGAGGTTAAGCATAAATGGGCCGCTTCCAGTTCTCTTCTCATCGACTGAAGGTCTGAGATCGATCCTAGAATATGCCAAATATGTTGGCATATATTTTTTAATCTGAAGGCATATGAGAGAGAGTTAAAGAATTACACTCTAAATGTGGAAACGAAATATTAGGAAAGTAACATAGCATGAAGGTATGATTAATTGTTTGTACCAATAATGACCCACGTGCAGTCAAAGTGGAAAAAAAAGAAAGAGGGTTTCAATCAAGACTGAAATGCAAATGATATTAGTTTATGAAATATTAATTTATTTAAAACATTTTGCAATAAGCCTTGCACCTTTTAAGCTTAACCTAAATAGATATACACAGGAAGTGTTATCTGTTTTCTATTTTGTCAGGAATTAGATTTTTCTAGGAAAACAATTTATATGGTTATATTTGTATTTAAATGGAATACTTATTGGAATTTTGTATCAATATTTTCTTCACACTTTTTCCAAAGTATTTGAGGGGGTAGTGACCCCCAAATTTCACGCTAAAATTCATTTTTGATTTTACCTCAGGGCATAATTTTTTTGAACAAATATTCCAAATTTCATCAAAATCGGTCGAGCCGTTTTTTAGTCTGCACAGACAACAGACCAACATTTAAAAAAACAACCACTATTATGGACTCTTAAAATGTTTAAATCCATCAAAATCACCATCATAATTCTTCCTCTCTCTATATGAGAAAGTTAAAATGGGTAGGCAATATCTTGCATGAAAAATTGCTCATGAAAAAAAAAAAGTACCAATTAAAGAAAAGATCATTTTTTTTCTGGACAGTGAACCTGCATACAAAAGCATTTTGGCAATGGGAAAATTAAAATGTTTTCACTATAATGTAAAAGGACATGCATCTATCCAAGTGCCCAGATTTATTCTGACTAATATCTTTTGCCAAAACTCAAACTATTCTGCAATGTTTGTGGTTTTTGTTAAATGAAGAGGCAAATTCAACTGTAGGATATTTTTGCAGTTCTTGCAGAGAGGCACTATAAGTAAGGGGTTTTGGAGCAGGAACAGTGCTAGAATAAGAGCATTTCTCCTCTACAGATTAAGAAGAGAAAATACAAAACATAATTTTACATTTTTAGGCTGAGATATTTTCTGACAACCCTGATACTTCGTTTTGTTTTGAATTCGATGTGATTGTTGCACACATGAGCGTTACAAACAGACAGAATAGAAGAATAAGATACTTACTAATACTGGGACTCTCTGAAGGAGTCTCCGATAAGGTTGTAGTTATCACCCTGGTGGAGAAGTTTGTCTATCTTGTAGCCGACAGAGACATGATGAATCTTATGCCTTGCCATCTCCATCGCGGTAACAAAGAACATAGAGTCGTTAGTATCTCTCACTTTGAAACTTTTACCCTCTAAATACTCCATTATATCTTGCAAGATGCCGCTGTTTTGTGAACCTGAAACCAGTATAATCACTGATGAACATCATTAATAACCTTTTGGGCCCTACGGGCGTAAATTTACGTTTTCAAGTTTCGTTGCAAATGGCCTATGGGGGTAAATTTATATTTTTAGGTTTTTCTTGTTTAGAGGCATGGTACTGTCAGTGTAAATTTATTTAAGTATATCTAGAGTCTCTTGGCTGTCTGGAGAATTACGAAGGTTCAATGAAAAGCCCAGTAGGTAGAGCGAGGGTTGAAGATAGAACAGAAAGAATAGAAGAGATTTTGTCATCTAAATCTAAAGTTTGTAGAATCTGTCATAAATGTACCTTGTGTAGCTAGCCTCTAAGCTCAGGTGTTTTTCCTATTTTCCTATTAAGAAGACATCTCCTATCTTGTGAGTATACACAAGAAGACATACCGTTGTAGTAGATGTTGAGGAGATGAGAGAAAGAGGCAAGGGAAGGTTCGATGTTTAACTGTTTCATCTCACTGAGAACCTGCAGAGCATATTTCTTTGAGTTCCTGTTAATCGCCATGAAACTCAGGGTCTCCAATGCCGAATTGAAAGTACCCAGGTTTGGCTGCAGGCCCTTCCTCTTCATAGTGCCCATCAAATCCTACAAAACAAATACAAATAAGAATGTGTCTTATAAAAATGATTAGTGCACACTTGAATAAAAAACAAAAAAAAACCTTTAATTTTAAATGATCTATAATTGACTAAACGCAATCAACATAAAAATCAGAAATTGTTTGTTTTTCAACTATTTTCAATGATAATTTTACATGTAAAATTGGCAAACGATTGTCTTTTTGTTATTTTATATAAATTGTGGTAGGAAAATTATTGTAAATTAAACCTGGTGCGTGTTATTATTTAAGTGTGAACTAATTTATCATTAGGTTTGATATCAGCGAAATATTAGTCAATACAACCAATTTTTTATACCTTAGAATGTATTATCAAATCTGCGTGTCAATATTATAGAGATTAAAAATAAATAAAAAATCCTATTATAATAAAGAGCAGTTTAACCACTTTAGTAGTCAACAGTCATCAGGTGATGATCAATAAAAGTTAATTAAAACTATTATAGTCCAGGAGATAGCATGAAAAAAAAAAAAGTCTGATTAACAGCAAGCTAGGGGGCAGGTGTAGCCGAGGGGTTAGCGCTCTCGATTCTGAAACCAAGGTCAAAACCCCGGCTGTGAGTTCGAATCCCAGAGAGGTGAGAGATGTTTCACACTGATGATCTCATCGAGTAGATGAGTAAAGATGAGTAATTTTTGGTGCCTTTTAAGAATATGAGGTGGGTTAAGTTCGTCTGCAGGACATAGCTTTAGCAATAGGCATATGAAAAAAACAAACCGGTGGAGAGCAGCCATTTCCTGCTATTCTGGTGGACAATGTGATTTCATGATTCTAAGTATAAAATTAGTTATTAGACAAAAATTTAAGTTGATATTAGTTATCAATAACATGGTTTTCTGATGAAATTGGTGTCACGAAGGGGTTGAAGATGCTTCCACTACTGGAAGCATGTTCAGGGGTGTGGTGCATTGTGATGTTGACTCGAAGCAAACACAGGATATACTGATATTAGTTTGTACCTTGATAGGTTAGATACTCAAATATTACTCCAAATGAAATTGGTCACTTATCAAGTGTTTAACTAGCATAAACTAGAATTTTGTAATCAGGATCATGAAAATCACATTGTCTGCCCAAAATGGGCAGGACATAGCTGCTCACACAGGTATGTTTTTTTTTTTCAAATGCCTATTGCCAAGCTATGTCCCGCAGACAAACTTAGCCATTCCAGGGTGTCCAGCAATATTAAAATGTAAAATTCAAGCATATTTAAAGGTTTTCAAGGCTCAATTTTATAAAATTCAAGGCTGGGTTTATTAACATTAGTTATTAAAATAGTGATTTATTCACAATTTCTTAGAATTATAGAAAAAAAATATGAGAAAAACCGTATGAGTTCAGCTAAATAATATTAATTACTTTTATAATAGAAGAGATTTTATTTTTTGGACTTGTAGAATATTATAGTAGGCTGAAAGGTTTATTTGGAATGAAAGTCCTTCGACCATATATTTTTATTTTATCAAAGCTTTCACCATGGGAACCTGAGCTTCTTCAGTGATCTCTAAGCTCTAATGAAATAAAAATAAATATCATTTGAAGGACTTTCATTCAAAATAAACCCTCCAGTCTACTATAATATTAATAGTATTAATTCAACCTAATTACAGCAGTTGTACCCCAGAGAAATAAAATACAATATACAGTAGCGCGTCGATTATCCGAACTAATGTTGTTTAGGGTGGTTCGGATAATAAAAAAAAAAAAAAAAAAAAAAAAAATGTATTGGTACTTTTAGACAACCCAGGGTCTTTAAAATTCCCGATGTTTTAAAAATTCAAGCACATTTTAAGTTTTTCTGTAATTTTTTCAAAATTCAAGCACATTTCAAGGTTTTTTTCAAGCATCATAAAAAATTCAAGCATAATTCCAGGAGTTCAAGGAATTCAAGGCTGCTGGACACCCTGCATTCACATATTCTTAAAAGACACCAAAAGATTAACTTGTACACAAAATTCTAGCTTGAAGTTAGTAAGACACTTTTTCGCACGCTATCTCCTGGACTATAATTGAATTTCACTTTTATTAACTATTAGGCTACGGCCACACCGGAGCTACCTCACTTGGAGCCTAGTGGCTTGGTGAGTTGCCAGGCGTGTAATCCATGTGAACCAATCTTTTTGAACATTCAATATACACTGTTTGGTTTGACGATAAACTGATCAATTGCACTCTTGGACACAAGTAACTTTTTATACAATTTCATTCTTTGGCAAGTCACAATTTATACAATTAATAAGAAAGATTTCTATTCATGGATGTGTAAGAAAATGGAATGATTTAATATGCAAGTATAAGATAGTAAGTGTTGTTACCAGGGCTAATTTCCACATAAGATCATGGCTTTCCCTGAGGAAGCTGACTTTAGCGATGAGGTTGTTGTAGGTCTCAACACTAAGAGGAAGATTGTCGGCATTGGCCTCTTCAAACAGCTTCATAGCTCCGTCAACCTGACCAAACTTTGCCATTCCACATATAATAGCACAGTATGCTTCTGATGTTGCCGGCTTTATACTTCTAAAAACTTCCTCAGCAACACCGTTGTCTCTAAGCAAAAGAAAAACAATAAATTCTTACATAAATCTGGCCCAAAATGACGCCTATCCACTTTACCATTTGCCATGGATCTAGATAGAAGGCATCCAAGCTTCAAAGCCACCTGTAGCTCTCTTTCTTTTCCTTATCAACAAGGAACCAATTATCACAGTGTAATAGAAAAAAGTAAGGCGTGCTTGACGTAAGTATGTAGGGCGATAATCGCTGGTTTCTGTACATTAAGGTTAAAATTATTTAGTGTAATATAATTACACTAATTTTAATAGTAATATTCTTTTTCTACTCTTCAAGACCTTTAAATTGACGTATAACATGTTATTGTAACTAAAACAATGTTTTGTCACCCGCCATATTGAAAATTTGAATAATTGCATATTCTTTTTCTACACTTCAAGACCTTTAAATTGATAAATATATAACATCATGTCATGGTGACTAAAAACTTTTAGTCATATTGAAAATATTAAGTGTGAAAAATCCAAAATGTGTCCAGTTGTCTCAAATGCCGAGATGCACCTGTGTGCCGAATTTCATGTTCCTAGCTATAGTAGTTTATGAATTGAAACAAGCAACGGACAGACAGACAGAGCCGTTATATAAGGTTTCTTTTTGTATTGTGTACAGAAACCTAAAAAGGGTTATTCAGAGGCAAATATCGTTGAACATACACACATAGTGTGTTACTAGCATAGTAAGTGACATAGTTTTTCAAAAACGTTTATTAAGGTCCAAAATAGCGTCCATTGAGTTCCATAGACAACCACATTATTTATTTGTTAATACTGTCAATGTTTGTGTCATCAAGACAGCTAGATTACAGCACCACTCTCTTAGGAAACTCTAAGGAGCTTTTTAGAAGCAAAAAATCTATTATTTGGTAACAACTTCTTGCTCTTGGGATGGCCCTGAAAAGCCCTCAAGCCTGAATATCTTATTTGGGAAACCTCATTTTTTATGACTGACTCCTGCAGTAGATGTGAAATCTTTATTATATGAAAAAATAAAAGTTAATTTTGTGAGAAATGTCTGTCCAAAGACACCACAGGTCTCCAAAATATGAAACTCAAGGTCAAACAAAAATATGATCTTAGAACTTGTAAAACCCAACAACTATGGTTCAAAACTTTTTGTTTCAGAAACAAGATGTACGAATGTTTCCAGATTTTTTTCTAACAACCTGTATAATCAATTCTGAGAATAAAGTTCAATGCCAGAGATAAAAGTAAAATCTGTATGTCCTACATTTTTTCTAATCTATTTTATTTTCCAAATCACTCCGGATTGTGTTCTTTAAGGCACAATCAAAATTGATAAGGATTGAATGTTTGCACAACTGTGAGGAACAAATTGGTCAAGAGTGAAATGTTTAGCACAAACACTGAGCGATTGACAAGCAGTTTTAATGTTCAAAGTTGTTGATGGTGCAAGGGGGCCTTTGCATGTAAATATATGAGATAAGAGGCGTACTTCCAAGTCTTCTTGAGAAGGTCTCTTCTCTTGTGAGTGGCTCTGAACCAACGTTCCTCCAGCCACTCCTCGTCCACACCATCCTCACAGTTGTAGAAACATAACAACTCCAGCAGTGACTGCTTCGTCTCTCCGTCTAGTTCTAAACAACAATTAGAAAATCTACATCAAAACAAGAAAACTCTACTCAGTATCTTTTACTCAGTAGTTCTTTCTATTCAGTAGTTCTAGTAATGTCAAACATTTAATGAGAAAATTAAAATAAGTGCATATAAAGATTTTAAAGAAAAAAAAAAAAAAAAATACAGTACAATTTGTTGTACTTTTGATTGAATAAGGTAAATTCCATCAAATTAAACAGTAATAATTTGAAATGTTAGTTACAATAGTCAATTTGAATTTAATCAATTTTGAATCTAAAATAATTTCAAGATAAAAAGAACTTTTTATATACTACATTTTTAAATTTTCTGTTGAATCGTATGTAATGTTGATAATATAATTGTTATTGCTATATAATATATAATGTTTGTGAAAAAAATAATAGTTCCGAATTTATTTAAGTACTTCACATAAATGACAACCATCTAGAGAGATGATCTTAAACCTATAAAAGGACAAATCTTTGTACAACGGATCTCCCCAACACCAAATCTACACCGTGTCATCGATATATTTGAAATAATATAAATAATATAATCGATATATTTCCTGTTTTGCTGTCATTCAATGTTTATCTCTTATTTATAAAAATCACAAATTTGAAACCTGTCAAAATGAAGATTGCGTAAATATGGGACATGGCAAAACAAATAAAATAACTTACGGATTTTTTCCGAACTAACTTTCCATACAGCAAAATTTGCTGAAAACCAATTAAATTCTGCTGAAAGATGGCTAAAAGTATTAAAATAATGCATTGTCATCGTGTTCTGAGCTATGCTAAAAGTTTCGGGCTATGCTAGCTATTCGGGAAGTTAGTTAGAAATCGATTGCCAGATTTGTACCGGACAAACAAACAAACAATCAAGAAAGCAAGCTAATAAAAAAGTAGTAAAATAAATCAATTTTAAAAGAAAAAACTGTACTGATAAATGTCTGAATCTTGTAGCAGAGGTCAAATCTTTATCACAAAGAAAAGAAAAAATATTTGTATACTCTTTATACAATTAGTATTAACTTTTGACAGCACGGGAAAATCTAAAAAATGTGGAGGGGGAGCCAATGAGAGCACTGGATTTTGAATTCGAGAAGGTCGGGCTAACTAGGCAAATAAAAATGTTACTGACCTCACACCTCACACAGGCCTATTAACCTTATTTTTCTTCATGAAGGTTGGACAATTTGAGTGTCAAAAGTTAATACTAATTGTAAAAAAGAGTATAGTTAAAACTATCCGCCTAAAAAGGCTTTGAAAGTGTGAAAAATTATTAACACAATTTTCTCCTCCCTATATTTATGATATTCTAACTTAAATTTACGAATAGTATATTGCATAGGCAAACATTTTTTTTTTTTTCCAGGGGACTTTAAAAGTAAAGTCCGAAGCAGTAAGACCTCACATGCAGGTCTAAGTTTAGTAAATCTTCTTATAATACACTAAGCAGGCTGACATACCCACAGAAAGTGAGTTCCTTGTTTAGGGGAAGTAACCTTAGTTGTTTAGTAGGCAGAATGGCTAAGCAAGGATTGTTTATTGAATGAAAGTAGTGATCTAATAAGATGCTGAGACGGTTGCCAGATTATCATTTTAGGTTGTCACATTCCTTAGCCACTGTTCCATATTCTATAGAGATCTAAATTCATGAATGTCCATATGGAATGTTTTACTCCGCAATATGGCACAAGAACAGGTTCTGGTGTAATTGGGGTTGAACTGGAACCCATTTTTGGCTAAAGCAGGGTTTACACTGTCAAAGTATACTTGGACCAAGTCAGCTTTGACTCTACTTTGATGCTACTTGGATCGTGTAAACAGGGTATCTAAGGCAACTTGGACATCCAAGTTGAGTTGGACAGAGCCCAACTTATTTTTGAACAAAGTTTACTTATAATAAACAGCTTGGTTTTCCGGTGAAATCCGCGTCACGAAGGGGAAGAAGTCCGACGTTTCGCTTCCACTACTGGAAGCATCTTCAGGGGTGTGGTGCATCGTGATGTTTACTTGGAGCAACAACAAGACATACATGTCATGCATACATGGCATACATGTGTATGTCTTGTTGTTGCTTCAAGTAAACATCACGATGCACCACACCCCTGAAGATGCTTCCAGTAGTGGAAGCGAAACGTCGGACTTCTTCCCCTTCGGGAACCCGCGGAAGCCTTCGCACCAAGTTAAAGTTTACTTAGTTGAAAACAAATATGGCGCCCCCTGATAAATTACAGGAATGAGCTGTAAAAAAATGACAAAGATGTGAGTTTGTGCCAGGTTTTGTTTACAAGAAGGTTATATATCAATACTGTTTTAAAACTTAATTAAAATAATTTAACTGGAAAGTTCTAGATGGGAAATCATTAAATAGTTATTTATGCACCTAGGGAGTAAAGTAAACCATTATTCCCTGAGCCAAAAAGTTGGTTTTTGAGGCAAAACCGAAGGAACCATGGTCCCTAAATCAGAAATTAGACTCTTTAATTCCCGAAGCGCAGCCGAGGGAGATAATTATCATGAGGGGAATAATGGCACTTTACTCACGAGGTACATACAATATTTTATCTCCAGTAGGGAGAAAATACACATTTTTGTCCATTGCACAGTTTTTATTTATTATTTTAATAAATAACAATAATTATTAGCACTTTTAATAGCAGATGTAAGAGATTCAATATTAAAAACAAATAAGAATTGGAATTAAACTCAAATAGAAGGTTATTTAGATGCAGGTTATAAACGTGGTCGAAAAAGCAGGGTCGCCAACCTGATTTCAACAACTTCATTACATTAGCTATTCATTTTCTACTATTTATAAAATAATTAAGTTGCAATCTTTACTTTTTCGCCCTACTTTTTGAGTTCAGGGATAAAAAGACTTAATTAAGTCCCTCTAAAAACTAATTCAAAATCATAACTTATTCTCCCAACTGGAGATAAAAATATATATTAACCTATACTTTATAGTGTATCAAAGTATACTTGGACCATGTAAACCATGCTTAAAGTTTTACAAACACTTGATCCAAGTGGATTTGATCAAAGTTACTTAGATCTTACTTAGACTGGTCAGCAACCTCATTGCCATGGAACCGATATTAGTTGTACCTAGTTAAGTTGCCTAAGATTTTTGAGATATCTTTCAGACTCGGCAACCAGCTTAAATATACACCTGGGTGCAACAAGAGCTTCGATTGCTGCCTCGCTATCAGAGTAGATACTAATTTGTCTTTAAGGACTATTCTTACTCTAATTAATGTAGAGGATAATTTGACAACAGGCCAGAATTGCATATCTCTCTGCCTGAAATACAGTGGCATATTTGTCTAAGTTGACACTTAGCTCGTATTGGGGTTTTGTACAGAACCCCAAATCCACAAATCTGATTTTATACACACATAGATACATCTTTTATCACTACAACATAAAAATTTGGCACTTTTATAGATGAGGACCCCCACTTTTTTAAAATCTAATATACTTTCTTACAACCGAATACACACTTTTACATAATATATATAAGTGTGATATTCTTTTGTCCCAAAGCATATTGGACTGAATATCCTTTTGTCTTAATACATAGGTAGTAAGACTAAGGGATATAAACTCTTCTGTATAAAAAAAAAAAAATGGGGCCCCTTTTCTATAAGAGTATCAAAAGTTTTTAGCAAGTCTTACCAATTCCCTTTTTCTGCAAAGCTTTATATACAGTGATGGCATCTGTAACAGCAAAGTTAGACAGTGTTGTCTTGAGATCCTCCTCAGTCACTTCACTGTCTTCTTGGTAAACTTGTTTCGGAACAAACAACTAAACAGACATAAACAATAATAAATACATAATTTTTACTTATTCATAATTAGCAGTACTTAAAAAACTGTTTGTTTTGTTTATATTTGTAGTAAAAAGTGAGTTAACATCTGAGATGAAGCATTTTGAGAGGTTAGTGACAACGTTTGAGGGTTATGGATTTTAGTTGCGTTTCATCGAGGGCTAGGGTGATTGGTTTATGTTATTATAGAGTGCTAATGGCGATCGAAAGGAAGAGTAAAAACCTTAACAACCCCCTCGATTTTGGGCTCATTTTTCTTCTCTCACTGTCCCCTACACAGGGGCAGATCTAAATCTATCGAGGGCACTTTCTAGATTCGGTTGTGCAGAAGATGCAATAAAGATAAATGTGGATTAGGGCCTTTTGACTGGGGGTGGCAAAGGCTTTTGATATTTTAATATATTTTCTAAAAAACAAATGAGTTTAAGAATCGATAAATGGAGAGAACAGACGTAAGTTAAAATATTGACAAAGTAGGATAAATCTAAAACATTAAAATCTCTAAGTGAGGGTTAAGGCCTTTTGGCCAGAGTCCATCGAAATTACTAGTGGAAAGAAGTATCACGTATCACATACTATAAGATTTTCTTATATCTCTAATTACTAATGTGAGAGCTGTCAATGGGCGGATGTCAACCCATCTCAAGGATCATTTCAAAGACAGATACTTGAGGCAAGAGTAGAATCACAGTTCATTATCTTATAGGACTGTCTCATCTCCCAAGCATGCAAGAGAAAAAATATTGTTTCCGTAAGGTGCTGTAGTGGTCACACAATATCTAGTAAAGTAAATGTCACTCGGTTGAAAAAGAGGATAAAAAGCACAAACCTCTATTCCAGGGTCGGCAACCGAGTGGTTAAAAAGGTCGGCATGCTCTTGCCTGATCCAGTGAGCCGACTTCCTGCCAGCTTCTAAGGACAAAGCGTAAGAACGCTTGTTGGAGTTAGAATAGGGCATGAGATAAGGATCGTCGTGGTATTTGTAGTGTGGGGCTGTGACATCTCGCTTATGCGTCCTAGCAAGTGCCTGAAATAAATAATAATATTATGAGCAATACCAACACTTACGTAGTAAAGAATAAAGCATCGGGCTGCACTCCCTCAATATAAGAGTTAACTCTGACAGCGTGGCAAAATTGAAGGGAGAGCCGACAAGAGCTAGAGATTTTGACATCCAACCTTCTAGACGTAAAAATCTCTTGAGTTCTCATTGCACGCTCCACATATTTTTCGATTGTCAAGAGTTGACTCTTTTCTTGAACCAACTGTACACAACAATTAAATCAGTACTACTTGAATAACAAGTGATGTTACTAGGAAACCGTACTAGAGATGCAAAAAACAGTTTTTTTCTTATATAAAATGGTTTATTTTTATCATATATTTCTTCACAGATGCCAAAGAAGGTACTTAGTAATTAACTTAAAAAATAAAATGCAAATATGTCCTATAATTTTTTTAAAAAAAAACAACAAATATTTAACATTAATAAGTATAACAAATATTTTTGATGAATTTACTTATTATTCTATCTAATCTCGACCAAAATAACAAATTCTTGATATTAAACTATACAAGTTTTATTAATAAAACAATAATATACTCTTGTTTGCAATATTTTATTTGATAAATAGATTCCATATAATATACTAAATTATATTAAATAATTCAATTCAATTCCATTTTAAAGTCATTAACACCCACCACAGCTAGAGTCAGATAAAGATGCCCACTGGCAAACAAACTGGACTTAAAATAATAAAGATTTCTTTATAATTTTATTTTATTTTATTATTTTATTTATTTATTTTTTTTTTTTTACGAAAAGTTAATTTCAAATGGTATGTAAAGAGATTTCAATAGTTTATCTATTTGAAATATAAGTATTTTTCTAATATCTGAGTAAAATAACCATTCTTAATAGTTAGGCTGTTAATTTTATACAAATATGGTTAAAATAATGAATCTGAAAAAAACGTGAAATATTTAAAAAAAAAAAAAAAAAAAAAAAATTTTAATATGCATAAACTGATTTTTTTGGTTTATTTTTTTTTTTTATTTTTTCAATTACATCTCTAAACTGTACCAATACTACACATACCCACTACATAGAATACTTACTCTTAGTATATCAGTAGGTCCTCTATGAATTCTTTTAGGTATTTTTATAACATCGGAATCAGTAGAATAACTCTGCTTCGCAGCATAACTTCGAGCTGATGCCAACCTTTGAAAAAAAAACAACAAAACAACAAAACAATTAACTTCTTGGCTAAGCTTGAGAATATTGTTGCCAAACCTGAAATAGTGTCTTAAACAGATTACACTTTAAAATTTAGATATACTGAAGGGATTATGCCCCTTCGTCTTTAGAGTTCATTAAACAAAGGAATATTGTAATGTATATACGCAAGAGTGACCATGTCTCTTAGTAACAATAGTGATGAGAAAAGAATAAAATAGTATGTTATGGACTTCGTAACCGAATTCTAAATCTGTTCCAACTTCTCGTATTCTAAAGTTGTTCCAACTTCTCGTATTCTAAAGTTGTTACAACTTCTCATGTTCTAAAGCTGATACGACTTCTCGAATTTTAAAACTGTTCAAATTTCAAATTGTGTTAAAATTTAAAAAAAAAAAATCCATCTCCTAAAAAAATATCTCGGCTAATATTAAGTTAACGCTACGGTCGAGAATCGCTTGGCGGGGCAACTTTGTTTAATTTGTGCACTTAAGAGATTAAAAATAGTACAGTACCTTTAGGTTTGTTCCAACAGAGCCTCGGACGGTTCTAGAACTGCCGGGAGCATGCACAGTATCGAAAGACCGTTCCTACACGCTTCTCGGACGGTTCTGGAACTTTTAGTCCCGTGTTCCAACAGAAAGTCGAACGGTTCAGGGACAGTCCTAGAACCGTGAAAACAGTTCCCGGACTGAAGCAGGAACTCGACCAGAACTACTAATACTAATATACGGAGGCGTGTAGGTTACACTACTACTACTGTTCAACTATAACCTAACATTTGTTTTCGTTTCTTTTCATGATATCTTCTGTTTCCTAGCGTGTTTTGTTTCTCTCTCCTCAGTTAATATTTATACTACTTCTTCCTTTCTTTTTTACGTATTATTTTTTATCATGATAGTATATTGGAATAATAAAATATAATTTATATTTTATTTATTCCTCATGATAATTAAAATTTCTCATAGCGACTTTGAGTCCTTTATAAGAATTACCTACGATCTTTTTGTCTGTACATCCGCCGATGATTTACAGACAAGAAAAAAAACAAACAGATAAATTATTCTTATAATTTTCTTTTTTGTAGTTTTGAACCCTTTATTTGTAAATATTTCTTAATGTGTGGTTGACCTTTTCTTATATAAGGGTTCATTTTTAATAAGCCAAGATAAAATTCACATTTTATCATCCGAAACTTGATTCCGAGATCTCTGTGAAGGAGGGGTCTTACGAACCCGGGGATATCATTAAAATCTGTTTCATATACGTCTGTATGTACGTATTCGTATGTAACTAAACCTTTAATAACATATCGCTTCAAGATATCGTAATGAGATGCGGTTTGCGACATTATTTACAACTATTGTCGGAAAAACTGATGGCGACAAACCCGAACATCGTAGCTCACGACGTTTCGGAGCTGTAGTCACTTAAGCGCGAAATCGGTCTGTCGACGATAACTTCAGTAGACATTATTTGATTTCTATTTTATTTGGGGTATATATTATTATGTGTCCTATTTGGTAGATTGTACCTATACTTTTTGGGCACAAGTGGTTTTGGAGATATTGGCATTTTAATGTTTTTACTTCCATGAAAATGGGTGTAAATACTGAGCTCTCTCTTGATCGCGTATTGACTCCACAACATTTCATGGAAGTCATGTGTAGGATGTCCACACCGGTACTTTTTATATGATTTAACAGTTAATGTTTAAAAAAATTACAATTTATACAAACAAATTTTTAATAGGCAACTGAAACTAAAAGACAGGATTGTTACGAGCCTGACGAATCCCAAATGTGAGAGCGAAATATAATCATTCAGAAAAGACAGTGTGATAAATTTGTAATTTTAAAAACTATTTGCTCTAATGTGCATTCTTATAAACTTTGTTGAGTTTAACAATAGAATATGTTCACGTAAGTAATCCATTTCTGAGTGAACATAAACAAAACAAGTGGAGAGATACGAAGAGGAAAATAAAAAAATAAAAACAAGATAAAGAGAGGTAACATGAAGGTTGCAGTTCTGAAAGAGTTCTTAAATCGTTCCAACAGGCTCCTCTTTTTGAATCAGTTCTGAACCAGTCCTCATAGACGCATGCGCATTAAAAAATCCTGAACTGGTTCTAGAACCGTTCTGGAATTGGCTGTTGGAACAAACCTTTTGTCAATCATTACATTTGTATGATTTAAACATTTGAGAAATTATATATGTATGATTTGTTCATAGGAGAGTTGATATCCCTTTGTCAAAAAAATACGTTGGAGTGAGGCCCCGCCATCTTTTCTATAAACCGGAGCGTATTCTTAAGTTTTACCAATATCTCTTGAAGAACTCGTACAGACATTCTGCTAGAGTTTAGTATTTCTCAAAATTCCTTAATAGAGGCATTGACCGTAAGCGGCCTGACATAAGCCGGTTTTATTGGATCGCTTCTAAATATGTCACAATTTTGGCCCTCATTCATGATATATAGGAATAATTATTGATAATAATAATATTTATAAATAAAAAGTGAAAAAGAAGCAGTCAAAACAATAACTTACACTTTCCTTATGAATACCGGCCCATTCATCTTAATAAGTGAGCATATAAAAAAAAAAAAAAATAAACTTAACTCAACAAAACTAAATTTAAGTCACCTTATAGAACAAACTATACTAAAAGACTTAATGCATTAAAAAATAATTAAACTCTTATTTTGTTAAATTAAAATCTATTTGAAAAATTAATAACCATAAAATAACCTTTTATCCAACCTTAGCCCAAACACGAGAATAAGTTATTTTGTCTAAATCTAAATAGAGATAAAGATCGAACTTTAAAACCCTTTCTTAAAGGGGGGCTAAAGGTATTACCCTTCTTGCTTTAAGTTGAATTATAATAATTTATAATAAACGATTTTAAGATAAAACAGAAGGATTGAATATGAAGCCTACATTAATAATGTGATTTAAATACACAATTTAATAACGAATTCCTTCGAAGCAGTTTTATTTTTCCTTATTTTATGCACATGCGCAGTTTTGGTGTTTGCCCAGTGAAAAAAAGAAGGAATAAAAAGGTCAGGTCAGGTGTCGCCAGTCGCCGTCGCCATATTGATAATTATAAAAATTATTATTGCGGTTTGCTGCGTGTTTGTTAGTTCGTACTGAACAGTACAGACTTATTTTTATATTATTTAAAGGTGCTATTATTGTTTTATTCAATATAAATTTAGTTTTGACTTAATATTCAATTATAATGACAGTGGAATCGAACGGCAAAAAACTGTCCGAACTTCGTGTCGTCGATTTGAAATCGGAACTTGAAAAACGTAACTTGGACTGTTCCGGCGTCAAAGCAGTTCTCGTCAAGAAATTAGAAAAGGTAAATCGTATTTTAGTACTCCTATCCCGTATTTGTTATAATTAATTTAAGTGTTTAATTCGTCACGTTTTCAAATTTTAACCTGTACTACAAAGTAAGTAAATATAAGTTAAGTATTTAGAATGTCGGTCGGTTGGTTTATGTTCCTTGGTTATATTTGAATTTAAATTACATGTTTTATTATTTATAACGAGTGTTTGGCTGTTTATTATTTAGTACAATTACCGGGAAGTTTACATGGATGTGGACTATGCATTAGTCTGATAAGGTGGAGTGCATTGTACCGCGCTCCACTTAGACTGTGTTGATTTGCATGACAAATCTGGCTTTGTTTTATTCTGTAACTATTTTGGACATGGTAACGTTTCAACGTGGCAATGTGCTAGAATGAGCATAATATCAAGTGATAAGGCGTTTCCCTCATATAGACTGAAGGTTACTCGTTACCAGGTTTCATTTGATTACCTGAGGATTTTTATTTACAAAATTTTATATTTTATTAGTAAAGGGTTTCGCTTATTATTTGGCGGGTTTGTTAATTATTGGCTGGGAGACTTAGTGGTCGGTATTGAACCATTGAGTAATTTCACTTATGGCGCAACCCTTAATGGTTACTATGGATATGTTGTTACTTGTTAAAACATGTTGTTAGGAACGTTCTACTTACTGCCTGGTGCTACATACAGTACTTATAGATGTAACAGTACTTGTAGCTGGTTCAGTGCTTGTAAAAACAGTATAGTACTTGTATACATGTGTATATATATATATATATATATATATATATATATATATATATATATATATATATATATATATATATATATATATATATATCGTCGGGCCCCTGATGAGTCGGACGTGACGAAACGATACAAGACATGGCATAATGCCGAGCCAACATCTTGATGACGTAAGACTGATGTTGGAACAGTTCCCATGTGCCATTATTTCTTGCACATCCCTTGGTGTCACTCCCACAAATAGTGTACTTGTAAAGTCGGTACTTCTTTACTTTAGCACCCCCCTATATCCCTTTGTGTCAATAGCTATTTAGACAAAGGAACATATACAGAGTAGCATATATTCCTTAGTCTATATTACTATTAAGACGAAGGGATATTTATTCCAATGTACCTTGGAACAAAGGAATATCACACTTGTGTATATTATTGTGATCATATCCCTTAGTCTAATTAACAAGAATATTAAATATAAAACTGCCCCAGGAGGCTCAATGTCTGGGGGAGACAAACACACAAACCTTCAAGACTATTGTAGGGCAGACTATTGTTTATAACCAAGGAGGGTGCTAAAGTAAAAAAGTGCCTTAAGGGCTTTACTTTGGCTAAGTCCTTCCACTTATCTGTATTAAGCACTCCTAATATTATCAGACCCATGTGCACAAGTTGTTTTGTTGCACTTGATCTGCCTATTTGTCCAGATGCTTCCTATAGTCATGCCATTATACTTTGTAAGTCTGACTACTCAGATTGGACAACAACCTATGTGAGGAAAAAAAAAAAAATAAAACCACTAGGCGGTTATCTTAAGGTTATCCAGTGATATTTTTGTTTTCCTAGTTGGCCTGACCTACTACCCGCCAAAATCTCGAGCTTTCATTGGCTCCCCTCCCGTTTTTTTTTTTTTTTTTTTTTTTTTTTTTTTTTTTCCGATTTTCCCACGCTGTCAGAATAACAAAGAATAATGGCATGAGTATAGAGATGATTAGTAATGACGTCACAAGATGGCGTAAGCTTTCGATATGTATTCGATTCGGTTTGTTTAGGTTCCTTTACCTTATCACCTGTTATCAATCCCATGTAAAATGAATGGGAGAATTTTCTCAACTTTTTAAATAATTAATTATTAAATTATTATTAATTTATAAGACTTTTCAACCTTTGAACGTTATTATACTAAGTCTATTTTAACAATATAAGATAAGAAAACATTAAAAATTGCCGTTCTAGTGGTTTAAAAAAGTATTATTGTGAGTGTGTTTTATTGTGGTGATACCGTCCGGGTCCGTTCTTATTTATTGCTTATTTTTTAAATCGTTTTTCTATTTTAGTTTGTATATTATGTCTTCCACCTTCTCGAGCGTTATGAAAATTTCATCTATACTTCATTTTTTTCGGAGGACAAAGCTATTCTTCGTAAAAGTATGTCAGAGTACTTAAGTAATATTAAATTAGTTTTTTAATCAACATTTTAAACAAGTATACATGCGAGACACTCATATCTTATATTATTATACTCGTTAATATAGATAACAAAAAATACACAAATAATAATAGTAATAACAGTCTGCTCATTGTCTCGTCATCAACGTCTTTTTCCTATGATGGTCAGTGATCTATTAATCTATTGTATAGTATATAATTATGTTCCAACATCGGTTAAATATAATGCACATTGTAAGTAACCAGGAACAAACTATTATTAGCAAATAATCTTTTATTACCTAGCAGATTAAGTATCACTATCTTTCTACAAGTCCTGTACCCTGAGTATACTTCATTGAGTTTCAAAACTTGAGAAAAATTTATTTTCGGACACACAATATGAACACGAACACACCCTGTGAATTTTTATGGCAACAGGATTACACTCGTTAAAAAAGACTTGGTACAACAATGTTCAAAGGGTGAAAACTCTTATAAATCAATAATAATTTAATAATTAATTATTTAAAAAGTTGAGAAAATTCTCCCATTCATTTTACATGGGTTTGATAAGAGGTGATAAGACAAAGGAACCTAACAAACTGAGTTAAATTTTCGAAAGCTTTTGTGACGTCACACTAATCATCTCTATAGTATATTTTATTAAGGAGAAAGAGCAAAAAAATTGAACTTGTAATACAAGCATTCTACTCACAGTCAAGTTTTATTTCACATGTTACAATTACAACAGTGGATTAAAATTACACACGTATTATTAATATACTGTAGTGATACTACCACCTTTACATAGAAAAGTGTGAACGTTGTTCTAAAGTTCTTTGGACTGAATATCCCTTCGTCATAAGTAATTCAGTACCAGAATGAGAAAAACTTGTTAATTTTATGTCAAATTAATTTATTTTAATTTTTATATTAATTTATTTTAATTTTTTGTTATCTGTTGTTGTAGGCTCTGATAAGTGAGGGAGAAGATCCGGAAACTTTCCAGTTTACAAATTCTCCTGGAGCTGCCTCTGCCAATAGTAAGTTTTTACTAATTTGTCTAGTGGCACAGTTTGTGGTTGTTTTAAATAAGTTATATTTAACTTATTTATAGCATTTTTGGGGAGATATGTAGTTAATAATAATATTTGTTGATTATTAGGGTGTGCTTATCTAATCATATACATAATATGTAAAAATAAAGTTGTTTTCATTATTTTGTCTAATTTTCGAGCAAAACTTTTAAAATAATTTTTTTATTATCATTAGTTGCCTACTAAGTTTAGCACAATTTTTTTTTTTTTTTTTTTTGTTTTCTTGTGTTTCTCAGCATTCAGATACACTGCATCTGGTACGTTTGACTTTTTAGTGGGTATTTTTTGTTAAAGATATAATTAAGCTGGCTGGTTTGCACTTTTTCCTGTCACCTTGCGGTTGCTGAAGAAAGTTCCTCCACCAATGTAGTAATTTTTGAAGAACGGATTTTTTTCTTTCCAAATTAAAAAATCTTAATTTTTTTGTTTGAGACGTCAGGGAACATATTTGGTCTGTTGTCTGTGGTCTATCTACATACAGTATAACCTTGGTAATTCGAACCTCGCGGGAACATAGTTTTACTTAGAGTTATGACTTTTTAAGTTTTCAACGTTAGATTATTAGCTATCTCGAATTAGAATTTCAAGATATCGAGTTTCCACTTTGCACACACCCAAATTCATCAGTTTATTGTCTAAAATTCTCAATATCTAATCTTTGTAAATAGTATTTACAAATTTATTTATTTTTTCATTTAAATCAAATTATACTTATTATTAACTACGGGATACAGACAGAGAAAAATAGTCTCCAGCGCGGGGATTTGAACCACCGGCCTCTATATTTAGGACTCTATTTTTTAGTATAGCGCTCTAACCAACTTTCTCTGTCTGTTTCCCGTAGTTAATAATAATTATAATTTGATTTAAATTAAAATTTAATCGTTCCGTAGTATGAATACTACCAAAATCGTAAAATATAAATTTATTTATTTAAGGGAGTTAGTGAGGTACTAACGTTGTGTAGATATATTTGTTACTCTTATCTAGGTTGTAAAAGTCAATGAAATTAAAAACTAATATTGATAACAAGTAAATACAACTCGACTAGATAAGTATACATCTTTATTATTACTTTCAATTGATTGAATTTCAATAGATAAAATTTATTTTTAATTTTCACATTTTTTTTCTTGTATGCATTTTATCCAGGATATTTATAAGGTATTAAGTTTGTCAACAAGAGCTTAGAATGAATTCAGTCGGCGTTCAAGTGATACCCGAAGACGTGAAAAGGACTGATAAGATCGGTTGTAGTAGTCTTGCTTTTCCACGTTCACTGTCGCACTGGTGTGAATGGCCTGATGGTAGGATCTGTAGGGAGACGCAGACACCTGTCAAAAGTCCCAGGCCAAGACCTGGCAGGACGCCGAAGAGACTGCCACCTTTAATTGACCCTCTCACCGGACTTGAAATAAGAAAGCGCCAACACTCCCAGTGTCAAAATGGTACTTTGATGAACAGTTTTTGTAAAGTTATAAGTTTGTATAAAGGCTGGAATATTTTCTAACATAGCATTTAGACTGTTCCTGTAGCTACAATTTATGCAATGTATGCATATATGGGTGATTCTAATTTAAAGTGCAATTTTCATGTCCTAGATGAATAACTGTAGCGTTTTTCACATAATTGACATGATTTTTCTCCATGGTAACTCAGTTAAGCTTAGAGAACTACAACCAAGCAAAAAAATCACTTCTAAAATTTTCAAAAGGCGATTTCATAACAACCGTGGCTGTCCTTAAGTCAGTTGTTCTTATTCACTTCACTCTAGCTCATACATTAATAATGTTATTCAAAAACTTATTGGATAATTTTGAAGTAGGATCTTACCAGAATTCAAATATGTCTTAGTTATTAAAATTAATAAATTATTACTAAACGGAACTTCAAGTTAAAGTTTGTCCTTTTAAAAAAATGTAATTACCATGGCATTATATATTTGTGACCCTACTCTGGTTGTGGCAGGGAGATTTTAAGTGGCGAGCGATTTTTCCAATCTGGTTTTCTTGCAACGGTTGATAGGGGATGAGCTGAACCCTTCAGTTAGAGTTAGCGCTAATTCCAATTGTTCTTCCAGTTGCGAACTTTAGTGGTTCTCTCCTCCCTAATCTTTTGAGATGTTGTCACCTCAATAACCTCCCTTATCAACTTGACTAATATCAACAGTGTTGTTACGTATATGTTTGTTGATATCTATTATTAGGTAAGAACATTGTATTGAAATTATTAATAATTGGCCCTTGTTGAAGCGTATGCATTGTGGCTGGATGTAAACCACACCCAGCTTGTTACCTTGGTATGTATGACGACCTCATGCATCCCTCACCTCAAGCCCGATGTTAGGTGACCGCTGGCAGTCATCAGTTAAAATGACCTGCCTTTATACAAACTATAACTTAATTATTAAATGTTGGTAATTATGTTGATTTAAATAAAAAAAAATGATACATTTTATTGTACTAAAAATATGTTGTATTTATTGTTTTGCAAGAGTTAGAAACAACATTGGAAGGAGATATGTCGATAGTTAATAATGAAAGGAATGATTCAGACCAGGTAGCCGTTAAAAGATTTAAGATTAGTGATAGTTTTAAGGAAGCAAAGTTTACTTCTGTAGGAAGTCAAGTTTCTCATAGTGAAATGTTGAGGACGAGTAAGATAGAGTCAAAGAAATCATGGATACGACCTTATCCTGCACCTTCGTCATGGGCTTGCTGGCTCGACGGTAGGATTTCTATCTGCACTCAGACTCCAGTCAAGCCACCCAAGCCCTCCTGCTTTAAACCACCCAAGAAAACACCACCCCTTGTCGATCCTCTCACTGGCCTGCCACAGATCAATCGCCGTTTAACTGACTCTGGTACGAATTTACACTCTCCTAGTTCACTCATTAAAGAGACAAGTAAAGCTGCTTTCAATAAAACAAATTAATAGATTATAAGCTTATTTTTTCAAATAAGAAATTATGAATAAAAAGGAATTATGGGTTTGAGCCGATCAGCAAGTATGCTATTTATTAGTTATTACATCTTCCTCCCAGTGCTTTACTTGTCTCTTCTTGTAATTAAGTTTTTATTGTTGTTTTTTTTTTGGTACCTCCAATTTGAAAGCTTGACTTCAATCGACCATGCCATATTTAATAGTCGAAGATAAAGTTGTCAAAGCTAAAGGTATTATGGAATTAAGAAGTTGTATTCTATTATTAATTCCAAAGGTGTGCAAGTAATAGTGATGGATTTGATGAAGACGAAGAAGATCGATACTGTATCTTGTTCTACTGGGTTGCCTTGTCCGTCTAAGTGGTGTCGTTGGGTCGACGGCAGGATCTCTCTAAGTATTCAGACTTCGGGAAAAGGGAGGAGGAAACCTGGCAAACCGCCTACGGGAAGAACCCCTCCCTTAGTTGACCCTCTCACCGGACTAGAAATTAAAACTCCTCTTGAAGCTGGAGTAACGTACGGTATGGATAGTCTTATCTATACAAAAATATATCCACAGGAGATCTTGTTAACGCTACCCAGTCTGAGTCATAAACCTTTTATTACCTCTCTTCTTTTGTCAGTTCTCCTTTTCTTAGAATGCAATGTAAAGTATATCTACCTTCGAGGTAAACTATAGTAACTCCAGTTATATATATTCATAATGAAGATACTGGTGAAATAGTAAAAAAAAAAAAATACCCTTTTACCAGTTCATTGTCAGTATTTTGTCAAACCATAAATAACAAAAATATACATATTTTTTTTAAGTTTTTGGTAGTATTCATACTACGGAAAGTTTAAATTTTAATTTAAATCAATTATAATTATTATTAACACTGGGAGACAGACAGAGAAAAATAGACTCCAGCGCCGGGACTTGAACCCCGCCGGGCCTCTACATTTCCAGTGTAGCGCTCTACCAACTGAGCTATGCAGGAGAACGATTTTCTCTGCCGTAAACGATAACTAGTCCCGAATCCAAGCTTTCAATATTTCCACAAGTTTAGCAAATCAATATTTATGACATTAGAACTAGACCGAGAATTAACGCTTATAATTATAAAGTACTCAATTAGTACCTGTACCTTGTACAGTGTCATTGTAAGTCTACTGATCAGTAAAATCAGATCAGTTTTTTTTTAAACTACCTTTACCAAGTTACCTTTAATATAGTAACTCCAACATGCGCTGGTTTACAATATAGATTTTAGTATTTATTTAAAGAACCGATGATTGAGTTACCAACTAAATCAAGTCACAATAATCTATTTAAAAACAAACTGATGCTGTTACTTTATACATAACTTCTCCTCAAGTAATTATTTAAAAATAAAATTAAAAAGTCCACCTTTTGTTTCTTTATTTTTACTTCGTTACTTAGTTTTTTTTTGTTTTTTTTTTGCTTAGACTTACTTTAGTTTACCTCTAAGGTTCAGATATATATAGTGATAAAGATAAAGTCAACTCTAAACATGCAGTAGTCCTAAGCTTTATTTCATTTTTTACTATTGGTGTAATCCAAGTATCAAAGACTTGTGAATTAAATATATTCAAGCTGAGTTCTGTCATCAAATAAATGATCACATAACAGTATGAGAAAGAGTGGAATTATATAGAAAAAGTATGGAGTTATAGTAAACATGGAGCTGTCAGGCAGTCATATCAATTTTACTATGATATCAATTTTGTGCATCATGTGACTGTCATGCTAACCCACAGGACTAGCTCAGGATCAACACAAAATGCTGTAACAGAAACACATCAGTAGGTATTGGTCACTTGGGCCACCCCCTACTACTACCCCTTTGGCCAAGCCAACATTTAATTTACCCCACTCCCTTCCATCTCTACCTCTACTATCTCAACTACCTCTGCTAATATATGAGTGAGAAGATGTAATAAATGAGAAGAGAGACACAGTTGATCTGGAGGAGATAACTTTCCTGTAGATATTGCAGCGGAAAATGGAACTCGATTTTCTGAATGCCCTGATAACTTGTTTTTTAAATTAGGTGTGACAGGGCTTATTTGAATGAAAATTAAATTTGGATAATACAAAAAATATTCACAAGGGCCATGGATTTATTTATTTTATTTTTATTTTTGTTTTTAGAGTAAGTAATTAATACTAATATAAAAGAATAAACAAGAAAATTGTAGAGAAGAAATTATATTTGGAGACGTAAAACAATTTATTTGTTTGAAATGAAATAAAGAACATTTGTGAGAAGTGCAAAACTATACTTCCTCCTCGATAAATGGATTTAAAGATGCTTGTTATTTGGTACAATAAGTTTTTCATGTATAGTGGATAATGTTAAAAAAAAATTGATGAAAGGACTACTGTAATTATTTATTGTTATTGTTTTATGTCAAAGTATTATGCTCAGACAACGTTAACAATTGCTCTTGTTGTTATTTTTTTTTTTAATAAAGAATTTTTAAGTTATATATTGTGTTTACTGGTTATTTATTTATTTATAATTTGTAAGCTGGTGACTCATCTGCAAATGTGGACGAGGAGGAGATGCCAGACTACGAAATAGATGTGGACGAACTAATCATGGCCGAGATAATGCGTGAATCAGATTCCGAACCAGACAACTCTGACGATTCCACTCAACTCTACATAGTGGAAAGTAAAGACATCGCAATCCAAGTGGATTTACCTCTGCAACATTTGAATAAGCCTGCTAGTAAATCGGCCGACAGACCTTGTGTCGCTGAGTGGATCCGCTGGCCCGATTCAAGGCAGTGCCGGTCCAGTCAGACATCCTACAGTCTCAGTAAAAGAAGAAACAAGAAAAAGTGTGATGCGTTAAAAGCAAGTGTTCCTCCGCTTTTGTCTTGGTCTGTAATCGCTCCGAATTTAGTCTTACCTCGTCACTCCGATACAGTCGAATCTCTCCACAATTTCAAGTTATAATTTCACCGAGCATCTAAATAATAAGCTGGAGGTTGGGTTGGAAATATCATTCCGAGTTGATTAGATTAATATTTTATTGCATCAAAGTTTCAAATTGAGATTGATAAATCAAATTATATGGAAGTAATAATATTTTAAAATGATACCTGCTTCTGTGTAAATTTATGTTTTCAGGAGTGGTAAATTCAGAGTTTTAAACCTGCTCCGTTTCGGTGAACTATAAAGTGAATAGGATATTTGTATTCAGTTTGTCTATCTAAAGTCTAACGAGATAATAATAATTTATTTAACTCCTCCTTAAGCAATATTTTGCCTCCTCTTGAGGCCTGGAAGAAGACTTTTGTTTACACAACCATAATTTATTGTGTATGTGGTTTGTAAATTAAATTATTTTTATTATATTTTGTCGTGTGTAGTGGTAACAAGAAAAGGAAACTACTTATTCAACATAGCAGCTGCCCCCCCCCCCCCAAAAAAAAAGTGCAACCAATAAACAAAATAAATCTCCGTGCCCAAGTAACTACAACTGTTTGAGAATGTATTACTGCAGTATAATATCTTACTGTAAGTCATGAGCGTCTCTAGTAATGTGGTGAATGCAAAAAATATGTATTAAAAAAAATACGGCCTTTTTTATTTTTTTTTAATTTTTTTTTTTACTCTATTGGGTGGGGGGGGGGGGGGCACGTGCCCCCTGTGCCCCCCCCCTGGATGCGCCACTGTTGATTACCACAAAGAATTGGTTGAAACAACCAAATTTTTATATATTGAATACATTATATTCTAAATTCAAGGAAACATCTATCTACCATATTATTATTAATTTAACATGGAATTTTGGCACTCATTTACTTGGTTACCCACCCCAAATTACTTTAATGTGTAAATATTCCCTTGTCTTAATCCTTAATTAAACTATACTTGTCTTACAATTAGAGTTTACTCTGTCGGAAAAAATTGAAAAAAAGCGGGAAAAATATTGGGAGGGTAGCCAATGAGAGGTTGAGATTTTAGAGTCTTGAAGGTGGGACCAACTAGGCAAACAAAATTGTCACAGGGGAGTGCATACTACAGGCCTAGTGGTTTATATTTTCCCTTACATACGTTGGCCAATGCGAGCTACTAGTTTAAACTCTAATGTAAAGACTAGTGTATGTGATATTAAGCATTACGTGGCTTTTGCTTTTTTTTTTAAAGAAAATAGTTAATTTTGATGAATGTCATAGTTAAAGATGTTAAGTGGAATCGAGGTTAGTAGTGTAGATGGTTTGTCTCCCTACATTACGCTAAAACTTCCTCCATCGGTTCCACATTTCCCTTTCAACTATTAATATATTATCCCTTTACTTTAAAAAAAACTTTGATTTGAAATTTTACACATCCCTGTTTTAACAGTGCTTTATTCTATGTATAAGTAAAATCGAATATGTTTGTCTCATCCAATAGATTTTTTCCCCTGTCCTGAAATTCCAATTTTAAATTTAAAACTCCCGTTTAGGTGAGCATTGCATATGAACACTAAGACGGTGAACATGTATACCTAATGTAAATCAAATCAGTAATGTTAAATCAGTAAATTTTTCAATTAAATCAGTAATGTTTTACTCATCTTATCATTGCACATATAAACGTTACTGACGAACAGACATACAGGGTGCTTATTTTGTTAAATGTAAGAAGCTCGCTTGCATTATATCACCTTCACCTATAGAAGTGTAATGTTCCTTTGTCTCAAAGTTTTTTGGTCAAATTGTAATATACTTTTGTGTTAATAGTTATTTAAACAAAGGAATTCCTTATAAAGGGTAATTAATAATAAGGTGGGCACCTAATTTACTTGGTTTCCCACCTATGACTGGGTAAACAAGTAAATGAGTGGAGGAATTTGAGTGATGGGCCAATGAAAGCTCTGATGTAATTAATATTTTACGTGTGAAACTGGGAGTTATATTTCCAACCAGACCTTGAGGTTTTGGGACTAAGAGCTGTGCAAGTCCGTCAAACTACCCTCCATCTAGGTAATCATTAATTATATTGTGTTTTATTTTATCAATGATTTTTTTGACATTTTCTTGTTTAGGCACATAACTTATAAAGCGTTACCGTTACTGAAAGTAACACTTAAAAACTCAGAAAAGTGTGACAGGGAGTTAGAAAGCTATAGGAGGTGTGCAATCCAGTATACAGCTGTAGGAACTTCCCTTACCGTGGACTCGAAGGTAACCGAGGACGCAACGTGTAGTTCGGCTACTTTTGGGTCTCCCCCACTCTATAGCCTGTAGCCACTCTATAGCCCTGTAGCCCAGCACTCTACTACTACACGTAGTAAAGTCTAGTCTAGAGGTATGTAGAGAGAGCCTTCAGCCTTCTCCCCATGGGCTCACCATCTTAGGGGCTACATTTTCACCTAACGTGGTAACTGGCTCTACGCCCTGACTTCTTTTCTCTCCCAGCTGCGCCCCGAACAATTGCTATATTAGTGGTAAGATTAGATTGATTTTCGACTGAGAGGGAAAATGAAAGGGGAGCAAATGAAAGTTTGAGATTTTGACCTGATAGATGTCAAAATCTCAAGTTCTCATCTGAGGTTTTGGATTTTCCCACACTGTCAAAAATCAATTCCTATTGTAAGACTAGTATAGATTTAAAACTCCGCCTGAGATAAAGTAATAATTGGCGACATTTCCCACTAAAGGTCAGCTATTTCTACATACACACTCCTGATGTGAGTAATGGGAACTGAAAACTTGTACACTTTGGCTTTGTAACTATCTAGTTCTAGCCTAAATATGTTTTTAATGTTAAATTACAGACATTTTCACATTTATTGTGTACCTACTGAAGAAATAGTTCTCCATGAAAAAGCTCTACAGTTGTTTGTAATTTCTTGTGTATTTTAACTTTAACTGCAATATCCATCAGTTTGTTTCAGTTAACATCTAAAACTGTGTGCCACAAAACTAAATCTAAAACTATGTGCCACAAAACTCAATCTAAAACTGTGTGCCACAAAACTAAATCTAAAACTGTGTGCCACAAAACTAAATCTAAAACTGTGTGCCACAAAACTAAATCTAAAACTGTGTGCCACAAAACTAAATCTAAAACTGTGTGCCTCAAAACTAAATCTAAAATTGTGTGCCACAAAACTAAATCTAAAACTGTGTGCCACAAAACTAAATCTAAAACTGTGTGCAGCACTCTGGTGTTACCACGATCTAGTATAAAAAATAATAAAATCTAAACTAGTCAGAACAATATGATGGCTGCCTGTATAAGTGCAATAGTTTAAAATAGCATAGTTTTATTTTTTCTAATGGAACTATATTATTTATTATGAGAGTATGTTTCTATCAGGTAAAATGACGCTCCGCATCATAAAGCACTACCCTAACCCCAACCCTGGTCTGCCACCTACTTCTAGTAATTTAATTAAGTTATTAATTCATGTTTGGCCTGATGAAGGTACAGAGAAATGGACTGCCAATTGGTGTGGCACATAGCTTCCTCGCATGCTATCACATACTTTTTGATTTTATGCTTTTACAAGTCATTATTGTCTAATTTGTTTAATTGTTTCCCCTGTTTTTTTAATCTGTCAAAATTGTTTTGATTTTTTACTTGAATTAAAGTATCAATTAAGCAAAAGTTAAAGAGCGCAGACGGTTCAAAGTAATTTGGGGCTATCTGCAGGCTACTTTCTATAAACTATATAAGTTTCATACAAATCAGATAAGTACTTTTGAAGCTATAGGGGTAAATTAATGTATGTTTGTGCGCATGTGGAAGAGAAACAAATGAGCATAGAAAGTTGTAACTTATATGGGACCAACAATGGGCTACTCATAACCTACCACCCAAATTTCATTAAAATTGGATGTGTAGTTTTTAAGATACGTTGGTTCGCGAAAACAGACAGACAGACACGGAACCAAAAATGATCCCTGACGTCTGAAACGGATATCTGTCTTGGATTTTTTTAAATCAGAGACCTACAAATTTTTCGTTCATCAGAACCATTAAATAGCTTCCGTTACCTTCGGTAAGCTTGGAAACAATTATTGAAATAAACAGCGTTTAAGTAAAATAATAAGTGCCTAGTATCCAGTATTTATTAACCTTTTAATGAGTGTTTCCATAAAAATCATGGTAACTGTTTCTGATAGTAAAAGCCAAATTGTGTAAAAAGTAATTTCCAGACGTTTCATTTTCTGGGGGGGGGGGACCCAGGACACCCTGTTAAATGGGGGACCCAGTAGACTTATCGACTTGGGGTCCAGGATGGCTCTCGGCGGCCCTTCATAAAGTGTAGGTATGGCTATCAGCTATTTTTTTTATAGTGTGCCAAGGGCTAAAAAGGTTTGGAAAACACTCTTAAATATTGTATTGTTGTTTTTTTTTTAACACAAGTTCTACAAATCTTACTCTCTCTTATGGTGTTTCAGAGGTGATCTTGGAAACTGAAGAAGACGGCCTGAATGGGGACGATAAGAGTGACGATGAGAAACCGCTCAGCGACGATGAGGCCAAACCTCAAGACGAGGAAGAAATTGCAACTGCCGAGCTCAGCGACGACGACCCGGGCAAGAAGGAGGAACCTGCTGGAGATTTGAGTGACGATGAAGCGACCAAACAAGACGACACCCCTCCTGACCTCAGCGATGATGAACAACAGGAGGAGGAGCCGGCAGCGAACCAACTCAGCGATGATGAAAAGTTAGACGAGGAAAAGAAGCAAGACGAGGCACGTGATCATGAGTGCAAGGCTAGTGACGATGAGACAACTCAACATGTCCAAGAAAATATTAAAGTAATTAATATTGAGGTGATTAACCAAAATAGCAAACCTAGTTAGAATTACCCACAAACGCTATTCCTAAGCAAAATCCATCACAGTTTTTTGTGCTGTATTCACTCTTATTGAATATAGTATTACGACCCTAATAATATGGTATTAGTATATATAGTGAATATAATATTATATTCTCTTAACAAACTTATTGTTTATTTACACATTATTAAATTAGAATCTCAAGTCTGTTCTTTTCTATGTCAACTTGTAATTTATGGATTCACTCTAGTACTTTGATGCAGCCGTGTAATTTGTCGTTTTCTTTTTCAGAAAGAAGAGGAAGAAGCGGAGTTGAGTGATGATCAGATCGAGGTAAGTCTTCTAGTGAAAAATAGTGTGATGATAACTGCTTGTTTGCGCTAGTTAAGTAAAACAGCTGAATATTTACACTTTTATCATCCGTATGCTGATGTTTATCCTTAAACATCACTGCTTTGGCTACATCAATATTTTCAGAAACATCGTTCACTGTAATCTTTTACACAAAAACATGTTGATACCCTTCGTTTGAAACTCTCATTCCTGGCGGAAGCTCCCATCCAAGGATGGGAGTCCTATTATTTTTGTTCTTGACTTGACCATCAATTTACCATTCAATTTTAGCAAAAATATTTGTGCTGTTGGATTTATTATTATTTTTGTTATTTATTCATTTGTAAATCATACTTTATCTTATCTGGGACTTTTTTTGTCCATCAGGACAACGAAGAAAATAATAAAGATGACGAAGAGGTAGTTAAAGCAGAGGAACCCGATGAAGAGACAAGAGCTGACCAGGAGGATATGGGAGACATGAATGAAGAAGACGAGCAAATCGCCGATGAGAAAATGGAAAGTAACGATGATCAAGAGCAAACAGACGAGAATAAAGATTCCGATAACAAAGTGGAAACTGGCGATATGTCTCAGCCCTCTCCGACAAAGAAACTGAGGCCGAGGATAACTGCTCCGTCGGACGATAGTAACTCCACTAAAACTCCTGTGCTGAAGAAAGACATCGCGCTACCTGTCGTCCCCAAACCCAAGGATGAGGAGTTGATTGTACCGGAACAAGAGTCTGATATATACGACAAGGAGAAGTTCATTGTCAAGGATGACGCCACCGGGGATACAGATGAAAATGTCATGGATTATGAGGTAAAACTTTTTCTTTATAATCTCGAGGGCAGTAGCCCAATAAAAATCAACATTACAGCCATTTATTAAGACTTTATATTCAAGAACAACTGATTTAATGAATGGTTTAAATACAACTGTACTTAAGGATGAATTATTTCTTCCTTATGTACTAAAATTTTGCAGGTCACTTGTACAACTTGACTTCACCTGTCTACCTTGTTATTTTTGTTTTCAACATCATTAATTGGTACTCTTTTAGATTCTTAAACCCTTAAAAAGGGGTATAATAGTAAAATAGGGGTACTCTTTTACTTGTTACCCACCAGAAAAGAAAGAAAGTGGTGGGTAACAAAGTAAAAGAGACCTCTTTTAGATTGTTACCCTCCTATATGGAGCCTGGGGGGCTCGGAGGCTAGAGCTTGCCTTGCAATAAGGCAAGTTAAGCAGCCTCAAGCAGGGTCAGAATATGGATGGGTGACTGCTTCTGACCGCATCTCTGGGTTCGATTCCCGAACCGAGCCCCCTGCTCAATGTCCCCCCCAGCATTGTCTAAACAAATGGGAAGCTCCTCGAAACAGTGGCGCCACCAGGTTTCGGCCTGGAAACCATGATAATGATACTCTTGGTTTAATACAACCAGGAGGGGACTCATGGTTAACAACCATATCGTCACATGAGTGTGAAGATTTTGGTCCCTAGCACAGGTTGGTTCTCACCTAAGTGGTCTGCGTCTTCGGGTGTAAAAGCCCCCCGGAATAAATAAAAAAGAAACCTATATTGAAGTCTGTAAAATGCTGAAAAGTAGGATTGTAACAAAGTCAATAACTATTAACAAAAATTCAGTCAAGTTACTCTTCTTAATTAATAATAGTAATTGTTAATTAAATAATAGTTAAAAATTAGTCTAATTATCTTAATTAAGAGGGATGATCCTTAGTTCTAAATTACTTATGACTAAAAATCCTTTTATCTCCAGTAGGGAGAAAAAGTTATGCTTTTAAATTAGTTTAGAGGGACTAAAGTAAGTCTTTTCATCCCTGAACTCAAAAAGTAGGGAGAAAAAGTAAAGTAGGGTGAAAAAGTAAATATTGCAACTTAATTATTCTATAAATAGTAGAAAATGAATGGCTAATGTAATGAAGTTGTTGAAATCAGGTTGGCGACACTGCTTTTTCGACCATGTTTAACTTTGTTTATAACCTGCATCTAAATAACCTTCTATTTGAGTTTAATTCCAATTCTTATTTGTTTTTAATATTGAATCTCTTATATCTGCTATTAAAAGTGCTAATAATTATTGTTATTTATTAAAATAATAAATAAAAACTGTACAATGGACGAAAATGTGCATTTTCTTCCCGAAAATATAATTATCTCCCTAGGCTCCGCCTCGGGAGCTAATTAGCGTTATTCCCGCTCAGGGAATAATGGCTTACTTTACTCCCTAGGTGCATAAATAACCATTGTCTTACAAATCATTAGACTAAGGGAGATTATTATTTCTATGTACAGGAGTGTATGTAGTTCTATGTACAGGAGAGTATGTAGTTCTATGTACAGGAGAGTATGTAGTTCTATGTACAGGAGAGTATGTAGTTCTATGTACAGGAGAGTATGTAGTTCTATGTATAGGAGAGTATGTAGTTCTATGCAGAGCTCGATTTGAGGCGGAACGCGACGGAACGGCGTTCTGGGACCTCTCTCTCTGATAAATAAAAACAAAAATTATCGGCACTATGATTTGCACTAAGAGTGTGGGTTTATGTCTAAAACTGCTTAAAATGCTGTTTTTGAACGTTTATTTTTCAAATTTTTCCTGGGGGAGGACCCCCGGACCCCCCCTCTATAGGGGGGGAGGGGAGAGGGTAGGTTGTAGTTCCGGCACCTCAATTTCTAGAAATCAAGCACTGGTTCTATGTATAGGAGAGTATGTAGTTCTATGTACAGGAGAGTATGTAGTTCTATGTATAGGAGTATGTAGTTCTATGTACAGGAGTGTATGTAGTTCTATGTACAGGAGAGTATGTAGTTCTATGTCAGGAGTGTATGTAGTTCTATGTACAGGAGAGTATGTAGTTCTATGTCAGGAGTGTATGTAGTTCTATGTACAGGAGAGTATTTAGTTCTATGTAGAGGAGAGTATGCAGTTCTATGTACAGGAGAGTATTTAGTTCTATGTAGAGGAGAGTATGCAGTTCTATGTACAGTTGTATATTTTAATTTTTAAAGCATTTTATGAGATGTTGATGGCTATATGGCCCTGTGTGTTTAAGAATATAACTTGCATTACTGTCTGTGTTATAGCTTGAATCATAAACAACTGATATTATTTTATGTATTCATTCACATTTATTAAAAATAAATAACTTCTAATATTAAATAAATGAATTGTTGTGACTGTTGTTGACAGGTTGACATGAATAACATGGATAATGAGGATTCTATAAATTTAACTATCGGAGAGGAGGATGCTAAATTTATGACTGAAGTAAGTTTCTTCATTAGTTTTTTTTACTTTTGGCATTTTATATTACAATAATTTAGTGACTATAGTTGGTCTAAATAAAATATACCTTAATTAGATTTGCTTAAAATACTACCATACAAAGAGGTAAACTGAAGGTTGAGGGAGGAAATTGAAAATTAAAAATTTCTCTTGTGTGCTTTTTTTTTAATTGAAGCATTGGATATCAAGGCATTCTTTCTCATTTCAAAATTAATGAGACAAGTATTATCTCATTTATTATAAGATTAAGTAAGTAAATATTAAGCTGCTATGTTGATGGTCTTTTGTAGATGTACAACCTGTCATTGATACAATACTTAAAGCACGTTGAGTTGAAACCACTTTAGAGTGCAAAGTGTGGGTGGTTTAAGGGTTAATAAAAATGATGTGTGCTAAAACTTAAGAATGGCTATATTTCGCCCCACTCCAGGGTATAGACATGCCTGAAAATATATATTATATATTTAGTTCTCTGTTGAGCATATGTTTAAGTCCCTTCCATAGGAAAATTCTGGTTGACGAAGACTTCGTTGATCTGAGCTGCTGCAGCTTTGTCATTGGGTGTTTGTTTGTCTTTTCTATGTTTACTCAGATCGTTAGTGAACTTTACTAGTATGATTTTTTACTTTGTGCTATTTGTTATTTAGTGGAAGTTTCATTGTTATGAGAATTAAACTGATTGTGTTTTTCATTTTTGACTGTAGGAAGCGGAAATGGAATGTGAAGATAAAGGTATGTTGTTTTCCTTATTTAATATCTGGTTAGGCTAAGTGTTTAAATACGTGTCACCACCCATATTCTTTATAACATGCTTTTCTTTAACTTGTGGCAGTAGACAAGTCACTTTTGTGCGGTGCGATGTTAGATCATTTGAATTTGTTTCACATTTGCATGCGAGTACACGGTATTCTCCTCACCATCCTTCCCTACGCCGATTCATTTCATCCCGGAGGAGCTTATTATTGACCAGATGTCATACATCCGGTAAAGTCGTACCGGGGCCATTAACATGACAAGATCCGCATTAATCAGTCGTTGGATAATGGAGGAAGATGCAGAAGTCTGTCGAAGAAGATGTGTGTGGACCTCGAAGAAGAGAGGCGACGAGACCCTGAAGATGCTGTCTCAGCTGTCATTGTAATTTATACCGGAGGTTCTGTTATTATTGTCTACTGCCACTTTTTTAACTGTTAAATAGAAATCATCGGAATACTGTATTGAATTTTTTATCACTTTTATAAAAGAAATCAAATATTTTTTAATAATAAGGAATGTGCGAGTTGAAATTTCAGGAAGTTTTATTCGGATACGTTCCCCAAATAAACGCAGTTCTCAAGATCAAATATTTTTAAACGACTGCCCCCCTGCGGAGAACTCCGCCCCTTTGTACCATCGCTTCCAGAAACTCCTATCGAGATCCCGATTCGGCCCTTCTTTCGATTCCCTTGTTATAATATTTAACAAAAGTAAAAGGAAACGAAAGAAGGCCGTATTTACTTAGAAGAGATTTTCTTTATCGCTTGGTGTTGTCCCAGATACTTCGGAGGCGAGGCAAGCTGACAAGAAGAAAGGAGCGGCAGCGCAGCAGTCAGGAAATAAACAGCATACCAGGTGTGTTTCAGAATCGACTTAATAAAAAAAATTCAGGTATTTTCAACAGTTTCTCTCCCGGACCTTCCTTGCGGATTCGGCTATTTGTTTCGGATCGACTTTCAAGTGCACCGGAGTTGGAGTGGAAAGCCGCCTCGGAGAGACATGACGTCGGCACCAAGCGGGCTGCTGCACAACTTCTGCTGACCTGGACGGACAGCGAGGCCTCAGGAGGATCCCATCCTGGTTATACGTCGGCACTTCCCCTACGCAGAAGTAGCTGCCGTCCACCTACCCACACACAGCTGTCGACTGTATCGTAACATCATATTACTGCTGGCTCAGTCCTCACACTGTCCAGTCACATGTCTTTAATATGAATACATTGTGGTTTTTTCTTTGTGAATTAATTTACAAATTGACGGAGATGTAATGAGTGAATGCAAGGTGAAAACTCAAAAACCTGGCCGGCCTTGTCCTCGACTCAGATTGACGACTCTACTCCTCCTAGATACACCTCATTATCTTTCATCATTATTATTTATTTTATCGATTTTTATGTACGGTAAAGATATTGATTATTCTTTTATTTATCACTTTGTGAAACGCATTTTTTAAATTATTTTTTTTCTAAAAAATAATGTTACAAAAAAATTTAGTTTCCCTCAGATAAATCTTGTTGTCAGATATTTTCTCAACCTTAATTCCAAAGTCGACCCAGAGTTCCCGATTGTATTTACATTCCAGAATCCTATATCAGAGCATTCTAGATTAGTTAATTGTCAAATCACAATAAGATATAATTAAGCCACTTGGATCGAGTAAGTTCCTAGTTTTATACAATCCTTGGCTTAGTTTTTTTTTGAGGCCTGAAATTATTTATATAGAAATTATTATATAGAGTAGAAGTCATCTCTGTAGCTATTGACGAGAGAACCACTGTGAAGAAATACTTTTTAATATTTTGACAGGAGCTTGGTAGTTTTTGAAGTTCACCTTGCATTTGAAAATGAATACTGTTAACTTCTCCGATTCAATCATAATTTGAGAAAACAGTATTCTTAAATTTAAATACTTGTCTTAATTTATTCTCATGAATTTGAAATTCAAAATATGATAAAAAAAAAAAAAAAGGAAAGATTTTACCCTTTTAGGTTGAAACTGTTGCCAAAATAAAATTTGAGTTACCTTTTTGTAAGTATACAAGGGGAGTAACTCAGAGCAAGGAAGGTGGTGTAGAGCAGTGGTTCTTAACCTTTTGGTAACCACGGCCCCCTTAAAATCTCCAAATATAATATATATAGTACCTAAATACCTTTTGAGGCCCCCTGGGGGGCCGCGGCCCCCCGGTTAAGAACCACTGGTGTAGAGGGATCAATGCGATTTGAAAAGTGGTTCATTATGCGACACTCATATACTAACACCTTCAAGCGAGCTCAATCCGAACTAAAGTGATCCCGTGGTCACTGGCCTTGTCTTATTGGTCAATTCCTTGTCCTTCTGTCCCCACAGACTCTTGTCAACAAATCCTTATCAGTAGCATTTATTTGATACCCCACTCAAAGAAGATTGCTATTGGTTATCTAGGAACTGTTACACGTTTATTAACGACATTACTGCCTTTAGATAATTAATAAGGTTAACAATAAACATTAAAGTACATATTTATGAAGAAAACAGTATTAAAAATAAAAATATTAAATGTTGTAAGAAAATATCACTTATTCTTATCAGCTGATATCAGATAAATTTCGAGTTTTTATCGAGATATCGATACTGTTTCACCAAACTGCCACTTGGGTTTAGTATAGGGGTGTAGCTTAATGAACCACTTTTTGAGACCCAGATTCTATTGTATTGTTCCCTCTACCCCTTCCTTGCTCTGAGGGGAGTAGCTTGTCAAAAACACTTGACCACAGAGCACCACTTGAAATTTTGACACCTAGCAAGTTTCAGTAAAGGAACTAGGAGGCCGATTCTGTAACTTTGAAACCTCCCTTTTCATGTTGTTACATATCAAACTGTTGTGATGAACATTGCGCGCGCAACCTTTGATATATATCCACTCAAAATTGTTGTTGATATAATTCGTCAGGTTATGTTGTTATATATTAAATGCTAAAAACCAAAACAAAGTGACGCCATTATTGTTGTTTTCATTCACTTTTTCTCTTTTCTGACAGAAATAAAATAGCCACTAAAAAGGACGCTGTCAATCCGTAGTTTGGTATTCGGCCACATAAAGGCGCTGGCATCACTTTACAGATTCACTACATTATATATAACAACACTTTGATATATAGGGATGTTTGATATATAATGTCACAGTGGTTGTATATAAAAAAAAGTTAAAGAATCGGCCTCCTGTTGTAGTATTTTTTTTAGTAATAGTAGTAAAAAAAAAAAAAAAGATTTAATGATAGTCAGCTTTAAACAATTAAAATTGTTAATGAAGGCTGTTTTCAACATGTTTGGATTTTTTTTTATCCTACCTTAGGTTAAAATTAAATTATACATTTTCAAACCCCACCATACACATACACACCTATTCAATTGTAGTTGATTAACATGAAATAAGTATTTACAGTTAAAAAGTATGTATTTCAAACTGACTCCATTATTTTTAAATTTTCACTCAATGGATTTGGCCTAAAAGAAGTTTAATTTTTCTCTTTTTAAAAATATAAAACGAAATAGTCAGCTTGAAGAAAAAGAAGAAAATATATATAAAACCTATTTTTTTTATTAAATATAAAAAAGAAAAATGTGAATGTAATTTTATTTGATATAACTTAAATAATTCCTGTTATCACTAGAATGATTTTAGTAAAAATATTCTGATGGAATGTAGAATTTGCTGGGATTGAGATATTAATTCAATTTTTGTTTGAATCTTTCAGTTCTGAATCGGAGGACCCGAATAAAGGTAATTGTCTTAATTTTTATAGTTACTTACTTTTTTTAAAAATTTCATTTTTTGAATTAACTTTTTACCTAAACGCATGATCAGATACAGGGCAGGGAAGCACTTTTTTTCAACCTCAGAAATATGCAAAATTGCATGATGTCTTGTATATTTCTGCAGTTTAATAAAAACTGTACTGCCCTGCCCTGCCTCTGAATGAGCGGCTCGCCTTTTATTAACTTGTAGTTATTGATAAACAATAAAACATTTTTTCAGTAACGAAGTTACTGCTTGGTTCGAACCAATAAGAGTTTTTTTATTTACACTAAAAGCTACCACTAGTGATCTTTGTGGTGCCGAAGCAGTATAAATAAACTTCAACAAAATGTTAGAGGAAGTGAAGTGTTAATAATAGGTTCTAATAATAACATGTCTGGGTTGTATTCCACTTCTAAACACTAACATTTCTTGGTTGGACTCCATGTCTAGACACTGTGTTTACATTAATTCTTGTAGGCATTTGAGACATTTATTTGTATGGTTTCTTGATGAACATATCAAGAAATACAATATTTTTACATTATTATACAATAATTATTCATTATTATTGAGATAGAGGCTGAATAAGTTGGATAACACTGAAGAGAGGCATTAGTATGATAGTCAATCCTTAACTTTTGTAGGCTCACTTTTGCGAATTTGCCTTTCTGTGAACATTTATTTGACTTAATTTTAACATTCACATACTTCCCCTGCTTATTTACAGATAGCTGTAGTGAAATAAAATTGTCAATTGTTGGCTATAAAGATGTATTGAGAGAAGTCAAGTGGTATTCTTGAATATTAGGGAATTATTTGACAAAAAAACAAAACAACCTTTTTTTCCATTAGTATTGTGAGTACTGAACCATCCTCACTTGTTTTTACGAAGAAAGGAAACATAATTACACAAACATTTTAGCTTTATTCTTACTATCTTGCACTAAACATCTATTCGTTCTCCATTTGCTGTTAATACTTGTTGTGTCTTAAGGCTCTACCACTCTTTGAGGTTAGGAAAAACAGTAAAATTAAAATTATACTGGTTTTAAGCAAGATATCAAAAATCTTATCACAGGCTTCATTCCTAATTTTAATTCTGCACAATTTGAGCCCTATTTCAACTTCCTATGATAAATAGTACAGGTGCCATTTCAATACAGCAATAAAACTCGTATTGAAATAGTTTTAGTATTTATTGTAGTAGGGAGTTGAAATAGGGCTCAAATTGTGCAGAATTAAAATTAGGATGAAGCATGTACTGAGATTTTTTATATCTTGCTTAGAACCAATAACATTTTCATTTTAATGGGTTTTTTTTTATGTTTAGGCTATGGAGCATAAGTCAAAAACGTTACTTTACTTTTTAGCTTAAAAACTCAGAAAAGTATAAAAGGTAGTTAAAAAGCTATATTTTTTTAACTAATAAGTGCGGTAGAGCCTTAAGTAAATCACTCGTGCCTCCTATAAGTAGAAATAAGGAACCTGATTTTTACCCTTAACGGTCAAAGAAAGTAATGAAATTAACCAAGAAAATAAACATGTAAGATAAACTAGGAGGATAACTAAGAGGAGCCATGTCAACTATGTCAGTGGTGCGGGAAAACGTAATTTTACTTTTTACAGTAGAACCTCAATTTCAATAGTGCAATTTTCAAATCCCCTTGAGATTGCCATAACACATAATGTTAAAAATTAACCTCTATAACGCGACTATTATTTTCCAAACAACCTCTATAACACGGATTTTTTCCAATTCACTATCTCAGAACCTCTGTAACAAGTCGTTTTGAGAAGTCAACCTCTATAACGCGACTCTATACAGGAATGGGTCCACCTTGAACAAGTCTAGACTTGAAAACACCACCTATTAACCTCGATAACAAGACTGATAGCCAAAATAACCTTGATAACACGACCCTCAACAAAAAGAGCACCTCGATAACAAGGCTGTTTCCCTAATCCCCTTGAGACACTTCTTATCGAGGTTCTACTGTAATTGTTTTATTATTATTTGCTTGAAATATTAAAAAAAGAATGAACTAATGGTGTTATTGGATGAAGTTAATGTAACCCTGCTTTTCTCATACATTTCATGATAGCATTCGGGATTTTAGTTTTCAAGGCTTTTTTTGGGACCATACTTTCACTAAAGAATATCTTATCTTTTCGACAATCCAACTCAGATTATATTATTGGTGTGCAACTTGTACTGGGCGGAGTATTAAACCTTCGAGACTCGCCTAATTCTTTTAATCATTAATATTGTGTACAACTAACTATTTGAATTGTTTCAGCTAAGAGCCTGTGGGTGAGTGGACTGTCTTCAGCGACCAGAGCTACTGATCTCAAATATCTGTTTACTAAACATGGCAAGGTCAGTACCTTTGTTATAGATAACCAGCCTTCACCTTGTGAGGGCTTCTCATGTTAGGAATGAGTGGCTGTTCCCTATTATTATAGGTTGTGTGGCTGTCCCTTAATAGGTTAGTTATTCAAATACCACTCCAAATCAAAGTGGTCACTTGTTAGATGATATCGACAGTACTATATTTTTTACTTCTGTGCGTATTTTCTCTTATTTTGTTTTGTATTATGTCTCTTGGATTTTCTTTAACTGACGGTACATCACATCTAAGCCATTGATACATCAATCTTCTGGCAGGACTAACATTAATTTTATTCGGAATATTTCTCCATAATAGTTATGCCTTGTAGAAATTCTGATCGTCGTCTATAGACTTTTTGACAAGAGCTTTAAATATTTTTACTGTAGACTCGGCCTTACCATTACCTTGTGAATGATACAGACTCGAGGCAATGTGTTCGATGTTCCACTTTTTGCTAACTTCACCTCAGGGCAATTCGCCGATTTCAGCAGTCGGTTAAAGAAAGTCCAAGAGAAATAATACAGAACAAAATAAGAGAAAATAAGCACAGAAGTAAAAAATATTATGATAGAGGAACAGTTAAGAGGAGATGTTATGAAGAGGGAGAGGAAGTGTATTATAAGAAAAGAAAGGAGGACGAGAAGTGGAGGAAAGGTGTGATTGAGTCTAAGTATGATAACAGATCTTGTCTAAGATGGTATTAGAGCTGAGTACGGTGCTATCTATAGGAGGAATGAGATCTTGATAAAACATAGAAAATCTGAAAATTAGTACTTTGAAAGTTTAGCTTAAAAGTAGAGGATGTTAGACGTTATCGACAGTACATTTTAATTCTAATTTATTGTGTATAAACAAACCTGCAAAATGTAATAAACATGGATTTGATTGTTTTGTTAGATTAATGTAACATATAAATAAAGAGTTGTTGTGCTTGTGTTCTAACTATTAATTAAGCTATGAAACTATTTTATTCGATAATTTTTTTTTTATTTTAGTTTATTGTTCACTTCAACTACAAAGTTTTTTTTTTGTTTTAATAAGTGTTGTTAAGAGAAATACAATTAGCATTTTGATTTAACATGATCAGGTGTTCACCCAGTGGTGGCACTCCGTAACATTATTATGCATATGTATTTGCATATACATTGTTTAGATAGTGTACATTATAATTTTCTACAGTTGATTTTCGATAATTAGTATTATAAAACAACACCTATTAAGTGACAAACTAACATCAACTTGGTTTTTGGTCTAGTAACTAATATTGTACTCCTATTGCCAAGCTGTGTCCCTCTGACGAACTTAGCCGACCACATATTCTTAAAAGCCACTAAAAAATTAACTTGTACTTTGTACACAAAATTCATGCTTGATGTTAGTCTGACACTTTTTTGCATGCTATCTCCTGGACCATTAGTGGCTCAACACCATTTGCTACTGTTGTGGTGCCAGCAAATTCCTTAAGTGAAGAATGTGGACCAATTTCACAGAATTTTTGCCTGTTGTGTTTATTTAGGTGATTGCAGCTAAGATAGTTACAAATGCCAAGACTCCGGGAGCAAGGTGCTATGGGTTTGTTACTATGGCATCTCCAGATGATGCTGCTGCCTGTATCAAGGCTCTTAACCTGACTGAGCTCCACGGCAGGCTCATCTCTGTAGAACCTGTAAGTCCCTTAATATTAATTTAAAATCTCATTTTTAAGTTTTAGGTAGAATTCATACTACGGTAAGTTTAAATTTTAACTTAAATCAAATTATAATTATCATTAACAAAGGGAGACAGACAGAGAAAAATAGACTCCAGCGCCAGGACTGTTAAATCTTGTATTTATTACACACAATTTTTACCTCTTTCCTTTCTTCTAATATAGGTGTGCTTATTATATGGGAGTGATAACAATTGCACACCTACTGATTGTTCCAGCTTGACTTTTTGCCATTATAGGCAGGTGATTGAAAAATAACCATAATACGACTACTTGCTACAATGCATGTCTACATGTTAAGTAGTAGTAGTAGTCTAGTACTTCCTACTAGAACGGGTAGGACGAACCACTTGTTTGAACCTTGCAATTAGGCCATCTTTTAGGCCCTTTTTACGCCCTGTGGTGGAGAGTTCCAGCTCCTTCACACATCATACATTTGTACATTATTCCGCCGAAGCGAGTATGGTGTGGTCATTAGTAAGCGTGCCCCACAGGTGGTGTCCCTCGCCCTGCTCCGTCCTCAAACCATAGATACAAATCACATCATCACGACACAGATTGGACCGACATCAGTCCCACATTAAAGAGTGGGGGAAGAGTGCCCCATAGGGGGTGTCCCTCACCCTGCACTGTCAGCGATTCATAGATGCAATTCAGAGTATCATGGCTGGGGATCGAACCCAGACCTCGAGTCGCCTCGACTAAGCCGCTTGGCCACGCTGGCTCCCTCTTAAGTAATCAAATAAATATATTATCTTAATCCCTGTAATATATAATCTTATTAATTTTTTTAAGCAAGAGAACTAAATTGAAGTTGAATACACGATCTTATAATTGGCTTCGTTTATAATCTGACCGACCGAAGCCCTCCACAATTATGTCTCGGCTAGCTGTGAACCCACCTTTATGTTTTACCTGTTGTAAAGTTTTGTGTAAGATTGTAGGTACAAGCATTTTGCATTATTTGTTTAACTTGACTTAAAGTGACAAGTACTGACAAATTTTTGTTATTTTCATGCCGAACATACTATTTTTCTGCAATCTCTGATACATATTATTTTTTTTACAAAAAGTGACACAATGTTGATTGTTTAAACTTATTTTGCTTTACTTTCATGTTATATTGATTACTTACCTGGTTTCTGTTTTATAATAGGTTGCAGACAGACCAGCAGCTAAGAAGAATGAAGGGGACTCGTTATCTCCTCCCCGTATTGAGAGGGATCGACTGAGTTCTCGCTCAACCAGTATCAAGAGGGAAGGCAGTACTAGTAAGCACATTTAGATATTCATATGTTCAGCTTTGATATCGATACATTTTTTTATTTTATATTTATATATATGTAAATTAACCAAGCCATATGGTACTATATCACTTCAATCCTCTTATCATCATCTTATACTGGTTCAAACACTAGAAAGTTAACATGTTTCACACTTTGGGTGATATGGAAATGTTGTCATTTCGTTGATCTCTAGAAATGATCTACTGCAGTAGTATGTAAAAGAGTAGTTGATCACCAGCAGGTTTCACCCTGTAAAGCCATCGTTTTACAGCAGGTTACAGAATGAGAGATGATTAGGATCACCTCATTTATCTTTAGTGTGCACTTCTCATTAGTGAGGATCAAACCACAATTATTGTGGGATCAGTATGTAAACTCAGCTGTGGAAACTTTATTGTATTCAACTTATTTATACTGTGTTATCAGACGGTGACAGGAGACCGAGCGGTCGTGAGTTCGACAAAAGCAGGTTGTCTAGGGAGAGAAGACGCTACCACGGCAACCAAGACATCCTTTCCTTCGAACAAATCAAAGCGGAGAGGAAGAAACAGAAAGCCATGGCCGTTGACCGAGAGATGAGGGAACTCAACCGCAGGAAGAGGGACGAGATGAGCAGGCAGAGGGACGTGGAACGTCGTAACAGAGAGGAAGCGCTCAGGCTCGATAGGGAGAGAGAGAAACTTAAGTTCGAGAGGGAGAGAATAGAGAGGGAGCGTGCAGAACTTCTACTGCTGGAACGGGCCAGGCTAGAGAGAGAAAAGGAAGAGCTTAAACGGCAAAAACTCAGGTACACAGAAAAATCAACCTAAACTGATAAAAATTTGACGTTTTCTTAGCCCATTATGTAATATTTTTAAAGAAAATTGTGCAATTGAATTAATTATAATTTTTTACAGTTATCTTCTAAAAGAAGTTATTATTATGTGACTTTGTTGATTTGGTAGGCTTGAGGAGGATCGCTTATTGAAAAGGACGTTGACCGACCGAGATGACTTCAGTAGAAGCAAGAGACCGACCCCTGATTACGGCAGCAGACACTACAGTAGTAGCAGTCATCACAGGTCATCACCTCCTAGTCGACACTACGATAGGTAATTTAAATTTGCAAATTTCCTTTGTTTATATTAGTGACATATTTGTTTTTGGTCCCTTTTAACCCTCCCTTGTAATATCTCCCTTTGGGTGCTATTTTAATGGTACAATAATATAACGAGTGTATCGAAGTTATGGGACAGTGAAGTGGACGCTACCTTTACACAAGTCTTAAAGTTAAGGGTCATAGGAAAACCAGTCGAGAATAAGAATTGTAAATAATTTGTGATGGGTATTGATTTAACCGATTATCCACTTGCCTTGGGTAAGTCAATAGTTGCTTGCTTTTTATCGTCATCGGATGATTACAGAGAAGTTAGTTTTTTGTACCTAGATTTTATGATTGATTCCGCCATAGGGGAAACACTTTTGTAATTATGACAAGAGGTTGGTAGAAATTAACACATCAATATTGTCACCGCAATTTTTTTTTTTTAAAACTCACTAACATATTCGACATGTAATATCATCTTCAGTGTGCATGAGAACTTAGTAAGAGTAAATTCTGTACTAAGCTAACTATTTTACAAATTTTTATGATAAACTAACAGTCTAACAGTGCAAGGTGGGGGTATACCAGGGCTGTGTGGGTAGAAGGATTACAGAAGGAACAAGGTGTCGTGGACGAAGGGCTTTTATTTTATTTTTTATTACTTGTTAAAATTAATCATTGATTGACATTGAAAATTGATGTTTTAAGAAAAAATAAATAGAAAAATGAGTGTGTCTTGATATAGAGAAAGAAAGAGTTTATTCTTTATAGTAAACGTTATGTTAAGGCAAGACTTTATTCTTTATAGTAAACGTTAAGTTAAGGCAAGACACAAGGTAAGGGATATGGAGTTAAGATCCAAGGCGGAACCCAGTGAAGGTATGATTCAGGTAAACATTTTTGTTTTTTCATCTGCTTATAGCTATACAATAATTCCTTATATTACTATAACTAAAATATCTTACAACTACAAAACTTTATTGGTTTTACAAGAACAGAGTTATTAAGATTAGATTTTTCATTATAACATGCTTTATTTGTGTCTTGGATAGCTCTTTGAAATAGTAAATTTGACCTCTTAGAAATTCACGCTGTTTTCACTTAGAAAATGCACACTAAAGATGATATTATATGTTGAATATGTTAGTGAGTTTTAATAAAAAAAATTGTGGTGACAGACAATATTGTTGTGTTACTTTCTACCAACCTCTCTAGTCATAATTATGAAGTGGTGCCATAAAATCTCTGTCAATACAACTATGTAATTATTTCACTTTTGTAATATTGACATTCCAAGAAAAGTAGAGGTGGTTGTCAACTTGAGCTAGGCGCACACTGGAGACAAAACAGTTTGCAGACTGTCTGCGGGCTGTCTGTGAAGGCTGTCTCCCGGTGGAAAAGATTGTTGGAGGGCGACAGTTTGTCAGTTTTGTGAGCAACAGTTTTGTGAGCGACAGTTCTGTCAGTTTGTGAGCGACAGTTTTGTCAGTTTTGTGAGCGACAGTTTTGCCACTCTCCAACAATCTTTTGCACCAGGAAACACTGACTGTTTTGTCTCCAGTGTGCGCCTGGCCTTGTACAGAATTCTGTGTCAGCGTTTCATAGAAGTAGGGATAATTTTGTTAACAAAAGGGAACGTGGTTTCGAATATGTATATGCCGACCATCTTTAATCATAATGGCCGATTGGAAACCCCTTCCACTATATTTATTCTATTCCAATCAGTTCTGGAAGTATAGCCAAGACAAATTTTGAATAATGGTGGATCGTTAAAATATTTTTGGATCCTCTCTATTGTGATGAATTAGCCCCCCTACCTCTCTATTGTGTTTAGTCAGTTGTATTTTAATTTTATAAATAGATTATTTGATAAGAGTTCTAGGTCTTTTGGTGGTGACTACATCATAGTGGATGATGTCTTGCTTTGTTGTGCTAGAGGCATTTTCAGTGTAGTGCTTGTTGCTGTGATGAAACTCGGATAAAATAATTGCTCTTTTGTCTGAGCAACACATGCACCATGCACCTCCCTAAAGATGTCTCTTGCACAAGTGGTGAAAACGTTGGAAACATCACTATGACAAGGTCATCACCAGAAGACCTAGAACTCCCATTATGAAATTGACCGCTGAAGCCTATTCACTAATATAATATGAGTTTGTTTTGTTGTTGAATGTTAGTGGTTGTTGATGCAGTGTTTAATGTCTCTGTCGTACAGATCGGTTGATTTAAAAAAATCAAGTCGTGGAAGAGGAACCTCGAGAGAACGTTACCAACAAATATCTAAACAACGAGAGCAACGTAAAATACCTCCGAGGTTGGTCCCTTCACAGGCCTCTTCTTTACCTTATCCTCTTCTTAAATATAATCAATTAACAAGTCGTATATGTCATGTCTAATGTTGTGTAAATGGATAAACCTTAAGTCCCAAGCACAGTTGTGGTTCTATGTGTAAGATATTATTATTATTTATTTATTTTGTCAGTTTTAAATACAATGGAAGTATTCAAGCTTAAACATTTTCAATGGACTGTAATTGACTATTTTCTATTTTGCTAATTGCCTATTTTTTGGCACCTGGCAAAAAAAATAGCCTAAGCTTACAATTTAAATAGATATTTTGATAGCTTTTTTGCCTACATTTTGAAGGGAAAATAGTCTATGAAAAGATGCATAATTTATTAACAAAGGTCTTAAAAGCAAGTTTTAACCTCATTTCTTAGTAAAACAAAATGCTTTAATCAATGTATTGTTCATCTGATGTAATGTTTAATAGTCAACAGTTTTCTTCGGTTAGTGTAAGAATGTTTGGGTCCTGACATAGTTTTAAAATTTGATATGTTACCTGCAGCGAATTAGCAAAGGAACGAAGTAAAAAGATAAGGAAGACTGACATAACATTTTCGAAATCCAATTTGTAGATTAAAGGCAGATATACTCATGCTAGTAAAAAAGCATGCCAGTTGGGAGTTACTAGCGTGTGAGTAGCTGGCATGCTGCAGACGCTATACTTTGCCAGTGAAACAGCATGCTAGTATCATCCAGATGATCGATCTTGTGCGAGCTACTAGCACAAGGCAATACACACTCGTCACAGTTCTAGTTTTGAAACAGGCAATCGTTTCTTGCCTCCTCTTAGCCAGAATAAATTATGAAATAATTTTATTTGATTTAATTAATTCTGATAGTTTTATTGATTGTGTTTCAATGCACATTATGAATCTATCGGTGCAGAATGAAATTAACCAGATTGTTCAGATACTTGCAAAGAACTCTTTTTTAAAACATTTGAAAAATAATAAAAAGACATGAAGAATGTGGGTACAAGATTGGAAAGCTAGAAGGGAATTAGGTACATGGAGCGAGTCAGTGCCTACTTAATGAAATGCGGTTTGGGGACGTCAATGGAAAGAATGAGTTGTTGTTGTATGTGTTCGATAGAAAGCTGATGAGTTGTTGTCAGATACCCCCGAAAGGAAGGAACGCAACTGAAGACTGAAGGGCTGAGGGAGACTCGTGCTAGCTACTAGCAACCTTGCACTGGCAGGCCTGTTTACACGTGCCTTAATTCCCCCTCCCCTCGACTTGTGCCACTGGCAAGACAAAAATCAAACCTCGTGCTTTTTACTCGCATGCTATTTGATGTATACACATGCCAGTAGCACTCCTCTGCGAGCTAATCGTATGTTTTTGTGCGAGTAACTAGCATGTGTATTTCCGCCTTAACAATTACTGCCGCTATCTACTTCTAGAAATTATCGGTGATATTTATAATCTTTAATCTACCGAATCCAAATCAATCTTGCAAAACAGTTAAGTAAAACACCTAGCCCCTTACAATACAAATCTACCTAGGCAGGGTTATCTACAGATCAATGAACTTATGTGTTTCTATCTTCATACTGGCAATTTTTTATTTTCCATAAACTTAATTTAAATTCAAATGTTAGTCATTTTCATGCTTTAAATGTTACATTTTCAAAAAAAAACCTTTTATTATTAATTATGTTAATGGAACGAGTATCTTTTGATATAACCTTGTTTTTTTACTGAGCCCGACTAATGTGTTATTTTGAGTTTCCACTGCACGTTGACTTATTGAGTTAATTTAATTTCCGGTGCCTATTTATTTTTGCAATTGTTTGATTAGATTAAAGGTGAAAACACTAATCTCATGTCACAGTGTCAGAGATGTGATGTGATAGACGTGAGGTGACCAATGTGAGATCCCATGTCAGCACTTAAGCTCATTTGATGTGTTTTCAGCTTTAACGCTATTTTTAAACTCGGTATGGGGATGTTACAGGTACTCTGATAGAGGGATTGGAAAGAGAAGTGACGACAGGAAGGATCACAGGAGATCGAGGAGTCCTAGGAGGAGGTCAAGGGACAGGCCCTCCGCTTCGTCTAAGTCTTCGTCAGGTTGGTTTTTTCATTTGTTTTTTTTTTTTGGAATTTCAGTCTGTTATCGTTTGAACTTCAGTTTACTGAAGGGAAGTTCAGTCTTTTTTATGTGATAACAGGGTCCAAAACAAAGTTTTAAGGGTCCATCAAATGTTTAGATAATTATAGAAAGGAATGAGGTTCTCCACACACAACCACTTCGAAAGATTTAATTAAAATTATTAGAACTTTTCTAAGAATATGTTTAACTCTTTAATATGTTAAAATCAAGTGACTCAATCACCTAGGATGGCAAATAAGTGATAGCATGCCTGATATTTGTTCGAAAATTTTGTACAAAGTTATTGGATAATTGTAGTTTCAGATTGTGATTCTCAGAATGGCTTGATATTATGATTTAAAAAAATTGGGTACAGGGTACCTCGGAACTTTTCCTCACTTTAAAGGCCACTAAAGTGGTCTCTCCAGGAGGAAGCAGCACTGGGCTTGGTCAGTACATGGATGGGTGACCATTTTGAACTGAGTGATTTTTTTTATATCATATTTAAAAAAAAAAAAAAAAAAACACTTATCTACGTTGATCTCAAGTAATTAAGTACAATTCCTCTCAAATTTAATTTCTAAAATGGATTATTTGTAAAAATAAAATCTACACTTTATTTATTTTTTAAAAAATAAGATGTGATTCCATGTGAGATATTATAAGTTAAAATGCTTTTAATTTTATTGTGTTACTTTAATTGTGATTTTTAACTCCTCTTTTTATATCTTGTGTAGTACTTCAACTTTGAATTTAAATTTAGCTTTTTTTTCTTATTTATTTAGCTTCTAAATTTCTACAAGAAAGTGGTCTGCTTTTGTGGAATTAACATTAATGTCTGTTTACAATTAAACATTTACTTTTGTACCGGCCTTCACACTACTGCCGACCTTCACTAGTGAGGAACTATGTGACGAGGAGTCGTATGAGACTTATCTTGAGTCGGCAGACTTTTCAGCAGGTGATCCTGCGTTCTCCCCAAAAATCTTTCGACTCTCCGATTTTATTTCATTCGCCAAAAGCAACTCACCGAATTATCACCTATAAATCTCAATCAACATTAGACACGGAGAAAAGAAACAAAAAATGTATAAGAAGTCAGTTAATGGGTGTTCTTTGATAATATTTCTGCTTACTTGTAATGATTACACTGTTACCTGTTTCCTGATAGGAACTGCTACACTAACCCACGGTGTGGAGTTAAAAATCTGTTGGAACACACTAAACTGCAGTATAGTAAGGCTTAGTGTTGTAAAATTCCCGGGAATATTCTCTGGGAAGTTTCATAAATTCCCAGGAATTTATGGATTTTAGTAAAACCTAACATAATTAGTACTTAGTGCCTACGTAATTAATTATTTATTAATTATACATAACTTAAGTCTAATTAAACTTGTTTTGTATATTATAAGAAGAAAAATAAGTAATAATAACTATTTCTTTCACTTTTTTTTCTTCCCTATTTCCTTTCCCATATTTAAAACTAAGTTTAAAAATATTTTAATAATTTTAACTAACAGTTTCTGTTTAACACACCACACAAGTAAAAAATAAAAACTTAACTAATTGATTTGAAACAAAATGGGAAATGACTGGACTCTGTACTTACAATCATGATGACCTATAAACAACAAATTGACCAAGTATTGATTTTATGATAAATAAATAAATTGTTAATAGTCAAATTAATATCTTATTTCAATTATAAACATTATTTAAAATAATGATGCATTATACATGACTGCTTTTCAAAAATAATTTTGTACCAATTTGTTTTTATTTATTTTATTAAACTACAAAAATATTAAGTATTTGACATTTTTATTAATTCCCAATTTTAGGGAATATTTCCAAAAAATAATCGGGAATTTTCCCATTTTTAAATTCCCTTCCCATTGGGAATATTCCCGACTTACATCACTAGTAAGGCTTGATTTCTTTTTCTTTGTTTCAACAGGTTCTAATTTTAATTAATTTGGATTAGCCGGGTTCTCCTATTCTCCAAACTTTCTCGACTCTCCGATTCAATTATATATACGCCGGGAACAACTCACCGAATTATCACCTTTAAATTTTAATTCAAATCGAAATACATATAAGGTTGAAAATCCATGTTGAAAACCATTGATATCGTTAATACGATGTCTTCTAATACGTGTTGTTTCAACCTCACCAACCCTTCTGGTTTTTTTTATAATTTTTAATTTATTTTTTATGTTAAAAAATGTTATAAACTTTTATCATGTAAAAAAGAAAATAAAACAACTAAATTATATTGTGGGGGGTTAAATTAAAATGTTTGTAATTGTTTTGTAATTCAGGGAAAAAGCAAGAAGTGGCGGCAGAGTCATCATCGTCTGGGAGGAAATGTTATTATTGTGGGTTGCCTACACATGCAAGAAGGCATTGCCCCGCTATGAATGTGCCGTGTCCTATATGCGGCAAGGCTGGTCACTTTGGTTCCATGTGCTCTGTTCTAGGTAAGCCTTCAACTCTCCCGCCATTCTACAGTCTCTAGCTACTCTTTTAGTCTCTGATTTTTTTTTGTTATTTCTCATTTTATCGCTCTTATTATATTTATTGTATTTTATATTGGTATTGTATAGTTTTAAAAGTTGCTAAAATAATTGACAATTTGTTTGGTTTTTTTTTTTTTAAATTGCTGTGTAATTTTAAATGTAGGTAAACATTAAATACAAATCTAATGGAGTTGAGTTAGATATGAAATTTATTATGAAAGCCTTTTTTGATTTTTATTTGTTACAATTAGTTATTTGGAATTTTGTCAAGTTTAAAAAAAAAATGCAATTAGTATTTTGTGAAAATCAGTTGATTACACTAATAATCTTTATTAAACATAAGCTTTGTGGGTTTTATCATTCAAAAATTCATCAATTTTTCTGATTTGGGTTTCATCCACCACCATGATACACACTAGTACACTTTTACCTCTCTTAAATTAGTAGGGGTGGTTCCCTTTCCTTGCCCCCACCAGGCTTTAATGCTAATAAAGTAACAAACATTTTTGGTTTACACTTCCTCTCAAACTGAACACTGCCCAGCAAGATATGTATCCTTATCATTATCCGTTTCGTTGTTGTTTTTTTTTTTAGTCTTTTATTTCTCCTCCTCTCCTTTGCAACACTGATTTATATTTCTTACCTCATAGTAATCATACAGGGGGGCCTGGGTGGCTCAGAGGCTAGCGTGCTTGCTGTGTGATAACGCAAGTTAAGCAGCCTCGAGCAGGGTCAGTAGATGGATGGGTAAACGCTTCTGACCACAGCTCTGGGATCGATTCCCGGACCGGGCCCCCCACTCAATCTCAACCCAGCCTGGAAACCATGAGGATGACACTCCTGGTTGTAATACAACCAGGAGGGGAGTCATGGTTACCGACCACATCTTCACACAAGTGTGAAGATTTCGGTCCCTAACCCGGGTTTTTTCGATGGGCCCACCTAAGTGGCCTGAGTCTTCGGGTGTAAAAGCCCCCGGAAAAAAAAACAAAAAAAAAACCTCATACTCAAAACAAAAATGAAATTTCCATTAAGTTAACCCCTGAGAAATTACCTAAAGACTGTGAACCCTTATAAAAAATTAAACTATTAAACCCTGACCTAAAACTTATGGCACTTGGGAAGAACTGAAACTTAAGTTCGTTTTAAATCGGAGCATTCCGGAGTATTGCCGAAGTAGGTGTGCAGTTTTGTGTTATAATTTTTATTTTCTATTTGACAACTCTCTATAACAATTAATCAAAATGTATTACCTAATTTTTACTGTGTTTTTTTGCCTTACATTCTTGGTCGTAGCTTAGATCCCCATGTATTGAGTTATACAGGGTGGTCCAAAAGTCTACCCCCCTCCCCTTAACTTTTGAATGGTTTGAGATAAGTTAATGAAACTTGGGGGGATCCCTACCCTGTAAAGGGAAGTTTGTTTTCATGCAACCGTGCACTAGGAGCAATAACCCACTTTGCCCCCAGGCCACCCAACTTCAAATTTTAAATTGGAATGTATATTTTTGATAGCATATTTGGATTCTACAGCAATTAGTAATACAGTTTTACTTGAAAATCTTTATCTATCTCCAATATTTTGCCCCTTATAGAGGGGCAAAGATAGAAAAATAACCCTATCAAATCTAAAAGGTTTGAAATAAATTAATGGAACTTTGGGGATCTGTAACGTGCAAAGGGAAGTGTGTACTCATTCACTTGCGTACTACTTGGGGCAACCACCCATTTTGCCCCCAGGTGCTGAACTCTACCTTTTTTTACTTTTGCCCCATATAGGGTCCCTATACAGGGGGTAAAATATTGGAGATAAAAAAAGTTTGAAGTAAAATATTCTTCTTGGGTGGTTGTCCCCAGTGCACTATTGCATGAAAACAAACTTCCCTTTACATAGTACAGATCTCCTAAGTTTCATTAATTTATCTTGGAATCGTTCCAAAGTTGTGAGGGTGGGGGGAAGCTTTTGGACAACCCTGTATGTAAATTACTTGTTGTTACACAAAACAATGTATGTAACAATGTTAAGTATAAAACGTGGGTTCAGAAAACTTTTTTTTATCAAGTTTTCATTAAAAGAGATTCTACCTCTATGAATACTGCTAGAAACTAAATATGCTGCCCTCTCCACTCAAGAGGCAGGACCACTTGGCCGTAATTAATTTAATACATTATAATTACATGAATACCTTGCATTCAACTGTACACACCTTTAAACATTTTAAATTGTATTTTGCTCGGAAAATTATGTTATTTCCTTAAAACTAAGATCTTTTATCATATCATTATATATTTGGTGTTTAAAATTATGAGTTGAATTTATTACTTTTAAATGATTGTTATGCGTCTACCTTGATTATGGCTCTTCTCGACACGGTTTTCTACACGACTCTACTACTATTAAAACTTATTTGTAATCAAATATTGTTTCAAAAAAACATATTTTTTCTTAGGTTTAACTGTTAAGTAAAGATGTTTTTCTTGACATGAATATATTGTAGACTGGGTTACTTATGTTATTATTTGTTATACTTTATCCAGTAGATTAGTTCGAATAGTAAATAAAGTATATTAGTAAACTTGTCAATCTTAAATATTTTGGCTTTATTGTGAAATTTGTCGCTACGTTCTGCAAAATGCTATTGAGTTATTGAAGTTGTGTGATGTATATACCACCTGAAAATGTCTGTGTGTTAAAGCTTCTCAGTATTCTTTTGATTATTTTATGGGGTAGTATAACTTACTTAGTTGTATTCTGTTTTATCTTGCAATGTCAGAAAAACTCTTATATTGTCTCAGTTTAAAGCATGTTGAGGACGTATTGCTGCGTGAGCCTAGGTGGGTTAATGTCTTTCGGAGTAATTCTATTTTTACTTTGGTTGTTCTACCCTCGTAATTGGTAGTATTGTGCAGTATTAATTTGACAAATGTTTGTGTATTACAGGTTATAAGTTCCCGGAGCCTGTCTACTACGAGAATTATAAGAGTCGAGAAACTGGTGACAAGTGGGCGCACGGCACTGCGATGGAGTCGAGAAGTAAGGGAGAATCTTCTTCTTGGAGTAGGACGGAGCAGCCTGTCGTACAGGTTTCAGACAGGTACAGGCAGGCCTACCCTCAGCCTCCGCCTCCTCCTCCTCCTCTCTCCGTAGTCTACTCCCCCTCCACAACCCCTCCCAGGCCTCCTTACTCTCCCATCTCTAAACGTCACTGAACTCTTCCGTCTTTCAAACAGATTAAACATTCAGTCGACTAAAATCGGTATCTCTAGGTCAAAACAGTGCGAACAAAAACCAAATACTGTAGAATTTTATCAAAACTGATCATATACAACGAACAACAGAACGTTGTTTTAACAAAGACAATAATGTTAATAATTAAGTAAGAGAATTCTAATGAAACAGTTGTATTAAGTATAGAACCAAAGAAAAATATCAGACATATAAGGTGTCTCAAAATTAATCTGACTTTAGAATTTAATTTCAAAAATTAACTGACACCCTAAAAAACAAAACAAATAAATACGCATTATTATAAAATATATATATATATATATATATATATATATATATATATATCCATCATTATTTTTTTTTTTTTTTTTTTTTTTTTTTTTTTTTTTTTTGTAGTTTTAGTCCCGTTCAACAGCTTTAGGTCATTACAGGACGGGGGTTATCCGGCCACTTTACTCATCTAATCGATGAGATCATCAGTGTGAAACATGTCTCACCCCGCTGGGATTCGAACTCACAGCCGGGGTTTAGACCTTGGTTTCAGAGTCGAGTGTGTTAACCCCTCGGCTACACCGGCCCCCATCCATCATTATTGTTTTTAAATATAGCAAAGCATTGTTTACTTTGATTATGACTATTAAAAACACTGAAATAACAATAGCAACTTTATTTAAGTTGTTATTATGTTATTTCGTTGTTATATATATTGGATTTATTTTTGTAATTTGTTAGCGCTCTTAGAGAATTTGATGAATGGATAAGGAAGAAGTAAGATTTGTTTCAATTAGATCTTATCTCTTAATTTTACGTGGTTTAAAAAAAAAAAATATATATAAAAAATAACACAAGAAGTGCATGATTTAGGCTAAAGACTGATAACTTTATTCTCCAGATAAGGTTTTGGCAAATAAAAGTCTAAGAGTTTGTATTTCAATTGTATCGGAGCTTTAACTTAAGTCAACCTGCAGAGCATCAATCTGATCGATCTGCAGGTTTTTGTGTCAAACCTGTAGAGAATCATCGGCCCCAAATAAAATCAATGATGATGCAGTCCCATCATTCATTATTACTTTTCCTTAAACCTAATTAGATAATGTTATTATGGGTTGATTCACTTGAGTAATCATCACTAATGATACTGCATCGTTGGTATTCTTTTTAGTTCAATTAAGATGAAAACAATGCAGCAAAATTGATTTTTAGAATATTTGGTAAAACTTATAATGAAAAAAATGTTAATGCAATATTAAAGAAGTGTTAATGAACGTTAATGAAGTTTTCCGTTTTTCCGACAAAGGCTCAGATACAATAAATATATCATTCCTAAAACTCAAGTTTTATTTGCATCCAAAACTCGGCAATTTTATAAGGACGACTTATTTAAAAAATTGTACAGCTTTAATTGAACTATTAGTTGTGTTCTGTTCAATGTTCATGTTTGAATGCTTCTACATTATCATAATCAGGTAACTCTTGCTGTGCTAAACCATAGTGTCGACATTCCCCAAGCCTTATGTGCTGCCAATGTAAAACAGAGCAATCTAAAAATATAGATAAGCCACAACAACAGGTGGCCAACTTGATAGAAATGGGAAATGTTTGCTAATAACAAGAGAGACTCCTGACCACATTTAAATATGTAAATAAATAATAAATATATATATTTTCAGTCGGACTTCCATTCACCTAAATTGATGATTCCAGGAAAAAAAATTGCTTTATAGAAATTTTGTACCCTAAACTTAAAACTGCAGGCAGAACCATAAATAATAGAGTTTATATGCAAATATTGTTTTGTTTGTATATTTCTTAGGAAGTAAATAACCTATTTCATTAACTAAACTAATCCCAACTAGCCTTATTCCTATCATATTGCCTGGGGAGGACTGAAGAATCTTGAACTGCGGCTAAATTCATGTTAATATGTCCACCTGAATAAATATTTTTAATTTTTTGTATCCGGAATTTTTAGTCTGTGACTTTGTAAAGATTGGTTGCAACAGTGGACAGTAATTTATTAGTCCTGTTCCAATATCAATCAAACTAGAAGTAATTTATCACAATTTAGACTTTAGACAATCTATCCGCACCAAAGTATAAATGAGGAGTCTTGTATCAAAGACGGACATTCGACATTTTTTTCCGAATTTCAGTTATCGATTGTTTCTTATAGATTTTTGGCTGCTGGATCAGATTCTGCTATCCATTTGCACCAAAAACGACCAGAAAAGAGGTAAAAATGCAATAATATTTGTAGTTTTGTTTCAAATACGGACAAGTCAACACACGTTTTGCTTCAAAAGTGGACATAACCAAAACAGCCAATCAGGAGGCTGCATTTTACTAAATCGTTCCTATGACGCACTGCGGGCTTTAGCATCTGAATACCTACTCTTCCCATCTTGTCATACATGTTTAGAAAAATGATACCCCGAGGGGAAATCGAGATATCAATTTTAGCTCTAAATTTGGGGGCACTACCCCCTAAGAACTCTGAAAAACATGAAAAAAAAATTATTTCTCCAATGTTATTATTCTAACCATTATTTTCATTTTGCTTCAAAAACGGACAAAATCTTGTTTTTGTTTCTAAAGCGGACAACTCCACTTTTTAACTCAATTTAGCAGCTAAAATGTCAATAAAATTCACGTTTTCAGTACTTCTTACTAGTTTTGAGTCTATTAAGAAGCTACAGAAAAAAATCATTACTCTAGCACCTGAAAAATTTGAGCTACAGTTTATCGGCTCTCCTGTAAAATTTTGAAATGTGCTCTTGTCCGTCTTCGATCTCCTCAAATATGTTTATTTATTTTTAATTTATTGTTCATTTGATATTACGTTACCTGATGACGATGAAATTTACATTGTAACACGATTCAACTATTGTGCAGTTAAAGTTGTAATTATTTATTTTTAATTCCACTATCTTGAATGTTTTTTTGACTACTGTTTGTAGGAGTTTTGATCATTTATTTTTAATTATTTGATTGCATCATTTATTTATTTTTTGGTGTCACTATTTAATTTTGAAACATCTCCTTTACATTTTCAATTATTATATATTTAATTAGTATATTATTTTTTCTTTCTCTTTTTTCCTCTGAATCCTATTCCGAGTTATTTTATTATATATTTGTGACATACACACTCAAAACACTCTCATATATCATGTATAATGAAGTTAGTTGATTTTTTTTCATTGTTTAATTTATTCACTTTATATTTATTTTTTTATTTTATTTAATTGAATAAATGTGTTTATTGTTCAAATATATTTTATTATTTTTTTCTGTTTAATTTTTTAATCTGTTCTAAGATTTTAATATTAATCAATTATAAAATTACATTTTATTTCTAGTTTTAACTTTTATTTGGTAGTTTTTTTATTATTATAATTTTATTTTTCATTGAAGTTTAAAAGAAAACAAATAATGTTTTGTTCTTAATTTTATTATGGGGTGCACCAATTTTTTTTTTTTTTTTTTTTTTTTCTTTTTTCAATTAAAAGAATGCAGTTGTGCATCCTAAGGGATGGAAGAAGCAACTAAATGATTTTAAGGATATTAGGGTGGTTATATTAGGATATGAGTTGTATCTAAAATTTTAGCAACAATGTTAAGTCTGTGATTAGTTTTCACATAATAGGCAACCCTGTAATAGTTAATCAATTTGCCACTAGGAGCGCTGTGTTCTAAACTCTTGGCACCCACGAGTTTGGAACCGACGCCTCCCAGGAAGAAACAGTCTTGTATATAAGCATTTGTTCTAGCAACATTCCTTTCATTCAACTTACATTCTTAAACGTTGACTCTTATATTGTATGACTATCAGTATAAGTGAGGTACTGTAAATTATTTATTATCTTCCAAAGCGTGTAAATATATAATCAGTTATTCAAAAATCCAAAAGTGTATTGTTTTATTTAATCATTGAAATCAAATATAAAGTAAACACAAACAAACAACCTCCTAATATTTCAATAATTTTTTAAATAATTAAACACTATAAATTATATGTTTTTTGACTCTATAGGATTTCTCTTGGGTCTATAGAGTCTTTCTCTGATAGTCAAACTGGGGAAAAATCACATTTTTTTCCTCTCAGTTTATTTGTGATGGGGTGTGTTTTCTGTTAATAAAATATTTTTTCCGTGGTAGGCTGTGAAATAGTAACTTTATAGCCTAAAAAATCCATTTTTTTCATTACGTAGACTTAAAAAATCTTTTTTCCGTGGTAGGCTGTGAAATAGTAACTTTAGAGCCTAAAAAACATAGCTAAAATCCATTTTTTCATTACGTGGACTTAAAAAATCTTTTCATTACTCCTAGCTGTAAAGAAAAAATCTTTTACGTCCTAGGCACTAAAAGATTTTTTCTTTACGGCGGGTAGTTGTCGAAACTTCCGTTAGTAGTGCTGCAGTCTTTGTAGAAATGCTTCTAGTACGATAAAAATCCGCTAGATGTCAATGCGTTTTATTTATCTTTTCTTATAGTGTAACCTCATTTTAAGGTTTCTTTTTTTAAGTCTTAAGTATGTACTAATATTTGTTATTATTATATATTGATTAGTGATTAATATTTAATGTTTTTTCATTGTCTGCTACCTCGGAAAAAATAGCATATGCTACGCGACTTTGAAGTGTTTTTTCTTTACCTTGGCAATATTTACTGTCTCGCTTCGCTCGACAGTAAATGTAATTGCCGCGGTAAAGAAAAAACTCACTTCACAGCCTAGTAACATAATATACTATTCATTACTCCTAGCTGTAAAGACAAAATTTTTTACGTCCTAGGACCGAAAATATTTTTTCTTTACAGCTAGTAGTTATCAAAACTTCCGTTTTTAGCGCTGCAATCTTTGTAGAAATGCTTCTTAGTACGATTAAAATCCGCTAGATGTCAATGCGTTTTATTTATCTTGGCAATATTTACTGTCTCGCTTCGCTCGACAGTAAATGTAATTGTCGCGGTAAAGAAAACACTCTTTACAGCCTAGTAACATAATATACTATTATTGATTGACTCATATGACTAGAGAATAAAAAACATACTGAAGAAGCCCAATGTGTAGAGCGAAATAAAGCTGGAGATGGAAAATCACAATGTCTTAACTTTTTAACTCAAAAATTATATATATTAAAAAAAAAACATATATACCCAAAAAAAAACATATAATTTATAGTGTTTTATTGAATAGACTATAAAAAACTACTAAGAAGATTAATTATAATTATGTTACTCTAATTGAGACACAGTGCCGCCTTCTACAAATTTGGCAGACAATTTTTAGATACTATGTGTCCTTTCCTCACCATTATTATTATTATTAAAATTTCCCAAAAAATTGATTTTGACAAACTTAACATATTTTAAAGTAATTGAGGCCGATTCTGCAACTTTGATGACTTATATCCAAACTTTGAGTAATGACAAACTGGGGGGTGGGTATTTATGAAATAGTTAATACAGTAGAACCTCGCTTTTTACGACCCTTAATAACACGAAAATCTCAATTACAAGTGCAATTTCCAAACCCCTTTGAGATTGCCATAACACATAATGTTAAATTATTCTCTATAACGTGACTATTATTATCCAGGATTTTTTCCAATTTATAAAGTTACTCAGAACCTCTATATCAAGTCGTTTTGAGAAGTCAACCTCTATAACACGACTCTATACAGGAATGGGTCGACCTTGAACAAGTCTAGACTTGAAAACACCACCTATTAACCTCGATAACAAGACTGATAGCCAAAATAACCTTGATAACACGACCCTCAACAAAAAGAGCACCTCGATAACAAGGCTGTTTCCCTAATCCCCTTGAGACACTTCTTATCGAGGTTCTACTGTATTAATACATAATAACAAGATATAAAGTATTGGAGGTTTTAAAGTAATGAATCAATCTCCAAGAGTTCTTAAAGTGATTTTAAATAAATATTTGTCTTATACAAAGAAGCATGAAGCCTTAAGGTACTTTCCCTTGAAGTGACTCCAGTGATAGACGCTCAGGGATAGTTGCCCAGCTACTATTGCAGAGGACTCTTATGAGCTTGCATGCTACCGTTTTTCTAGCTGAGCGATTGCAGCCGCTTGCTCCATGAGCAATTATAATCATAGTCTGATGCAGTGCCAGCGAAATGCCAGGCAAGGCAGCCATATTTGGCAGTCAAACTGCGGTCAACTGACAAACTAACATCAACTACATTTTTGGTCTACTAACTAATTTTGTACTTGGCATCATGGAAATCACATTGTCCACTATAATTGGTTGGACATGGCCGTTTTCCACCAGTTAGTTTTTTTTCTAATACCTATGTCCCACAGACGAACTTAGCTGACTGCATATCCTTAAAAGTACACAAATTTTAGATTGATGTTTGTCAGACACTTTTTAGCACGCTATCTCATGGACTATCAGTTGTTTTGTGCATGTGGCAAAAATTTAATAGTTTTATTTCAAGAAACTTTGGGACAAAGAAACATAACACTTCTGTTTATAAAGGTGATAATATCCCTTAGTTTAATTAACTATTAAGACAAAGCAATATTTACACATCAAAGTAATCTGTGGTGGGCAACCAAGTAAATGAGTTCCAGAAGGAAAAGCCTGAAGCCTAGCAAAAGACAATAGACAACCATAAGTCATTTCATATCAAAATAATAGCTGCATTTGCTATGTAAATTCATTGCAACAATGTTTTATGACAATTTGAATCAGTCTTTAAATTACACAATTTATATAAATGATTAGATCGACATGCTCGCAACGTGGAAGGTTTGTTTAAAGTCAGGGAGAGAGCAAGAGTTAGGTTTTATTACCTGAGACTGGCAAACCTTCCTTACTTTGTATTCATATTAACATGTTGGTCTATTTTTTTTAAAAAAAACCCCAAAAAAACGGACTATATATGAACACAACAACACTAGCGCACTCCTCTGATTTCCATCACTTCTTGGCAGACCTTTAGTTATAGTGCTGCCTTAACTTAAACTTTAAACTGCTTCGTTATCTTATCTTATTAGTTTATTGCAATGAAGATTTCACTCAAACTATCTTATTATGGTCGATTGTAGATAAAAGGTGATCCCTCAATAATTAGTGTTGTTGTTGATAGTGGGTCATTAGGGATGTATAAAAAACAAGCTCTCCTATCTCATTTTGTTTGCTATATTTCGACCCATTCTTGAGCCTTATCAACCATTATTTACATTTGCTAAGATCTTAACATTTGTTTTGCAACAAAAACATTTTTTTTTAAAGTAAAATTTGCACTTAAGTCTCCTAATCATGTCCATACTGAGAAGGACCATACCCAAGTCCAAACATTAATATCAATCTGATTTCTTATTATATACTATAAATAACTCTTCCATCCTTTTTAAAAAAAAAAAATAACAACATCCCTAATGACCCATTATCAACAACACATTAATATGGTCTGTCATCAAAGATGATGTATTTAAGATAAAATAAAAATCACTGTTGCTTTCAGTAAAAAACTCTTTTGTCATTAATCTTTATCTATAAAATTATTATTTCTAATGTAATCTATTTGAATACTTTATAATAATTATGCATGGTGCAATAGCCCAGGTCCTACAAGACAGCTCTTTGTGCTGTTGTAGGTTACATGGATTCATCAACTTCAGCTGTAGTAGGTGATGGGTTAGGTGGGGAGCTTAGAGTACAGAGCATGTTTGCATCATTACTAACCCCAGAATTACACACCCATTATACCACAGTCATTGCATCATCTATAGATATTTAGAATCAAATACAACTGACTGACTAACTAATCGTTAAATCTTTGGGACCTCTAAATTCTTATGACCATGAAATTCATAAGTTTTGTAGGTAGGTTCTTCTTAGCCTGAGAAACAAAACTTAAGCGTTAAAACTGTTTCTCCTTTAGAGTTAAAACTGTAAGAAGGGGTTTCGTTTTGTTCAAATCAGTCACTCATATAATGAGATTCTTCTGATTTTGTTGGAAACTGACTTCATATATCTCTGGAATCACTAAAATGTGGAAATAGGCTCGTATCTTGGCATAGTAGCTCTATATCTTTATGTGAATGAAATAAAAATTAAAACGTATGAACATAGTCCAGTCGACAGGTATTAAAAATAAGGGTCTACCTTGCAAAAGGTCATAAAAACTTTTTTTCTTTTTTTTATTGTATGTACCTAGACATTAGTTAAAAACCCAAGTTTTCGACCTCCTAGACCCTGTGCTAACCCAGAGGGGGGCCAAAATACGTGAAATGTTAGTGTTCCTTCTAGTTTTTTCTTTATAACTATTTACCTATATGTCCTGAATAAAAAGTGATCGTATCTTTCTTGTAGAGCACTAAATTTGCAACAGTTTAGTACCACATATACCACATTTTATATACCACATTTTTTCCTAAACCCTATACTTTCCAAAATATAGAGCTTCAAAGATGCAATATTTTTTTGAAAATATCAAAAATAACATATTTTCTGAGGACGAAAGGGGTCTATTTGTGTTATCCCACCCCTCCTAGTTAGATATTTTAGGTATATTCTACCTATGAAAGTACAAATAGCCACCACAAACCACAACTACTAACCGCAACTAACCAACAATAAACTAAATTTTCGGGTTTTTTGTTCATCCTTTCTTGTAGAGCACTAAATTTGGACCAATTTTTATATTTCACATTTTTTTCTAAAACCTATACTTTCCGAAATATAGAGCTTCAAAGATGCAATATTTTTTTGAAAATATCAATAATATCATATTTTCTGAGGACGAAAGGGGTCTATGTTTGTTATCCCTCCCCCACACAGTGATTTTTTGGGTATATCCTAGCATGGAAGTACAAATAACCACCACTAACCTCCTCAACTTGGGTATTGCAGTTATTAAAAAGAAATATTGCATCTTTGAAGCTCTATATTTAGGAAAGTATAGGGTTTAGGAAAAAATGTGGTATATAAAAACTGTTGCAAATTTAGTGCTCTACAAGAAAGATAGGATCACTTTTTATTCAGGACATATAGGTAAAGAGTTATAAAGAAAAAACTAGAAGAAACACGAACATTTCGTGTATTTTGGCCCCCCTCTGGGTTAGCACAGGGTCTAGGAGGTCGAAAACTTGGGTTTTTAACTAATGTCTAGGTACATACAATAAAAAAAAGAAAAAAGTTTTTATGACCTTTTGCAAGGTAAAATGTACTTGTCGACTGGACTAACAAACATTTAACCAAAATTAAGTTTATTACTAATAGATTACGTAGCCAAGATCTGGGATCAAGCCTGCATGTTTTTAAGACTTGAAGATACCAATGCTGTTATTTTTAAAAAATATATATACATAAGTAGCCCAAATGTCTTAATTTGAATAAATTTAAAAAATAAATAAATAAAAGAGGATTCTCTGCTGAATTATTCAGTGTTCTACCTCAACAGGCATCCAGAGCAGAGAGTGATTTTATATCAAATTGCAACAACAACAAAAAAAATGTATATCCTGTTTCATTAAATGGTTTTTATTAACACATTTTTTACTTTAGCTTTATTTAAAGTGAAATTACTGATATTAGATATAGATCTATCTATTTCTAAAAAACCATGGGCAGTACTACTAATGCATTTTTGCAAGACGTACTCTGGTGTTGCAAATGTGATATAAAATCACACCCTGATCTGTGTCCTTGTTGGATCTAAAGCTTATTTATTAAGCCGGGTCCACACTATATAACAGAACACGGTGTAACACGTTATATAACTTTTTTGCAGGAAGTTATATAACATGTTACAAAAAGTCTGATGAAAAAGTTATAAACTCCATGTTATATAACATTTTTCTTGTTTTATAACAATGTTATATATGTTATCCACGGAGTGTCGGTAACATCAAAGGATGTTTTATTACATTTCTCCAAGCTCCCTCACTTCTCTCCCTCCCCGCCTCGTGCCACGTGCCCCCCTAGCCACTACACCTGTCGCCCGATCCCTTCACCTTTTCCATGTCAGTCAGTCCATAGAGACAAATTAAAAGAGACCTCTACGCGTAATTAAGTCAAGTACACAGGCTATCAAATTACCTCGAGTTTTGCCACAAAAATGGAATGGACAAATAAAAAAAAGAGAAAAGAACAGATCGTATAAAAGTGAGGTTTCGCTGTAAACTTGTCGAGCTTTTAATGAAGTCGAACCCAATATCTGCGACAATTCGTTTGCCGTCCTCGTCTTGCCAAAATTACACAGGCTGCTGCAGCAAGCACTACACCGTCCTCACCCCGCGGCATCATCAGAACTACTACACATGCTTTTAAATATTTTTTTATGTAATATTTTATATAACTTGGATATATGTAAAAGTAGTATGGACAGACAGGTTATTTAACAATGTTATTGAACAAGTTATTGAATGTTTATATAACTTCCTGCTACAAAGTTATAGAACTTGTTACATGTTATATGGTGTTTTGTTATATAGTGTAGACCTGGCTTAAGAATTTCAAATAAACTTATTTAGTTATTCATTTCTATTTTGGTGGTAGGTGGCAGTCTCAGGTAAGTGGATCCGGAAACAGCTCGAGGCTGGGTACAGTCTATCCCGGGAACTCATCTTCGCTGACCGGTGTCGCTATGTCTTCCTCTTCACTTAACAGTTATCCCCAGGAGAGGTTCGATAACTTCAATCGGAAATACTGAGAGTTACTTGACTTGACTCCGTCCCCTTTAAGATACAGGAAAAACTGAGTCATTTTAAGCCACCGAATATAGTGAACCAAATTTTCCCCCAAAAACTGAACCTTTCCATCTAATAGATACAATAAAATGTTCTCATGGGATAAAGACTAAATATATTGATTGTATTTTTTTAAATTTATATCAGGGTTTGTTTTTTAAGTTATCTTTATTATTAATTTGTCTGTAAAAGATCTAAGTGAAAATTGATTTTTTTTTTTTTTTTCCTTTTTATATTTTTTTATAATTACCATTTGATAAAAGATCTAGATAATTTGATGACTGACAAATTAATGTCATCTCTATCAAATAATTAATTGGCCTAAAGTTTTCTCACTTTTTAATCACAAATAACTTAAGTTTTAGATATATTTTTAATCCTTAATTGCGAGAAAACTTTAAAAATAAATATTTACATTAATTTTCAGGAAATACTTAATTCACTTTTGTACATTTTACTAGAAAACAGAGAAAGATAAATGTATGAAAAGAAAAAGTATGAAATAAACAAAATTTAATGTAGAATTTAGATTCCCCAATATTAATTAATTATCCTTTGATTAATTAATTTCTTAGATTAACTCATTGGCCGAAATATATAATAAGTATTATCAGTTATTCAAAACCTGTATCTATTAAATATATATTAGCCTTTTATGAAATACTTGATGATTGAGAGCATAATAATAACTCAATGTAAAAAAATATAAATAAATAAAATATGTATATTTAACTTCATTATTTAGACATGAATTCATTTATATTCATACTTTAAAAAAAAAAAAAAAAAAAAAAATTCTTTGTTTTAATGCCTTACCTTTTTGTTTGATGAATTTATAAACTTTCCAATACATAAAAGGGAAACTGGTGTTGTATTATAAAATAAAGGGTTTGGAGAAAAAATTTGGGGGGGTCAAGTAAATCAAAGAAATTTAAGTACCGGCACCCAAGAATTGTTGAGCTTAGGATAGCTACAACTATCTATTTTGACATTTTGCGTGAAAAAGCAGGGGATGGCTATGATGTCATTAGTGAAGACTTTTTGTTTTTGAGTTTTCAATTCTGTTATGTTCTCTTGATATTCATTTGTATACTTTTATCAAATTGTAAGAAGAATAAACTATTACTATTTTGCTTCTGAGCTTACCGAAGGTAACGGAAGTTATGTAAACGTTCTGAAGAATGAAAATTATTTATATCTCCGATTTGAAAAATCCCAAGACAAAAATCTGTTTGTTGCCATTGTTGAACCCTGAAAACTGCATCTTTCTATCTATCATGGTTCCGGAGATATTTGGCTGTTCCATATTAGCTGGGACATCCTGTATATACATACAAAGATACACATATCTTCCATATATATAAATATATATTGGGTAATAATAAATATATAATGGGCACCATAAACAATAATATAAATGTCAAAAAAAAATGAGAAAAAATCCTGTATTTTACAAAATTTCGTCAAACTTTAAAGTCCTGTATAAATAGGTTAGGATAATATAAAATTAGGTTTGACTAATGTATTTTGTAGGGAATTTAGTCTACTTTTGTTTCGGAGAGAATACAATATTCTGATTTCGATGTCGTTTATGAGTTATATTAAAAAAACTGAAAAAAGTGCCAACATTTTGAGGTTCTTTGCCTACCAAAAGTTGTCCCCAGGGCTTTCGAGGTCGCAAACTTGGTTTCATGCTCCTCTCACTATACAAAACAATCATAAAAAAAAAAAAAAATAGATATATATATATATATTTTACCCTAATTAATGTAAGCTAGAATGTATCTATATATTGGCCTAAATTCATTTATTTTTATTTTCAAAGAGTTTACTTTTATCTGAATTAAATAATTGAGATAAAAGAAATAAAATTTTAAAATGCGCACTAAATTTTAAGAAGTGGGTAAATCTCTTTACTAGTGAAGTTTTTCTTGAGCATTGCCCACTTGTCATAGTTGTGGTATCCTTTGCTTAACAATTTTTGCACTGCACCTAAATCAATCGTGTTTTTTTTTCAATCTTTTAGATAATATTTTGCCTACATAAAAATCGATTAAATATTTGGGTTTTTTTCTAAACAATGATTGATGGATTACAAATTTGAGTTTACTGTACTACCTAACATGTTAATTACCTCGTAACAGAATTAAATTATACATCTAGCTCTTTTATAGTTTCATTTGCTATTAACTTAGTTCCCTGATGAATTTAGATCTTAAGGAGACAACCATGTCGAAGATTTTAAGAATCGCAATTGAGGAATTCATTCAACTTCCTTGTCAATGAGTTTGAAATGTCGCGAATTCACAAAATCCCTTGACACTCTGCCATCTTGAAAATCAAAATTTTTTAGACCCAAAACTGAGGAAAACTATGCTATGGAATAATAAATTATATAAAATAATCTTAGTGTCAAATATTGTTAAAAATATATTTAAATAAACAAATAAATTATAACTTTTGATAATAACCCCTGTATATAAATAATTTAATGGAAATATTATTGTCAGATTTAGAATAATTCACATTGTATCAAATTATATTATGTTTTATATCGTATAATCCCAATTGTTAATAATTGCCTATTATTATTACCTATTTTATAATTAGTAGAAAGCTTAGTCGTAACCGTACACTAGTGTAGAAGTAGATAAGTCAACATTGGTTTTTATTTATGAAATTCTTTAATCATTATTATTTTATTTAGTTCTAGAGGGTGGCTCACAGGAAAGGACTATATTTTGTATAAGCAGTACTCTGTTAATTTTCAGTTTAGGAAAAAATTATTTGCGTATTTTATTAGAAATTTACATGATATTTTAGGGTACTTCTTTAGATTTTTACTCCCCTATGATTTTTTAGAAAATAAATAACTAAATGTGTAAGATGGATGTTTACTCTAATGTATTTTGGGACGAAGGAATATCACACTTCTGTTTTTATAAGGAGAGTAACAGTCTAAAGAAGAACATACCATACACCTTCTTTAGATTATGTTTTATCTCCTCTATATATTGTTGAAGGTGCCTACAACGGTAAATGTTTTTTAGAAATTGTAGCACTGGCAGGTAGATTAGTGTAGACGAGAGACAACTGTCAGAATATGCCATTAAGTGTAAACAATGGCTCTGTGGGGTGTTTATAAACAGGCTTGCATTGTTTTATGAACAAGACAGTCTTCTTACAAGAAAGATTTAATTTTTAAAAAAAATAAAATGGCATGTAATGTGCTGATGAAATATGGTCCATTGTTGTATGTACCCTCGACATTTTGTCGAGAAGAGGTCGAATAAAAATAATACTAGTCTATAAAATACAAAGTTTTTATTATAAATCTCCTTTATATTTATGCATTTTGGTTTTGTGACCTCTAACCACCTCTAATAAATTGATTAATCAATAGAATGATGTTATATTGATATTAATTTTAATTAATTAATTAATTTAGTAGAATGATTTTGAATTGGTACAGAGTATATGTGCCTTGTTTCAGCATGATTGGATAAGGGTTAATTAGCCTTTCAAAGATTTTGACGGCATCCAGCCACACACAGACAAACATAATTTAAGTTAATATAAATTACTTAAAAATTATAAAGAGGAGATAAAATGGCATATAATTTGCTATAAAATGGCATGTAAATAATTTTGCTTCCGAGCTTACTGAAGGTAACGGAAGTGATCGTTCTGAAGAACGAAAATATTTAGGTCTCCGATTTAAAAAATTCCAAGACAGAAATCCGCTTCAGACATCAGGGAACATTTTTGGTTCCGTGTCTGTCTTTCGTCCAATTTAGCAAACCAACATATACTAAAAACTACACGTCGATTTCAATGAAATTTGGATAGTAGGTCATAATTAGTCCATTGTTAGTCTCATATAAGTATCATCCCTCTACGTTCATTTGTTTCTCTTCCACATGCGCACAAACATACATTTTTACACCAATAGCTTCAAAAGTTCGTAACTGATTTGTATGAAACTTTTTTAGTTTATCAAAAGTAACCCACAGATAGGACTCAGATTAATTTTAACCGTCAGCGCTCTTTAACTTTTGCTAAGTTGATACTTGAATACATGCATAAAATCAAAGCAATTTTGACAGAAAAAAAACAGGGGAAACAATTAAACTTATTTGACAAGAATGACTTCTATAAGCATAAAATCAATAAAGTATGTGATAGGATGCGAGGAAGCTATGTGCCACACCAATTGGCAGTCTATTTTCTAACTTAATAAATAACGTAAGAGAGCTAGCGTGGCCGTGTGGGTTAAACCACGTCTGCTCGGCCATCACTGAATTATGAGTGGAACGAGACGGGGTTCGATTCCTCGCCGTGACGCTCTGATTTATATGGCTCACTATTGATCACATCATACTCGCTTCGGCGGTACAATGTACTTATGTATGATGTGTGAAGTGGCTGGAACTCTTTACCGCGGGGTGTAAAAAGGGCCTAAGTGATGGCCTAATTGCAAGGTTCGAACAAGTGGTTCGTCCTACCTGTTCTAGTAGAAAGTACTAGACTACTACTACTACTTAACATGTAGACATGCATTGTAGCAAGTAGTCGTATTATGGTTATTTTTCAATCACCTGCCTATAATGGCAAAAAGTCAAGCTGGAACAATCAGTAGGTTTGCAATTGTTATCACTCCCATATAATAAGCACACCTATATTAGAAGAAAGGAAAGAGGTAAAAATTGTGTGTAATAAATACAAGATTTAACAGTCCTGGCGCTGGACACTCAAGACGTATTTTCTCTATGAGAAAATTAATAATTTTATAATTAAAAATTACATTAAATAAAGAACAGTGGATATGAAAAGAGGAAATGTGTAGACGTTTGACGCACGGTTTAATAACTGGCTGTTAGATTTGCAAAGAAAAATGTATATGATAATATAATAGAAGGATTAATAAAGGCCTGAAGATGCCTCAAAGGAGGTGAAATATAGCCAGACATGGAGTAGTAATAAACTTTATTAATGCCCTATAGACCTAAGGAAGACTAAAGAAGAAAGTACTAGATTACTACTACTACTAATAATAATAAATAACTGATTACTACTAATTGAAAAATCGTCCGACTCCTGTATAGCCACCTTTTATAATAATAATATTTAATTTTATAATAATTATGTTATCACATTTGAGGATCAAAAGAGTATTTTTTTATTTTCCCTTGCAAACTATATTTCTAAAGGAAAACCTTATGTTGCACTGTTTCTTGTATAATATTCCGTTTGATGTGCTTTTCTGAAACCACTTGCGCTTATAATAATTGATAAATGAATGTCGGTGTGAATATAAAATTAAAATATAGCTGATAAGATAATTTTATAGTTGTTAAACCCAATGCATTTCCAGTCTTAAACTATTAATTACTGTTATTGTAACAAAGAATATTTTTTTAATGTAAAGATTGGTAGACTTGAGTCAATGAGAATGTAAGTTGTTTGTAACTATGAAACTTTAATTGCATCGGAGCTCCTCTGAAGCAACATCACCGGTAATCATTCAAATGTATTTAACAGACTAGTTAAAATATTAGAATTTGAGAAAATAGAGTATCAGTCAAAAGAATTGCCCACCATTATTATTCCTTGAAGAAGAAAATATATTTTCCGAAACATCTGCAAATCTGACCCCGAAATCCCAGTTCTCAGCTCACATATTATGAGAGCTGAGTACTGCTTTGTTAAATTATCAAATTTAAATTTAAGTAGAGAGACAGTTAATGTTTTTGCTTAAGCTTCTTAACAGAAGCATTGTGTGCTTATCCGTAGGAAACAAATCCAATTTTCAAAAAAATTGAATGGTTATTCGAAAGTAGTCCACAGATACATCCTCATTAAAATCACCTGTACTCAATAAATTTTGCTTAATTGAGATTTTTAATCGTGTAAAAAGAGAAAAACAACAATTTTGACAGATTTTTAATAAAAGCGAGGGAAAAATTAAATAAATTACAATAATGGGTTGCAATAGCATATTATCAATAGTATATTATGTTACTAGGCTGTGAAGTGAGTTTTTTCTTTACCGAGGCAATTACATTTACTGTCGAGCGAAGCGAGACAGTAAATATTGCAGAGATTCTATTCATTGCAATATTAAAGACTGCAGCACTACTAGCGGAAGTTTTGACAACTACCCGCCGGAAAATAAAAATCTTTTAGTTTCTAGGACGTAAAAGATTTTTTCTTTACCGCTAGGAGTAATGAAAAGATATTTTAAGTCCACGTAATGAAAAAATGGATTTTAGCTATGTTTTTTAGGCTCTAAAGTTACTATTTCACAGCCTACCACGGAAAAAATCAATTAAGTGCACTTACTTAATAGGATGATAATTATAATTATCATTAAGTATGGGAGACATACAGAGAAAAATAGACCCCAGCACCGGGACTTAAACCATCCGTTACAGGCGCTCTTACCAACTGAGCTATACTGGAGAATGATTTTACTCTGTCGTTACCGATACAAATTCCTGAATCCAAACTTTCAATCTTATTCTACAAGTCTAGCAAGCCAAATATTCACTGCAATAGAACTAATTTATAATTAAGCGTTAATTCTCGGTCTAGTTCTATTGCCATGAATATTTGGCTTGCTAGACTTGTAGAATAAGATTGGAAGCTTGGATTCGGGAATTTGTAACGGTAACGACAGAGAAAAATCATTCTCCAGTATAGCTCAGTTGGTAAGAGCGCCTGTAACGGATATATAGGAGGCCCGTGGTTCAAGCCCCGGTGCTAGGGTCTATTTTTCTCTGTATGTCTCCCGTAATTAATGATAATTATAATTTGATTTAAAATAAAATTTAATCTTTCCATAGTATCAATACTACCTAAAACTTAAAAATTTGAATTTTTAGGATGCTAATTGCCACAATAATTGGTGGACTTTTTTATTTATTTGATTAGAAGTTTTAGAAAACTATTTCCTTAAAATATAAAGGGTTGAGACAACCATGTTTAGTAGATCAAAGCATACTTAAAATTTATCGTAAAAAATTATTGAGGTCTGCAGCTTGGCTGAAATTACTTTCCAAGTATCTTTTACCCATATGAAAATATAGACTTGAAAGATACCCTGAGTGGTTTTACTAGATATTTTGTTTCAAACCTAATTAAGTCGTATAAAGCGGCCACTTGTACACATTTTGAGGCACCTTCGTCATCTTATCATGGCTTAAATATTTCATTTCTACAACTCTATTACTCTTCTATTTCCAACAAACATTTTAAAATATATATTAAAATAAAAATCGTGAATGTCAATAAAATCCACAAACTAAATTACCATACTACTTTAAAATTTATGCCGATCTTAGGTTTTACCACTTTAAAATTGGGAAAAAAGGTTTTTAACTGTTAAAAAAATATGCTTAATATTTATGTCACACCCTAAATTTTCCCCATTACACATTTAAATAAAAAGTGGGGCTTAAATTCACAGTAAGTATTTTTAATAAGTATAGACTGATGGTAATTTGGACTGTTGTATATTTGTCGTTGATTTATTACCTAACCTACATTCACTGATGTCTTTAAGTAATAAAGTAAAATATTTTAAATCACAAACAACTACTTTTATAATTTCATTATATACAACTTACTTTCTCCAATATTATAAAGTTTATTTTTTATAAGAATGTATCCTTTATATAAATCAGAATTAAAAAATTATTTCCATTCTAAAACTAATTTTTTTTTTTTTTTTAAATCCTTTTTCTTTCTCTTTTTTTCCATATCTTTACACTAAAATAATTTTTTTTTCTCCGAGGATAAGTGGAGTTTTTGATAGAATATTGTGGATAGTAGGATGAAAATGAAAATCCATGTATTTAGTCCACATAATATGTACATAAGAATCTAATAAATATATTTCAGATTTATTGTTATTTCTATTATCGATTGTCTTTTAGTACGTAAGGGAACTCAATGTGTTGTAGTTTAGTTAAGCATAATTTTCGTTTTAAAAATAAATATTGTCAAGGAGTAGAAATTTGAAAGTTAAATGTAATTAATTTTGTGTATATAAATATATTGTTTTTTTTTTTTCTTTTGAAAACTAGGAATCAATAATTGTTTACTGCTATAATTATTATATATGTTTATGAAATATCTATTTTTTTTGTATGTTTGTGAAATAATTATTTTTAAAATGAGTACAATTTATTATTACTAGTATGCATTATTTTCTTTTTTTGAACCCCCCCCCCCCCCCCCTCCCCCCAACCCTGTATAATTGGTTTAAAGTGTGTAACCACTTGTTATTGAAATTAAATCACTACTAGGTTGATTTATTGCTTGATAAACAGTCTAAATATCTGAGGAGCCTAGTATCAAAGACGAACATTCGACATTTTTTCCGAATTTCAGTTATCGATTGTTTCTTATAGATTTTTGGCTGCTGCATCAAATTCTGCTATCCATTTGCATAATAAAACGACCAGAAAAGGGGTAAAAATGCAATAATAGTTGTAGTTTTGTTTCAAATACGGACAAGTCAACACACGTTTTGCTTCAAAAGTGGACATAACCAAAACAGCCAATCAGGAGGCTGCATTTTACAAACTCGTTCCTATGATGCACTGCGGGCTTTAGCATCTGAATACCTACTCTTCCCATCTTGTCATACATGTTTAGAAAAATGATACCCCGAGGGGAAATCGAGAAATCAATTTTAGCTCTAAATTTGGGGGACTACCCCCTAAGAACTCTGAAAAACGTGAAAAAAAAAAATTATTTATCCAATATTATTATTCTAACCATTATTTTCATCATTTTGCTTCAAAAACGGACAAAACCTTGTTTTTGTTTCAAAAGCGGACAACTCCACTTTTTAACTCAGTTTAGCAGCTAAAATGTCAAAGAAATTCACGTTTTGAGTACTTCTAACATCTACAGAAAAAAAATCATTGCTCTAGCACCTGTAGAATTTGAGCTAGTTTTTCGGCTCTCCTGTAAAATTGTGAAATGTGCTCTTGTCCGTCTTTGATACTAAGCTCCTCATTTCTACATCACAGCACACGTAGACAATTTTATGACCTTTCATATAAATCAAATCAGAGGTAAGAGTGTTGAAACTTGCTCCTCTTCATAAAAAAATATTGTATCATAGATAGATATCTTTTTGAACATTGAATCCAGTGTAGCCAACAGGTAAGCAACTTAATACCTACCCCTCTAAAGAAAGTTGCCATGGTGTGCTCCTATGCCAATTTAATCAACCAACATCAAAACACTGGGCAACTCTTAATGGTCAAAGCATTCACTAATCAATAGACTTGCCCCCAGAGTGTATTTAGCAATTCAAAATCGCATCGTTACATTACTTATATGAATTTTTATTTATAAAAAAAAAACTTTTTCTGACAAGTGATTAAAATATAGAATTGCGTATAGCACACGGCAACAAGTTATCTTATAAAATTAAAATGTTCCATCTAGAATGTTTTGGAAGTACCCAGTGTAAAGTGCAATATTGATCAGCTTATTTAAAAACAAAACAATAGTTAATAATATTTAGTAGAGACTAATTATCAGTTGTCCTATGATGACCAACTATAGTTAAAACCTGTTTTTAATAATTCCAGGAGCAGCCTATGAAGGGCTTGAGTCTATAAAACTATATTCAATATTAACCATATAAACGCCACTTCACATAAACTAACCCCATGTATATATCGCGATATATACAGAGGGCTAAAGACTGAAAGTTAATAATCAATTATTTAGATTTTTTTTTGCTCTTTTACTAAGTGTTGATCAACACATAGTCCAGGAGTTAGTGTGTGTAAAAGCGACTGACTAACATTAAGTTAGAATTTAATATGCATGGTTTAATTTCTTTAAAAATAAAGACTGAAGAGAGGCCATATCCTACCCATTTGGTGTACAGGGTTGGAATATCCAAAGAAAATATCGATATTTTTGATACATGAACATCGACTGGACTAAAATCAATGTTAGCCAAAATAACGACATCAAGAACCTCCAAAGAAAAGTCAAAGGTTTTTTCAAACGAGGGCGATCTTTTTCTGTCTTCTAAGAGAGGGTTTGTGTTCTCTGAAGTCATCTTTTCAATGTTTCTTCAGGAAAAGATCGTTGTTGTCCATATATAAAAAGATCATCACCCAATATGAAATATCGATATTTCTTGGCCTGATATTTTGATATTTTCAATATATGTATTGTGACATCGATGTCTTGACCCTGGTGGACACTGTGATTTTTGTGATCATAAGTACAAAATTAGTTAGTAGAGCAAAATATCAAATTGATTTTAATTTTTCACTAAGTAGGTTAGTTATTAAAATATTTCTCCAAATTAAAGTGGTCACCTGTGAAGAGACCCTTAGAGTTTTGTGGACCCAATAAGTTATTCTTGTTCTTTATAATTTTTACTAACAAACAAGGAGAGCCAGAGCGCCTATGTGGATTAAATTACTAGCCATGTCTGCTCGGCCATTAATGAATCATGGGCGGCACGACGTCATGAGTTCGATTCCACGCCATGATGCTTTGATTTATAAGGCTTGCTAATGGTAAAACCATATTTGCTTTAGCGATACATTGTACAGAATATGATGCATAAAGTGGCTGGAAGTCTGTAACTCGGGGCTAGTAAAAAGGGCCTACATAAGATCTAATTGCTAGGTTCCAACAAGAGGTTCATCCTAACCTAACAAACAACGGTACACAAAACAAGCAGTTGGATAAAATATTCATTACAAGGGGATAAATAAAAAACAGATAAATATCAGATGTTATCATCATAAAATTTAATTACAAATATACAGTGATTAAAATATATCAATTTTTTAATAAAAAAAAAAAATTAAAATGGACCAACTTAATAAAACATAATCATAATATAATTATACTAATAAATTATTATCAGAAAAAAATAAATAATGATAGGAAAAAAAAAGAAATCATTATAAACTTATCAATACTTATCTACCTACTTCCTAATTTTTTTTTTTATGTACAAGACTTAAAGTAATTAAAAAACTTTCCTTTTTTTTTATAAAATACACCAAAGAGAACAGCAGAAGTTTTAATCTACGACGTGGGCAAATATTTAATTGAATAAATGTTTGTATTTATGAATTAAAAATATCTGTTTAAAAGATTTTACTCGTTAAAGTAACTGTTAAAGAGCACTACACATTTTAAAATTAGAAAAACTCATTAAAGAGACTATAAGTTTGAATGAGAGACATAAGTATTAAGGGGGGTTTTCCCCACATTTTTATAAGGGGTAGAATTTGGTTAAATGTATACATTTTTTTTTTTTTTAAAAAAATAGAAAAAATCAGTTTAACATAATATAGAGTTGTTGAACTAGGATCCTGGACAGATTTTTTTTTAAGAAATAAAATTTTAAGGACCCAAAAGCAATAAAGTGTATTTGTCCTATTAAATATTTAATAGGTTGTTCATTTACACTAGTATAAAAGAAAGGATCCATAGTAATATTTTTAACGATATATTTCAAATAAAACATTCCAGAATGAAGTTCAGTTATTGTAAAAGAAGTAATAACTATTTATTTTGAGTAAATTCTAATAAAATTCTTTATAATTGTATTTCATGATACTGTGAACTGTTATAGCAAGATGTTTGCAAAATATTCTGTGGACGAGGTCAGTTAGAAAACATATGAAACTCGATCCCCTAAGAAAAATAAAAAATTATCGTATCGGTGAGCAAATTATATAACCTGGGAAATAATATATTCTTTCCCGACATACCCCCCCCCCCCTGATTACCGTTGTCCTTACTGAGTTACACCTTAGATACACTATCAGTACAAGCTGATAACAATGTGTTGTCGTTACGGAGTTACACATCACATTAGATACACTGTCAGTACAACCTGATAACAATGTGTTCTGCACAAATATAAGGAATCGATTTAAGTTCCTCTCAAAAACTCGGGAGAAGAACATAAACTAATTTCTAATATAGTACAGAGAGATAGGAGTGATCAATCTGACCTTTAAACATTAGAGATCTCCCGTTGAAGTACGAGCACCACGTACATCTGTCAATGTAAATAAAATTATTCCGGATATATCGACTGTCAGGAGTGAGTGGCTAATCCCTAAGGAACACCTTGGTCCGTTGTTGAAGTAGTTGTAGATTTTCTGTGCAGGTAAAAGAGTAACAGGCTTTTGATACCGACCAGGAGGATGGTTCTGTAGTACCTTGCAAATCACAGTCAAGCTACTGTTAAAGTATTTGAGTTGACTTTGCAAGGTGACACAGGAGTGGCATGCGGCTGCCGGTGTTACAGGGATGAAGGTCGCCGGCCAGTTGAACCAGGAAGACGGTTCTGTAGTACCTGCAGACTACTGTCAGGTTGCCGTTGGAAAGGTCGAGTTCATTGTGCAGGTACGGGGGTCGCAGGTTGCTGTTGCTGGGGAGCGGGAGGGGGAGGTTGCTGCTGCTGCGGTGTCGGAGGAGGTGGTTGCTGTTGTGGAGGGGGTTGCTGGCCGCCAGGTGAAGCAGGAGGATGGTTCTGTCCCTGCGCCTCAGCAGCTATTCTCCTGTGTGCTTCTTGCCTGGCCCTGAACTCAGCAGCTTTAAGCTGCTCCAGGTGGAACTGTTGTCTCTCCGCTATGAGCTGCTGTCTCTGGTACTCGAGTCCTTCCCGTTCCTTCTCCATGGTTGTTTCCAGTTCTTCAAAGTGTCTTAGTTTGATCTCTAGTTTCTTCATTTGAGTCTCCACAAGGAGAGCTACGAGACTCTTTATCTTCCTTTCCTCGACGGCAGCGAGATGCTTGGCCTTGACAGCTGCCGCAGCCAATGCAGCAGCTGCGGCACTCTGCAGCTGAGCGTCCTTCATCAGTTTCTCTCTCTCAGTCTCCTCCTTCTTCTCCTCTAGTTCTCCTTCGCTCATCTCCTTCTTCTCTTCGCTGGGTGTTTCAGGTGCTTCTGACTTGACTTCCTCCTTCATGCTGGTGTCCTCAGTGCTCTTGGCAGCTGCCTCCCCTTCGCTACTGCTCTCTCCTTCCTTCTTTTCCTTCTCCGCTGCTTCCTCCTCTTTGTCGGGTACGGTTCCGGCAATTCCACTCTGCAAGCAATACAGAACTATGACAATAAATAAAGAAGAAAAAAATACTGTGTGCATTATATAGTAAAATAAAATAATAATTCACACATGGTGTACTAAATAAATGAAATAACTAGCTAATGATAAAAAAAGAAAATAGTGACCTGAAGGAGACCGGCAGAGGGATCGTATTTTCCATCGGCAGTTGATGCTTCAACATTTTTAATATGAGCATCTACAATAGCGGCAGGAACTTCGTCCTAAAAACAAATGCAAATTTTAAAAATTATAAAATGGTATAATACTCGCATGGTGATAACTACTCGCAGAAACTAAATATCTAGGCTTGAGACCTATCAATTGAGATCAATCAGATAATACCTTTATCTTGGCAAATTCAGTCATGGCTGCTTTGGCAGCTGATGCAGCGACCCTGGGATCGACTACAGAAGCGAGGAACGCTACAGTTGACATAATAGGGTTTCCAGCCTTGCTAAATGGTATCGGTTGATATGCTAACGGTCCTAAAGCCCCACCTAGAAACAAAAAAAAGTACATTTCATATAAGTAAATCAGATTGAACAACAAATTACATCTTGCTTAAAACATTGTATTTTTAAATAAAGCAACATAGTTTGTTAAGGCCCCCAGGTAGATTTTATTATTTTTAAAGTCTGTAATAAGATTTTTTCAAAATTATTTAAATACCGCCTGGCTGCTTGACATCCAGCCTAGGTCTTTTCTCCTGTTTCCTTACCTAGATTTGGTATTGATCTCTTTCTTCTAAAGGTGGTGACACACTTGAGCATTCGCCCCGAATGAGCATGCATTTGCTCCGAATGAGCATGCGTTCCCCCCCCAATGAGCATGCGTTCGCCACGAATCGCTAAGATATGGAGAGGACGAGCCGAACGGAAACGCATGCTCATTCGGGGCGAATGCTCAGGTGTGTCTCCGCCTTTAAAGATTCAATGGTTGTTCCATCTAATTAATTAACCACCTGTATCAGCCCTTCCTTAACTCTAACAGAGTAAGAGTCACTTGTTTCACAAGGACAGATTTTTCCACATCTTGGGTCTCATAGTTCCCTAGAACTCAAGTTTTGCCTTAGAACCATTGGAAGAGAACGTTCTGCTTTTATGGATGTTGCCGCATTAATAGTGATAGAGAGACGATCTGAATTCCACCAACAGGATTTGCTTCTTCCCCTATTCTAGCCCCATCACCAAACTTTTTCCCCCAATTTTCTTTTTTTTTGCCCCAATTTTCACTGGAACTACTCTCCACTTCACACTGAATGATTTTTATTTTTTATCTTATATCATACTTATTATAGACTTCCTTCATTATAACTTCACTTCATACTTGTAAAGTTTTTCTGATGTTTATTATGTATTTTAAATAATCTTTACTATTGTTATTTGTTAGTAGATTACAGTACTGGAGCTAAAATAGATTATATTGAGATAACAGAGACCATGTGGAGCTAACATAGATCACTTGGAGCTATTAAAAAAACTCAAACAGCATCATTATAGCAGTCATAGTGATTAAACCATTATCAATCACCTTTTTGATACAAATAATCGCTAAAGAGATACATTTTTTTTCTGACTTTTACTCATTACCCTAAGGTGGCTTTCTTTTTTTTAATGGACTTTTACCACAACAACTAATATTTTTAATACATCAATATCTTCACTTGAAGTCCTTACCCTTGTCATAGTTCAATGGGTTTAAAAGTATTTATGATATCAGGCGGCTTTCACTCCGAAGTAGCAAGTCGCAGGTTGCATGCATCCTAGTAACACCAGATTATCTAAGGAGACGAGGTAATTGAACGAGCCTACACACCAGAAATGCAAATGCCACTTGCTTTCAGGATGCACATCGCACTTGCATCTTCGGTGTGTAGGCTCTCGTTCAATTACGACTCCTTAGATAGTCCGGTGTTACTAGGACACATGCAACCTGCGACTTGCTACTTCGGAGTGAAAGCCGCCTAATATCATAAATACTTTTAAACCCATTGAACTATGACAAGGGTAAGGACTTCAAGTGAAGATTTTGATGTATTAAAAATATTAGTTGTTGTGGTTAAACAGTAAAAGTCCATTAAATTACTCCAACAAATGAAATACTTGTAAGTTAAAGTTACCAGCTTCATGGTCTTCCAGGTAAGGATCTTCTATAGGAAGCCTGAGGAAGTGAAGAATACACTCGTCCTGCGTTCTCGAACCAACATGCTCACAAACCTTTGAACAAAAAAGTGTTAAAAAACAACAACGTCAAAATGTTAAAAGTACATTACGTGTCGAGTGAGGAAAGTAGCATTTTGCATGCGAGTGTGGAGTTTGCACCCGAGCGATAGCGAGGGTTGTAAAACCACACGAGCAATGCAAAATGCCGTTTTCGCACGAGTTGCGTACCGTACTTTTATCTACGATTGTTAGATTTAAATGATAAATACAGAAAAAAATAAACTTGCTGTATGTAAGTTTGTATCTCTCCCTTGATAAAGATGGCATTAATCTTGAGTTGTATTTTTTGCCGAATTAATTATTTCTGGAGGAGTATTATTCTCCACATTTTCGTCAGTCACTTGATTCACTCATTGTTTTTCACTAAAAACTCGATATAAACAGTTACTTTAATAAAAGAACAGAAAATTAGTTTTGTTAAATGTAAACAAACTCGCTAATCGTGCGTAAAGCTGAAGAATTCCTCTTCTTTACCGCCCTAGCGTGGTAAAGAAGAGGAATTCTTCAGAACTATGAGATGCGCATGCGCAATGAATACAAGTACGTAAAGAATCACTTTCAAGGCATCTAAACAGAGATACTATGTTTATATTTCGTATCAATCGTAGATAATCATATCAACAACAGTAACATCAATATTTAACAAATTGAATAAATCTATGCTCATTGATAGTTTCCATCAAATCAAATTCAAACTTAGACGTAAAACAAACTGGGTTTTTAATAGACTGTAAGTATATTATCATTGTGAATCTCTGAATGCCAGCGCTGTTTGTGGCCGACTACAAAACAATGCAGAGATTTTGTTATTAGTGAGAAAAATAACAGAGCTAAACTCCTTTCAACTCTTCAACTTTCATCTAAAAATTTAGAATACTAATACTGTCTAAGTTATAAAACGAATTAACATAATAAAATATGCAGTAGTGGATGAAATATTTATAAAAAGGTATTGTAATAAAAAAAAAAAAAACCAACAATATTAAAGTCAAAATATAAATATAAAAAATATATTAAGCGATAAAACACCCTTCATAACACAAACGATTAGTCCCATAAAAGTTATTTTAGCAGTCCAAAAATGAAAATTTAACTAATAATCATCAACATAACCTAACCGATACCAAAATCAATTTTGAGTTGTTGTACATCAAACCCAGAATATCAACCCTTTCATATTTTTAAAACAACTAAAGTTACCAGATTCTCATAATATCAAAGCTCTTCATAACAAATTTTATTCATAATATCACATGATATGGTAGGTTAAAAAGTTACACAATCGGCTCCCAGTTGTCAAAATCCCAAATAACATTAGTTATAACTAATTTAACAAAAAATAAATAGACATTTCTGTTATTTTAATATTTAATGGTACCTTGTTCCAGTCATCCTTGTAAAGTTCCAAGGCTTCAAGTAGAAGAAGAGTTTCCTGTTCATTCCAATCTCTGGTCATACTTGCTGCAGTCTTATTCCTCAGAACAGCCGGTTTCCTTTCACATAACATAAATACATTAATATCAATACATCTTTATTTATTCTACATAAAACTTTAATCCTAGGTTTTTCTTATTTCCCACTGAACCCACTATTAAAAAAAAACTAAAATCCCTTGGCCTTGGCCAGCCAAAGGGTGCCCACCCCATGTAAGGAGTAATATTTTGTTCAAAGATCTTTGTTTAGATTTCTGAAATTAATAAAGTGGATGGGAGAAAGCATTGTGTGAAATTACTGTGTGAATTGAAGATAGTGTTTTTATTTGAACATCCTCACAGACTCTAGCTTAATTTATTTATAATCTATTTCACACAGTTGAATAAATAAAAAAATACGTGTGGTGTCGTGGGACACCTGGTAGGATCGAAGTTCCTAACACTTTATATTAAATATAAATTATATAATTACAGTGCTAAGTATATGATACTGCTAACTACTTATACATGGCGGAGTTAGAATAAGAGACAAAATAAAAAGTAACTATTTGTACTAGCGGAGTTAAGGCAAAATTAAAAGAATAACTTTTTATCATCTTTGAAAAGAGCGTCTTACAATAAATGATGTATTGTAAATTGAGAAAAAAGTTAATTTTGATTAGTTTATAGTTAAAGCAGATGGTTGTAGAGAAGAAAATAACTGTTCCATTAGACCTCCGTCGGCGAATCTCCAATTAAAATATTATAATATAAAATATAAATCACCAACACTAAACACATTCTGCTTGTATCAGGTTGAAATTTTACATGCCTGTTTCAATTGTACTTTAGACGATGTGTATGAAGTTTTATTGAAATCGTTAAGTTAGAACGCAAGATATCGGTAAACACTTTCTTTTCTTTATTTAAAACGTTTCAGTCCACTTTAATAAATTTAGCGATCTTTATCACTTCATAGCAGTATCGGTGTTCGTTTTACTAAAAAAAAATATTTATAAAAGTTGTTTGTCTCATTAAATAGATGATGTTAGAATTTTTTCCCGTCCAAAAAATCTGAATTTTAAATTTGAAGCTTACGTTTACGCGAGCGTTGCGCGTGAACGCTTGGGCGGATAACGTTGTCTAACGAACTCAGCCTGGGCATTGGTAAAATGAACATGTATACCAAATTTCAACTGACTCCGTGATCTTTTACTCAAGTTATTGTCGTCGGTAGATTTCGTGACGGTGATTTTGGTCGTTTTTTTCGGATTTACTCCCAGGCTCCAGAACGTTCGTTCCAAAAAAGCCATAGAAACTAAGCATCACAATCTTAAAGTAGTAAATTCATTTAATTTGACTCAATTATAACACAATAGTCTCTCTAATTACACACAATAATCCAGACACAAATAATTATACAAGAGTATAAATAAATGTGTGTTTGTTTATCCTTAATACATATCTAACAATTCATTCAAGCTTAATGAACTTTTTCATAAGTTAGTGGCAGACCTTTCTTTGGAAGTTTATTGAGGTTAAAGGGTAAGTTGTATAAAAAAAACCTAATTGCAACAGCAGTAACTATGGCTTTTTGTTGTAGTACTATTGATTATCCTTTAGATAAAGGTTATTTTGGCTATCAGTCGTGATATAGAGGTTAACAGCACGGTTTTCAAGTCTAGACTTGTTCAAGGTTGACCCATTCCTGTATAGAGTCGCGTTATCGAGGTTGACTTCTCAAACCACTTGTTATATTTTATATTTATAAAAATAGTCACGTTATAGAGGTTAATTTAACATTATGTGTTATGGCAATCTCAAGGGGATTTGAAAATTGCATTTGTAATTGAGGTTGTCGTGTTATTGAGGGTCGTGTAAGCGAGGTTCTACTGTATTTAATTTTTTGACACACCTATAGTACAGAAAGAATCGTAAACTTTGACAGGCATATCAGCATGTCCAACTGCCATAAGTGATGTGTCAGTTTTTAGTTGTCAACAATGTCATAATTTACGATTAATAAGCTTATACCAATAAGCTTGTAAATATTTATTATTCTAGCTACCCTTTAAGTATGTAAAAACTAAAAGAATGTGTGCAAAAATTTACAAAATTACACAAAATCTGTTTCTAAATCAATCTAAGGTAAAATCAATGGAATACGACAAAGAGTCATAGGACCAAAACTTCAAACCACCCCCATCCCCTGAACAACTCCAGGTTCATCAGTAGCGTATAAAAGTCAGCAACATTGTTTCTTACTACTACTTGATTTAGCCATTGATAAGAAAGGTGTAATATTTACCTGGCATATTGGTCAAGTTTAAGTCCGAAGTTGTTGGTATCCGGTTCCTTCTTATCCGAGGGTGTGGTAGCACCTGGAGGTTTCCTATCGACATCAAGGAGAGTCTTGCCTGGTGTCTGAGTCTGAGACTTGGCAGGGTTGACAGGTACGAGCCCCGAGGGTGTATCTGTCAGCACGTGGAAGTGAGATGTAGGAGGAGGTCCCATCGGGGTAGGTCTGCTCTCAATATCCACCTGATAAACCACAATCAATATTGATAAGTTACACTGTAGTAGTAGTAGGTTGTTAACCAATTGTTGGAATCTAACAGTTAAGCCATATTGAGGCCCTTCATACTATTCCAGTGGTAGAAAGTTGTAGCTACTTTACACATTATAAAATGTACCACCAAAGAGAGTATGGTGTGATGATCATTAGTGAGCCATTGAAGTAATTAGAACATTGAGGATAAAGTTTGCTTGAATTACAAGTGTGGCATGAGAACAAAAGTTATCACTGCAAAAAAAAAAAATTTTTTTTTTTTTTTTCAAAGCTCAACCACTAGTAAAATACAATACAAAGAAATAAAGGTATTTACCTGGTAGTTTATTAGTCCCCACTGTTCTAGGAATGCGTGGACCCTCATAATGGCGCAGACATCTCCGGCGAGGTTACGCCGGGCAGCTGTACTGGTGAGATACTCGGTAGGGTTGAGCCTATACGTGTCTATCATGAAGTTCCTGTAAGCCAGATATATCTCGGGAGTCTTGGACTTGTTCTTGTTGTTGAAGAACTCGGTGAGAGCTCTCTTCTCGATGGTGTGGAGAGAGTTGTAGTCAAACCAAGCCGAGTATGACGGAATGATGATGTGATGAGTTTGCTCCGTCACGTTGTCTTCCTGTCCATCATCCTTGTTCATCAGAGTGCCGTCCTACAATGCAAAATCACCAAATTAAACACTACTTCACAACCATTAGAATCGATAAATCATATAGTCCACAAAACCAACTTTATATCATACTGAAATATGTTGTTTCAAAAGATAACTCGTGAAACGAATAATTTTAGTTTTAAGTCCAACTAATTATTAAGTTTTGTTTAATTCCCAGGGCTGCAAACTGGTTGTAAGGTCAAATTTACAGACTTTACTGACTAATTATGTGAAAATACTGACTAAATACTTATAATCATTACTGACACCAAATCCTTATTTAAAAAAAAAAATAATGGCAAATAAATCAAATAATTTTAATGAATTATTTTTAAAATTGGCCACTCTTCTCCCCACTGAGCAGCTGTAAAAATTGAAATTTGATCTTTGATTAAGAAACAAAAAGAGCTGTGCAATCAAGAGCCAGAAAATATATAAAAGCAAAGAGACTTCTGCTTTCATCGTGTCAATTTTTAACAAAGACGCAATGTTCTTAGATATCATAAGGTCAGTTTTATATTTTGGGATAAATGTGAGGAAATATTTAACAAATGCTGGCTATTGTTCTAAAAGTCATTTGCCTGCTTGCTCCAAGGATAACCATCTTGACGACACATGCTCAAGATAACTGGGCAAATTTAGGCCTTTTTGAACTTCAGTAAAATCTTCCCACCTTGTTGGCCAACCATTAAAAAAAATCTTGATTTTGGAAAAATAGATTTGATGCTGATCTCCGAGTACTTTAACGTTTAAATGCATTGTGTAAAACATGAATATTACAGGTTCCAACGTCACCAGAGTTTTTCTTTTTTAAAAAATCATATATTTGTTCATAAATCTTGTAACAGCTTTGTTTACATTTGGTCCATCATTACTAAGCATAAGCAATTTAGCCTTAATTATTTAATGCCTCACATAACTTGGCAAATAAATCTTGAGCAGTTGTTAAGCCAAAAAAAAAAAAAAAAAAATGTTTGCAAATGTCGTGCTGCAGTTCTTTCAGTTGATTCCCACCAATACCAAACAGTTAAGTATTTGCAACTCTTTACAGGATGCAGCATTGGTAGTTTCGTCGTAACAAAAAGTAAAATAACAATTATCCATTTCACTTAACATAAAGGTCGTAAAGTACACTTTCCCATTTTCATAAAACCCTTAGTACATTTCACATGATAATAAAGAAAAAACTTTTAAAAAATCAATTATTAATGCCACTTGCAATAAAAAAAACAATTTAAATTAAATTAAATAAAGAAGAGTGGTTAGTTAGTAGCTGCTCATGAAAGCTATGAAAACTGAACACAAGCAATGTGCCCCATCCATACCCAGACAGCACCCAAACTTGCCCTCAGTTTCTTTTCAAGGTGTAAAAAACTGACTTTACAGACCAATTTCATGAAATACTGACCTAATACAGACTTTCATCAAAATACAGACTATTTACTGACTTTAATGACTAGTTTGCAGCCCTGAATTCCTTAAAAATAAATAAATAAAAACTTTATAACTACTTATAGTGCTGATATAAATTCCAATACGAGGTATGTATTTTGATGCTACTTTTTCTCAAGATATACATTTAAATGGACTACAATTAGGAATTATTTAAACAAAATTGTCAAAACTGTTTTTGAGATTTTTTGGGAGTTTGTGGGGGAGTAACGAACCCAAATTTAGGACTAAATTTCATTTCTCAATTTTACCTCGGGGTAAAAATATCAGCCCAGTAGTTCAGGCTCCACGTGTCTGCAAAGTCAACAGATAGACTTTTTAATAACTACTCTTTTGGAATCATGGTATTCTTAAAACTAAAATCAATCCAAATTTAATTTCTTGTATCAAAATACTTTCTCAGTTATTTTGAGTAGGTAGTGAGGTACTAAATGAAGTGCCATGTGGCAAAAATTTAACAAGGCATCTATCATTGAAGCCAGAGTATAGTAATAAATATGTATTGAATATTGAGAAAATAGATAATCATGATGAGTTGATGGTTAAAGAGTATGATTGTAGTAAGGAGTCTAGTAGTGAGGGAGTCACTGCATTCTTACTGTTCCATTAACTACACATATCCATTTCAACTATTATAAAATGTATCACTTCACTGACAGTACAAAAACTTCTGCTTGAATCAAGTTCAAATTTTACCTATACCTCATGCCTATTTCAATTCTACTTTAGACGATGTATACGATCGTTATGTGAGAACGTAAGAAATCGGTAAAAACGTTGTTTTCTCGATTTTAAACATGTAGGTCCGCTTTAATAGTTTTAACAATCTTTATCACTTCATAGCGATGTCGCTGTTGGTTGGTCTTATTGCACAGGGCATAGGTGATGATAGAATATTTTTCCGTCCTGAAATTCAATTTTACATTTAAAGTAAACTCATGTTTACATGAGCGTTACCCGGGAACTCATGGACAGTTAATGCTGTCCAACAACCTAGCCTGAGCATTAGTAAAAGGAACATGAATACCGAATTTCAACAAAATCGGTCAAGTTGTATTCAAGTTATCATTGGACACGTAAACGTTACTGACAGACAGACAAGATGCATATTTTGTTAAATGTAAGAAGCTTGCTTACACTCGCTTCAATAATTGTATTTAATCAAAAAAATAAAAAAAATAAAAAAAATTGGTCAAAGAAATATCCCACTTCTGTATGATACTATCACTTAGTCTAAGTAACTATTAAGACATGGAAATATTTACATTAAAGTAATCTGGGGTGGGCAACTAAGTAAATAAGTTGCGGAAGGGAAAGCCTAAAGCCTAGCAAATTAAAGAGGACAGTAAAGCAGTACCTGAGTATTTGTATCAGAAGCCTTGCCCTGGTGGCTGTCTTCACCCTTATCGACTTCTTCGTCTAGGTCCATCATCGTGCCGCTCTTCACCGGTTGAATCTCGCTGTCCTTCTTACCTACAGTAGAACCTGAAACAGCATCCACAACTTGCAAAACTAACAACTTGATGTCTCAAAACAAACTCTAAACCTAATGTTTCTACACGGGCTCAAAACAGACAAGTAAGAAGTGAACTCACCTGAACTATCCTCGTTAAGGCCTGCAAATAATATATATAAAACAATGATTTCATTTCAATTTGTAACTAGCCGTCCAGCGGCTTTATAATGAAAAGAACCAAACTACTTTAAAAAAACAATTAATGCAAACAACATCAATATATCTTACATAATAAAATATACTTAATGAATTTTTAAAAAAATGCATTTAATGTATTTTTTGACGAGACATAAAGTGTACAACGTGACAACCTAATAACCTGCAACTCCTTATTATTATTAACTTTTTTGTGTTCAAATCATTTACTTTTATTTTAAATGCAACTGTAATCCCCACAACTTCTTTAGAATGTTACTCCCCTTATAAAAACAGAAGTGTGATATTCTATTGTACCAAAGTACATTGGACTTAACATCCCTTTGTCTTAATGGTTATAATCTAAAAAAAAAAAAAATAGGGGAGTAACAATCTGGTTGCTGACAGGAGTCCATTTTGTCTATAAGTGGCAATAAAGAGATTTTAAAATCACTGTAGGCACAGATTTTACAGAAATTGGCCTTAGGCACTGTATAATCTCTCAATCCAGTGAGGGTGAGGGTGCATTAAAAATCCACCAGAGTCCCCATATAAGGCATCATTTTTAGGTTTCTGAACAAAGTACAAAAAGAAACCTTATATAACGGCTCTGTCTGTCTGTCCGTTGCTTGTTTCAATTCATAAACTACTATAGCTAAGAACATGAAATTTGGCACACAGGTGCATCTCGGCATTTGAGACAACTGGACACATTTTGGATTTTTCACACTTAATATTTTCAAGATGGCGGGCGACTAAAAAAATAGTTTTTAGTCACCATGCTTGTTATATATCAATTTAAAGGTCTTGAAATTAAGAAAAAGAAAATGCAACTATTAAAATTTCACACATAATATTTTTAAAATAGCGGGCAATATGGCGGGCGACTAAAAAATGTTTTTAGTAACAATGACATGTTATAGGTCAGGTAGGTAGGTGTGTTTTAAAGGTCTTGAAGTGTAGAAAAAGAATATGCAATTATTAACATTTTCAAGATATCGGCCAATATGGCGGGTGACTAAACATTGTTTTAGTTACCATAACATGTTATAGATCAGGTTAAAGGTCTTGAAGAGTAGAAAAAGAATATTACAATTAAAATTAGTGTAATTCATTATATTACACTTAATAATTTTAACTTTAATGTGCAGAAACCGGCGATTATCGCCCCACGTACTTAACGTGAAGCACGCCTTACTTGTTTATATCAGGCATTATATTTTAATGTCCAGAGATTACAAGGGAGAGAAGAGTAAACATTGACCAAATCATGTCAAATAACATGGGCAATGGTTGAAATTGATCAGAATATTAAACTTTTTCTATGATAGATTGACAATAATCTTGAACATTTACAACCAGTTTACTGTCAGTTGATGGAATTAACTCTTTAGAACACTAAAATTTAGTCCTTCCCACATACACTTGTATTATTTAAACAGAAAAAGATAAATAAAACACTAAAAATACTTTATGTAACAATATAAATGCACATAAAATATGTCTATATAAAATGTACACACATTTTTAAAACCTTTTAAATAGATGTTTGAATTGGAAGCACTAAAGTTCATACTTAAAAATTGGTTTCCATCTACTCCTGACTCTGAATAATCAGTCATTAACTCATACTCATAACATATATAATAGATTATACACAATTTATTTGAGCAATAACCTGTAAATAAATACACAAATATTTATTATATTTATACTTTTAATTGGTGGTCAATAATTTAATAATTCTCTATATAACCCAACCACCTCCTAATGATGGCTAGTTAAATTAATTAAACAAAAAGCATTAAAAATAATAACAACAATATAATAATCAAATGTTAAAATTATTAATAAAATGTAAACCATTATATTAAGTTCTTTTAATAAAATAAATAAAGGTTTGATTAAAAACTTGATGATCCAAATAAAACTGATCCCAAAACAAAAGTGCCACTTCTAAACAAAAGGGGACAACCGCTTTAATTATAAAAAAAAAAAAAACCTCAATAATAAAATATTGAAAAATAATCATTTTAATGTTCAAAGCAACTAAAAAGTTTAAGATAAGTATAATAGATGTGTCTCAAGAATATATATTCTGAAAACCATATTTACTCTTAATTGTTGAATAATGGCTGGTGGCAACATTGGGAGGTGCAATAAGCTTGTTTTGATCAGTCTTTTACTATAAATCAACACCATCTTAGATCTACACTCTACACATATATTCTTAAGCCTTTTTTTAACACTTTTAACTATAACTTCTCAAACAACAAAGTTGATAGCTTAAAATAAAAAAAAAATAATAATACTCCGTCAATTAGTGTGGCACATAGCAGCCTTGTGCCTTTTCATTAATGAATGGTTCACATGAGTACAATAAAATAATATAATTCCCCCTGGAAATTATAAATAAATAATTATAATATAATTAAGGAAATTATAAAAGTGTGGTTGTTTATAAATAAATAGAACCCCCATTTATTTATATTTAATATAAATAAATGAGTATAGAAGGTAAGAATTGACATGGGGTCATCCGAGGGCTCTATTCGACAGAAAGTATTGGAAGAGCAATTTTAAAGATGAAGGTGGTAATAAAAAAAAAGTTTGGGCGCATGCAGAAGAGAAAGCAACGGCCCCAGAAGATTGAAATCAAAATGGGCCAACTGTGGGTTAATTATGAACTAAATTCCAATAAAAACAAAGAAGTTTTTAAGATATGGTTTTCCATATTGTTTACAGACTGACTCACAGACACGAGACAATATGTTTCCTGATGTTTGAAAGAGATTTTTTTAATTAGGCGACACAATAAATTTGGAGCTTGAGAATGACGAAAATGCTTCCGTTACCTTTGGTACGCTCAGAAGCAAAAACATCTATGATATTAATTATTTGATACAGACTGATTTCAAGGTTTATTAAGGGGCCTGGGTGGCTCGGAGGCTAGATTCATAACCTCGCAAAAAATGTTGTCTTGCCACAAAATTTTACGTATCCTATAAATAATGTGGAAAATAATACTTCTCTAATGGCGCCTTGTGATAAGGCAAGTTAAGCAGCTTCGAGCCGGGTCAGAAGGTGACCACAGCTCTGGGTTCGATTCCCAGACCAGGCCCCCCACTCAATGTCCACCCAGCATTGTTTAAACAAATGGGAAGCTCCTCGAAAGAGTGGCGCCACAAGGTTTCGGCCTGGAAACCATTTTGATGACACTCTTGGTTGTAATACAACTAGGAGGGGAGACATGGTTAACGACCATATCTTCACACGAGCGTGTGAAGAGTTCAATGGGCCCACCTAAGTGGCCTGCATCTTCGGGTGTAAAAGCCCCCCGGAAAAGAAAAAAAAAAAAATAGGTTTCTTAACAAAGAAATGATCAACTTGGTTTGTGAGTTTTATTTGCTGTAAGAAATTTAAGACAAAATATCATAGCATAAACTAGTCAAATTTGAAAAACAAGGCCCAAGAAAGCAGCAAGTTGAATTGTATGCTTCATAAACTTAAAAGTAATTTTTCTTAACTTTTAGTCACTTACATCATTTGTTTTTTATCTCGTCAATTTACTCCACGATTTATCAAGATTCATAACCTCGCAAAAAATGTTGTCTTGCCACCAAATTTTACATATCCTATAAATAATGTGGAAAATAATACTTCTCTAATGGCACAACATCATAACAGCAAAATTAAGTAAAATTTAAGTTTAAACAATTAAGTTTAAAATTTAACTTAAACATGCCACAGGTTTGCATCCTGTATGCCATAAAAACTTCTTTTTTTGTTTTTGTTTTTTTAATGTATGTTAATTCTAATTGTTTAAAGTCAGTTTGCAATTTTAGATAGAATTATGTGGTTGTTCCACCGGAGAAACGATATCACTGTTAGAGGCAACACTACTTAATTCAAAATTGATTAACTATCTTCTGTATGTTAACTGTTGAATTTGAGGTAGACTATGAGGTCTTTTAAGCGACAGGTGGATTTTATTAGCTTGTAATGAAAGTGACAGACTGATTTAGTAAGCAATAGTGGATCCAACAGTATCATAAATGAAATTACGCTTAATAGTTGAACAAAACACACAGGTTGTTTAATCTAAAATAATATACAGTAGAACCTCGATAAGAAGTGTCTCGAGAGGATTAGGGAAACAGTCTTGTAATCGAGGTGCTTTTTTTGTTGAGGGTTGTGTAAGCGAGGTTCTACTGTATCATCGATCATCGTTTAACCACATGTAAATACAAATTACATTGAGACAATTGTTTTGGTACTTCAGTACAAACAAACCCAAACGAGATGACACAACTTTAATGGACAACAAAAATCAAAACAAAAGACACCAATTCTGCTAGATTGAAACTTTTATTTACCTCTTAAATCTTGCTCTTATTATTTATTTATTTTTCTTTCTTTCTTCCTTTCATTTACATAATCATTTTCCTCTACCCCCGGAATTATGTAATGGGGGGACTGTCAATAATACAGTTAGTCGAGAAATGTACTTAGATAAATTCAGGCTGGGCACGCATCTTCATATCAAATTTTAATTTATAATCACATAAAAAGGGGGGTTACAAAGTTACAGAACAGACCCTCCTGATCACTTACAGCAACAGTGTTGGATGTTACATAACTACAGTATTACTTTTTGTCTATTTTCTTTTTAGATGATCTGTTATGTTTCAATATATTCTTATTATAAGGTCTCTAGGGATGAAGAAAAGATAAAAAATATAGCTAAGAGTAATTTAGACATTAAAAATATGTTTAGTAAATTTGTAATAACTGATAGTATTAAAATGTGATATAGATATAAAAAAGAATGAAGAAAATCAACAAATTCTATTTATGTTTTATGTATGTTTAGTTAAAATTGTTATAATATTGTTTATGTTATTTTATTTTAGCCTGAAGATGCCCAGGTATGGGCAAAATATAGCTTAACAAAAAGATTTTTTTTTTTATCTTTTGTTCATCCCTAGAGACCTTATAATAAGAATACAGTATTACTGTATTGTATATAATTGTCTAACCACAATATAATTATATATTACATTCAAACACTTATACATGGACTGAGTGAAGAAAAAGGTGTTAATAAGTATAAAAGTGGGGTGGGTGGCAATAAGCGAAGGGATTAGTGTGATGGAACCCGTAGGCTTATAAATGCAAGTTAGGGACCTTAGGGGTGAGAAAACCTTTGCGAAGGGATCAATAAGGAACATACATGAAGTAAATTAAAACTAACATTCTTTCTCCACAATTCTCTCCATTAGTGAAAATGTTTAGCTAGGCAGTGTCATATCTAACATGAGAATATCTCACTATTAATGGAAGGGCCAACACTAGTTTGGTTGGGTTTACAAGCAAAGCATATAGAAATACAAGACGTACCAGTCTTAGGAATGGGAACCTCCTGTACGTTAGGTTCGGGAGTGGGGTCGTCCATATCTCTAGTCAGGTCATTCTCTTCCTCCTCACTCTTACCCTTCTTAGGGCCGATACTTGGACCGCGACCACTAGAACCAAAATACAAACATATATACTATACAACATGGTAAAGCAAAAACAATTAAAACACCTCTCAACCACCATTTATTATTCTATTTAACAGTAAAGGAATAAAAATACAAATATTATTAATTTAAAAGAAATTACATCTTGATATATTTATTTATAAATAAATATCGAAAATCAAATAGTACATTACGTGACTAGTGCGGAAAGTAGCATTTTGCATGCGAGTGGGGAGTTTGCACCCGAGCAACAGCGAGGGTAGTAAAACCGCACAAGCAATGCAAAATGCCGTTTTTACACGAGATACTTTATCTACGATTGTTAGATTTAAATAAAAAAATACAGAAAAAAATAATTAACTTCCTGTATGTAAGTTCGTATTTCTCTTTTGATAAAGATGACATTAATTCATTAGTTGTATTTTAAAAATATAAAAATATGAAAAATAAAAAAAAAATGTTTTAAGTAAAAGTTTATTATTTTTCACCATAGAATCCAAATATGCTATCAAAAATATACATTCCAATTTGAAATTTTGAAGTTGGGTGGCCTGGGGGCAAAGTGGGTGATTGCCCCTAGTGCGGGGTTGCATGAAAACAAACTCCCCTTTACATGGTAGGGATCCCCCAAGTTTCATTAATTTATCTCAAACCATTCAAAAGTTAAGGGGAGGGGGGGGGGAGACTTTTGGACCACCCTATATAAGAGCTCCTAGAGGAACCAAATGGTAATAAACAACATGGATTAATATTTCATAATTTCGCACCTTAAGATCCAACTACTATATCAATTAGACTAATTTATACTGGTTTTCTCCACTTCATAGAAAAAGTATTGAAATGTCCATATGTGGATTCTATGGCCAAAAAAATATCCATGTTTTAATGTTTTTCCATAAAATGGAGAAAATAAGTAATATTTTTAAAAATTAAATTCTGTCTTTTGACAAAATTTCACAAGATGTAAGAAGTAAAATGCGTGAAAATGTAATTAAAATTATCTCTAACAAATAAATAAAAAGGACTACATGCTACTAATAGTACAGTCGTTCATATGATACATTATTTAAACAAAGCAATGTGTATGTTTTATTATTAACAATCAATTTGTATAAACACCTGATTAAAAGGTTTAAGTTGATTAAGACTGTAATTGGATTCCGCTAAATGAGATTAGCACCTAAACATGCAAGAGATGATGTTTGGAGAAGAGAGCTTAAGGAGAAGGAAAGAACATTGAAAAATTGAATTTATTTTTATAGAGCCTCGCTAATGCAGACCCCGCTAGTCCGGACATCCTGTTTATCCAGATGAACCTAAATAATTTTCTAATAATGTACGAATAATAAAGTGGTATATGCATATACTTGATTTGTTCAATATGTATCGGGACAATAAGCATATAGCAAGGGGGTGTTCTCTATGGTCAGGATTGGCTGCGGGAGATGTCATGTTAGATAGGAGACCCATTGGAGTGGGTTGAGAGTAAGGAAGGGGTAGAGGGAACAATTTGATATGAAAAGTGGTTAATTATTCTCTCCCCTGATAATAAATCTCTTTAGAGATGCTTAGCCCAAACTAAAGTGACAGTGTGATGTAAAATATAAATAAAATCCTCCATTCCCAGCACTTATATACTACTTATTATAGTATTTACTCATCTGAAATCATTTTTAATTAAAAGTAAAGAAAAATTATTCAAAATATCAAAAAATGTCAGAACCAAAGAAGGTACTAGATTATTATACAAGATTTATTTTTGTTGTAAAGGAACTGTAATATGTTTTTTAATGATGTTATTGCCATTAGATAATTAAACAACAAAAATTAAATATCTTTATTAAAAAAAAAAATATTATTATCAACTGATAATAGATAAATATTAAGTTGTTATCGGGATATCGATATTGTTTTCATCAAACTGCCGCTTGGGAGTGTTAGTATCAGGGGAGAGTATACTGAACTACTAGTATAATGTTTGTTGTATTGGACAAGGCTTGAGATGGAATGAAATGCAATGTTTCCATACAAATATACTTAGCAGCTACAAAACAGCAGACTAGTAAAATATCCTAAACAGTTCAACAATCAATCGTAACTATTTCTCAATTAAATAAAAATAATAATTACCAACAATGAAATAGTAAGAAATTAGTATATACGAGGTGCTACCCAAAAGTTCCCGAACTCTGAGTATAACTCTTCTAACTACTGTAGTGCATTGATTTGCCGCTAGGTTTCAGTACTAGTACATCTCCCAAACCCCTTCTATCGTTTTCACATTTTTTTTCGTTCTTTTGTTTTCTCAGTGAGGTGATATCTGTGTTACTGTTAGTTGTGTTCTGCGATAGCGTTATGAGGGATTTGAAAGAGCAACACATTTGCATCAAATTTTGTTTCAAGCTCGGGAAAACAGCGACCGAAACTCACCAAATGCTTCGAGAAGCATTTGGTGATGAAGTCATGAGAAAAACCCAAGCCTTTGAATGGTTTAAGAGGTTTAAGAATGGAAGGATGAGTGTGGAAGATGATGAGCGCTCTGGACGTCTTTCAACTGGAATCAACGACCAAAACATCCAAACTGTGTATGAAAACAATTCTCCGAGACTATCGACAATCAATCTGTAATAAAGTTGTAATGACCTTTATGGCACAGGCCTTTGGACTTATTACAGATGTCATGAATTGATTGTCTACGGTCTCAGAGAATTGTTTCACAAATAGTTTGGATGTTATGGTTGTTGATTCCAGTTGAAGGACGCCCAGAGCGCTCATCATCATCCACACTCGTCCTTCCATTCTTGAACTTCTTAAACCATTCAAAGGCTTGGGTTATTAAGTCATGTCCAAATTTCACTGCATTCAATAAAACCCATTCTGTCTTTGGTTATTTGACATTTTGTTTCTAATTAGTAGACTTAAGGATACACTATTTGAATAATTTGGAACAAAATCTAGCTAAATTTGTTAATAAATCATAGTATTAATAAAAAATAAATAAATAAAATATATACAATATTATGGCAAGTAATTTTACATTAATGGTATATATGAATGATGATGGTGAAGATGAAGATGGTGAAGATGAAGATGATGCTACATCTAATAACAATTATTAACAAACATACATTCATCTAGCAACAACCACTAGAATAAAAATAATTATAAGAAAGAAAAATATACAATGCTTTCTCGTATACCGACAAAGTTCAATTTACCAATGGTCGACTTATGAAAATTCGGATGCACAAAATCATTTCTTTTTTAAAAAATATTAATATTATTGATTTATTGACCTTTTATTAATAAATCTCAAATTTTGTTAATAAAAGTACCCTTTTTATGATTTAACCGAAAAGAAAAGAAAAGTTAGAACCATCTAAATTCATCATGTTGGTAGTCTCCATTCTTCGACCTGCTTTCCAGTCACAAGGCAAATGTCCATGTTATGTGAAATATACTTGTTTATTTAAATAATTATTTTATAAGGTAGACTTCCCTCGAATTAATGATTCATGAAAAAATTGGTACCAGATGTGACATTGTCTAAGCTTTTTTTATTATTATTATTATTATTATTATTTTTTTTTTTTTTATACCGCTTCGACAGCACGAGGGTCATTAGCGGTTTTGAGAACTCAATTAAGTATTTGTTTACACTCGGATTAGTTATCGTCTAGTTGTTGGATCAGTTGTTTTTCTGTTTTCTCCTTTTCCCTCTATCCTCATTATACAAGAATGTGTGTGGTTTAATTAATTTAATTTATTTATTTACTATTTATTTTTTCCTTTTTTAATATCTTATTTTTGAGTTATTATTATTTTTTTTTTTTTTGTATTATTTATTTTGATTTATTATTATTATTATTTTTTCTATTTATTTATTTACTTATTATTATTACTATTATTATTACCATTTTATTTTTTTTTTTTTCCCCCTTTATTTTTTTTTTTGTTTGCCCTCATTAAGAAGTCTTTGAGGGTTCTTATTTGCTCAGGGGATTTGAAGATTTGTGATAATGTTGCCATATTTTGGGGGCGGGCTCTCTGCATTCCTTGGCTGTTACACGCTGTGATGATGTGATCCATGGTGAGAGGGGCATTTCGGCATTGAGGGCACTGAGGTCTTGGGCCGCCTTCAAGCAGGTAGCTGTGGGTGAGGCGGGTGTGTCCTGTTGCTACTCTTTGGAGGGTTCTAATGTCCCTTCTACTAAAGTCGGGAGGCCAATTTATGGGCTCTAGGTGGGGTATGACTTCACACAGCTGTGTTGTCCCATTCTTCCACTCATTTTTCCACGAAGCTCTGATGCCTGCAGTATCTGACCAGATTTGGTCATCTAAACGAATTGGTAATTGCTCCGAGGCTGTCAGGATTGCTTCACGTGCTGCTTTATCTGCTTCTTCATTTCCTGCAATACCTACGTGGCTTGGAATCCACATAATTTTGCAAATTTTTTCCTGGTCCCGGATTAAGTGGAGGTCCTCCAGCACGGCTCTTACCAAGGGGTCGTCCGAAAAGGTGTCCTGAATGGCTGAGACACTACTTGCTGAGTCTGTACACAGAAGCCATTTATTGCTTGTTTTGCTTGCAATTAGATTCAGTGCCATCTTCACAGCCCACAGTTCGGCTGTATATACGCTTGTACAGGCTGGGAGTTTAAAGAGCCTTGTTTCCCCATCTAACACCAAAGCACAGCCTACTCCCTGATCCGTTTTAGAGCCGTCTGTATAAACTACATTCCACTCTCTGTAGGATTCCATTCTTTCAAGGAAAAGCTTTTTAAAGACCACTGGGTCCGTGGACCTCTTCTCGTATTTCTCGAGAGAATGGTCAACATGGGTTGGGGGTAGGGTCCAAGGGGGGGGTAGTGATTTCCTTGAACTCACAGAGGTCGTGCTGCATTAAGCCCAATTCTTCCCTGATAGTTAGGAGTCTGATGCTGAGAGGTTTTGATCTGGATGGGAGTCTCCTATATTCCTCTACCCCGGTCGGTATACAGATAACTCGACTAGTTATGTGTGCTGGGAAAGCTCTTAATCTTTCTCCATATCTCACAACCACTTGGGCTCTCCTTAAGTTAAGGGGGGTAACGTTTGCCAGTCTACACAGTGCACGGCTTGGTGTGGTGTAGAACGCTCCCGTTGCGATTCTTAGGCCCTTGTTGAAAACAGAGTCCAGCTTCTTTAGGTGTGATTTTCTGGCTGATGAAAACACCTGTGCCCCATACTCAAATCTTGAGTGAATTAAGGAACACAGGAGTTTTACCAAAAGATCCTGGTCCGCCCCCCAGTTATGCTGTCCTACAACTCTCAGTACATTCAAGCTCTTGTTTGCTGACTCTATCAAGTTCCTTATGTGGGGTTCCCACCTCAGCTGGTTATCTAGGGTCAAACCAAGGAAACGTACTTGGTCCCTAACCGGGATAACAACGTTCTTCAGGTAAAGAGCTGGGAGATCCTGGGTAAGTCTGTGTCTAGAGAAGTGTAAACATGCAGTTTTAGTAGTTGAGAAGCGAAAACCCCTCATTTCAGCTTTCTCGGCTATTACATCTATTGCCCTTTGTAAGGTACTACATAATTCTTTTAGGTCCTTACCACTGATTTGAATGCTCAGGTCATCGACGAACAGAGACTGAGTAACTGAGCAAGGGATCTGATCTGCAATACCATTTATTATTATTATACCCTCCTCTCCCTTATAAATATTTTTTTTTTTTAAATATACATTATTTTAGGCATTTAACTACATTAAATAATGACAGAGAAATCATACTTAACATGGCTTTTGGAGAAAAAAAAAACTTATAAAATTACAATGTACACAAGTTTAATAAAAAAAGAAAGTAAAAGTGCAATAAAATAAGAAAAAAATTAAATATAAAAAAAATAAAACAACAAAGATAGAATAAATTCAAGAGCTACAATGATATGATTTGGTTCAACAAGAAGAGATTTAAATGGAACAATGCTCATCACTAAGAGAAAATGACCACGTACAGAAACGCCTTGCACAACAAATTTAATCCAACTTAAAAATACATTTTGGTCAATATTGACTCGAGCCAATTCCTGTACGTGACATTATGAAACAATTATGCAAGGTTTTGATGAAATTTGGGTAAATGATGAAAAGAGAAACAAATAAAAGACAAAAGCTACTTGATAAATTGAAAACGAAAAAATTATAAAAAAAAGAGAGAAATGAATTTGATTTTTTGAACACAGCATTCCACGAGCAACAATGGTCATCATTTTGATACTGGCAAATATCTCATCGTTAATCAATTATTTAGCTCTTGAATTTATTTATATAATAAAATTCAAATTTAACACAGTAACAAAAACAATTACACAAATTTGGCGTGAAAGAAAAGTTTGTAAAGCAATAAATATTGCTACTTTGTACAAAGTGAATTGAAGGAAAAAACCAAAACCATTTTTCAGTCCAGTTTCAGTTTACAAACAAAATTAACGATTTTATTTATAAAGTATATCGAAAATAGTTCAGTTTGATTCTGTTCATTAAAAGTAGCTCAGTGTCAAAATGTTGAACCTTGGGATAAAAAGTTTGGGGGTTGATGGGGAAACGTTTTCTAAACGTACCCTTCGAAGGGAGGGTCCGCGGCCACCGCTGGCTCCACCACCTGCTCTTGTACGACAGCCGGTGCCTCGTCTGCTGACGGTGTCTCGGTCTGTTCGCTGGTTCGAGGTAGTTCGTCAAGAAGTGGCTCTTCGACAATCATCGGCTGAACAGGCGTCTCTACTACAGGAACCTGTACCGGTTCGATAGGACAGAACCCCTCGTCCTTGTACTTGCGGTACCATTTCTTCACTGTGCTATAAGAGGGGGATCCGTCTTTGCCGATGGTCACGATCATATCGCTCAAAATGTCCTTTGCGTTCAAGCCTTTTTTCAGTAGGTACTTAATGACTGCCCTCAGCTCAAAATAGTTGAATTCCGAGGGTCAATCTTCTACTGAAACTGAACTGAAATACCATTCCTTTGTTTTTTTCTTTGAATTCCTCTCTTAATAAACCGCAAGTGAAAAATATAACTGTACCCCCTTGCAAATTTCATATCAGAAAAAAAAAAATAATAAAGTAGCTAACTTAAGAACAGCCTAGAACAATAAAATTATTTCACTTAAAGAGCGGATTTAACTCCTAATTGAAGCAAGTGCAGCGGCCTTCCTACAGTTAAATAAAAATAAAATTCACTTGTCTGTAAGTGACACTCAGATATCCGACGATAACTTGAGTAAAATTCATTTGATTTCAATGAATTTGGAACACTGGTATTTCACAAAAAGATACAGGCTCAGTTCATCGGACAATATTATCAGTTCAAATGTTCAGTTTTAAAGTAAATGTAAACTTCAAATTTAAAATTATTTAAATTTAAAATTGGAATTCCTGGCTCAGGACAGTGCCTAGAGATGCAATATTGAAGTGATTGTGGAAGGCACGCTCGATTGAGAACAAGTGTTAAGGCGGAAATACACATGCTAGTTACTTGCACAAAAAAATACGAGTAGCTTGTATAGGAGAGCTACTGGCATGCGTATACATCAAATAGCATGCGAATAAATCGCACGAGGTTTGATTCTTGTCTTGCCAGTGGCACAAGTCGAGGGGAGGGGGGACAGATAAGGCACGTGTAAACAGGCCTGCCAGCGAAAGGTTGCTAGTAGCTAGCACGAGTCTCCCTCAGCCCTTCAGTCTTCAGTTGATTCCTTCCTTTCGCATATCTGACAACAACACATCTACTTTCTCCGGAAGCATTTGCAATTGATTCCTAAAAGCATTGATGTCCCCGAACCACATTTCATTTAGTAGCCACTGACTCGCTCCATGTACCTAATTCCCTTCTAGCTATCCACTCTTTACCCACACTCTTCGTGTCTTTTTATTATTTTTCAAATGTTTTAAAACACAGTTTTTGCAAGTAACAGAACAATCTGGTTAATTTCATTCCGCACCGATACATTTATAAGGTACATTGAAGCAATTAATAAAACTATCAAAATTAATTAAATCAAATACAATTATTTAATCATTTATTCCGGCTAAAAGAAGGCAAGAAACGATTGCCTGTTTCAAAACTAGAACTGTGACTGGAATGTGTATTGTCATGTGCTAGTAGCTCGGACATGACGATCATCTGGATGATACTAGCATGCTGTTTCACTGGCAAATGTACACAGCGTCTGCAGCATGCCAGATACTGACATGCTAGTAACTTGCCACTGGCATGCTTTTTTATTAGCATGTGTATTTCCGCCTTTAGAAAAGTAGGCCTGTTGCTCCTTTGTCCAACATATGACAGCAACTGAACGGGCAGTAAACAAAACTTTAGAATCCGCCCATTTTAATGAGACTATCCCCACCTTCCTCAAACCAGCCCCCGCTTCAGGGTGGAATTTTAATAAAGCAAGTTATTGTGCCGCATCCTGTGCAAGGACATATGCTAAAATCTTGAGCTCTCATTGGATCTACCTTTAATTTTCCCACACTGTCAGAGAAAATACTAATTTTAATATTAGTATAGGTGTTTAGCTCTGCAAGTACCCTTCTCATAATTCTAATCCATGAAATTAATTAAGTATTGACAATATCACTTAAACCATTATTATTATTAGTGAAAAGAGTCACAAATTAATTAATTCTGTATTAGATGTGTTTGTGAACTTAAAGGGTCTTTTTAAAAAAAAAAATAAAATAAAAAAATAAATAAATAAAATAAAAAATAATAGCCACCAAAAAAATGCTCATAAGTTCCTCTTATGAAATGGTTTCTTAAAGACAAAGATGTTTTAGTATTAAAACAAACCTCCGTATTGAATGAAGACTGATCTGACTCTAACACTTAAAATTAAAATAACACTTTAGTCAAATCGTATATATTCAATTAAACAGAACACTACACTTAATATTAAGTAAATGTGTAATTAAGAACAGTTAAAAGATCGTTATCTAGGGAACAGTTCAGTAGGAGCCGATTAGTCCTGGGTTGTTAACAAATGCACACTTCAAGATAAACAGGGGGATATTATCCAACTGTAGTCAGGAATTTCACCGCAGATAAATCCCAATACTAAAGGCGTTAATATGATTTTAACATCTTTATATTATTTATTTACTATAATTAAATAATTCATTTACTATAACTAATATTAATCACAAATAATATCAATAGAACACATTCTAGCTTATGTGTAAGAAATAACATTATTATGCGTTTTACAAATAACCTAATATCAGCAGTCTAGTGCTATGTAGGACATGATTGAGCTTTGCGGATTGCTTTATTGAATTCCGTGACTGGAATCAAAAAAATCTAGATGTTTTAGAGGAGACTGTCGTAGATTTGTGAATCCCGACATTTCCAACTCATTACAGGGATCATTCTAACGGGATTTGCTCATTGGAAGATCTACATTTATTATATTTTAAAATATTCAATTTAAAAAGTGTAAATATTAATGCACATATATATTAAATTTGATATAGAAGTGTCAAGTATAAGAGGGTGGAGTACTAACCTTTTCCTCTTGCCAGATTTAGGCGGAGGTGAGGGAGACCTCTTCCTCTTGACTTTCTTCCTAGAGGAACCGTCTCCTGTACCCATCAGATCATCCACCGTCAGCCTAAACTAAAAGATAAAAAAAATATATATATATATATATGTGAGACTCTCACGCATTAGAAGTGAAACTTAAGCTCAATATAAACAGTTGATATCAAGTTCCCTCCTACATATTAATATAATATAATTATATAAATATGTCATATAAATAAGGAGTTTAAATTGTTCCTAGAAGAAGCATGTAACTCAATTTTACTTGTATATCAAATCAAATGGCTCCACTTATATAATATTTTCATTGAAATGAGGATCTGTTAGTTCAAAGATAAAAAAAAACACTAGAATTGTTATTACATACTTAGATTTACTATGCCACCGCAGTTAGCTAACTTCTCAAAGAAAACATCATTTATAAACAAGAGTTTACAATGCCACCCCAGATAGCTAACTTCTCAAAAAAGAACATCATTTATATATTATAATATATAATGCTTATATACCAAATTCTGTGTATCGAAAACTCATCTACCTCCAAGGTGCAATGGTTAGCGTGTTTGCTTGTTGTGTAGCAAGGTTAGTAAATTTGGGAGAAATATGAATAGACAACAAAAAAAAACAAAGAGAAAACGAAAGAGACTTGAAATCTAAGCGTACTATTATTATAAAACTAGCACTAAATTTAAATTACAGAATAGAAAACTATGTGATAAGAATATGTAATTTTACATAATATTAAGAATTGGAAGACCTATAAACTTCATTATCATATAGTGTCTGGAAGCCAGAGTGTTATATTTAAGGAAAAATTGTTCCAGTTCCTTAACATAGTGTTGGTAAGGTAAAAGAAAAAGTTCAGGGTTACTATGTCCCCTGTATACAAAAATATCATTTTTAATGTAACAGGTGTAAATAAATTAGCAGTGAAGTTATTTTTTCAAAAACACAATATTACAGTAAAAATAGCAATTTAACAAAATATATTAAGAGATAAAACACCTTGACAAACGATGTGCCTTTGAAAAGTTATTTCAGTCCAGAAATTAAAATTAAAACAATAAATGGTAGCACTCTGATTTGATTTTGACTTGGATTTTTAAGTATAAATAACATTACCTGATAGATTTCAGCAGCAATTTTGATTTTTAGTGTATTACACACAAAATATAAACTTTTTTTGTAATTTTACATCAAAGCTACAGATTCATGTAGACAGGCTGCTCACAAATACAGTAGAACCTCGCTTACACGACCCTAAATAACACGACAACCTCAATTACAAGTGCAATTTTCAAATCCCCTTGAGATTGCCATAACACATAATGTTAAATAACCTCTACAAAGCGACTATTATTATCCAAACAACCTCAATAACACGGATTTTTTCCAATTCACAACGTTACTAAGAACCTCTATAACAAGTCGTTTTGATAAGTAAACCTCTAAAACGTGACTCTTTACAGCAATGGGTCGACCTTGAACAAGTCTAGACTTGAAAAAACTTCCATTAAACTCGATAACAAGACTAATAGCCAAAATAACCTTGATAACACGATCCTCAACAAAAAGACCACCTCGATAACAAGACTGATTCCCTAATCCCCTTGAGACACTTCACAGGTTCTACTGTATTAGAATTTATATGCCGTTTTCATTAAACATCCAGACTGACTATAGTTAATTAATTCATTATCTATCATTTACTTAATCGAGTAGTGTCCCGAAGGCAACAACTCACCTCAAAATGATTTGTTATTGCTAAGCTAAGGCCCTTTATTTTACTCCAAAAAAATAAATGTTTGTTTTGATTTGCAGATCTTCAAATATATGAAATAACCTATCTAAGTAGGTATCTAAATTAATTTACTTAATTGTACTTTCTTTCCTAATAACCCTTTAACAACCCTAAAAACCCGTTAAAAGTTATATATAAATAAAATAAAAGTTGCTTACACTGTGGACTTTCTTTTGACCGTTTTCATCCACTTCATAATCCTCTTCATTCATCCACTCATTGTAGGTTTCCATTTCAAGGGCCCAAGTCGCTGTTACTCTAAAACAAAATAACATCGAAATGCATTAACTTAAAAATTCATTAATTAATAATTCTTATTAACTAATGTATCACCTTAGTGATTCACCCAGAGTGAAAGATTTTTTGGCTGGTTTTTATTATTATTTTTTTATATTTTTTTTTGTAATTTGACAATGATACAAAATCATTTTGTAACTATAGCTAATATCGATACCAATAAATGGGTGTTACCTGTAGGGGTAGGAGGGTTGAGGAGGTGGAGAGTCAGGCGGGTCGACAGGTAGGTCGGGAGGTGAAGGTAGCCAGGTATCGTAGCTGTCGGGGAAGTAGTACCAGTGCATGTTGACATTGCCTCCTCGTTTAAAACTAGGTCTTGCATACTCCTCATCCAGAGGGTCCACAGTCTTGTGTACTATGTGAGTCGCCTCACTCTCATTCTCTGCACCAACAAAACACATCATTAAATAAGAGAAAAAACACAAAACACATTAATAAAGAGCCTCGATGCGTTGTAGCTTACTTATTTCTACACCGGCTAAGAGCCTCCCTATTAAGGGGTTAAAGAGTCAGTTATGTTGTAAACATACGAAAAATTCCTAATTTATGAACGTAGCAATAGCCTTTCTCCATCCTTGCCTCTCCATAGCCGTCCTATGCCATAGCTTCCCCATTCTCTCGACAAACTCATCTGTCCACCTTCTAGCTGGCCCTCCTTTACTTCTCTTATATCCATATGGTGTCCATTCTGTAGTTGTTCTTGAGAAGAACAACTACAGAATTCATTCTATAGACATTGCCAGCCCATTTCCACTTTAAATTATGGCTCTGTATCATCAGGCTCATATAAATATAAATAATATATTAATATTTTGAAATCAATAGTTTTCATTGGGGCCCGTGCCCGCGTGTTAGATGCGGGTGCGGGCCGCACCGTGTGAAAGAGGCCTAAGGGTTGCTCCCATTGAATATTTAAATCTTTTCAGATATTTTTTCATGAATCTTGTTAAATTGAGCAAGTAAAGTAATATAAGTCACGTTGAAGTAGGTCAAGTAGGAATCGGTTAATGAAGTGTACAAGTTGTATGTATATACTAATAATAACAATAATAATTTATGTAATTACTTCGAAAGTAGTTACAAATAGAATTGTTTTTGGTACTCAGATTGGCCAAATTATGTAAGTGAAAAAATGAAGGCACTAGGCAGTTATTCTGAGGTTATTTAGTGATATTTTTGTTTGCTTAGTTACCCCACCTACGAGACATCAAAATCTCAAGCTCTCATTGGCTCCCCACCCCAATTTTTAAAATTTTCTAACACTGTCAGAAAACAAATATATTTTTAAGAGCAGTATAGATCTTCAGTTGCTTTAATAGGTCCTAGGTAACTATGGTGTGGCTTTTTATAATACATGAAATACTGGAATGCGGATCTCATTTACCTTATGTGTGCCCAGCCCTGATTTAGGCAGTGCTGGGAAAGCCTATTTTTACAACATTAAATACAAAGGATTTAACCACTTTTAACAAATATTCAATGTGGCGACACGCAACACACTAGAGTCTCAACTCTCTGGTATCACAGATAGAAAAGTGGTGTTTGTGTAGGCTACGCTGATGCCCAACACCTAATTAAATTAAATCTAAATGTCAAGTAAGTTTATAGTTTTTTACCGGTGATATTTCCTTGGTGTCTCTTGACGATGTCCTTGACTTTGCCGGCAGTTTGCTTATCGACGTCGGACCTGACGAAGACAGTGGGGAGAGTCAAACACTTGTTCTGTATGAGCGCCTTCTCCACTGCCATCAGCATCTCCACGTTACGATCCATTCGAGACGGACTCTATCAGGGTGCCCAACATAACACATATTAACTTTCTATCTCATAAACCTAATGATTATACTTCAACTCCAATAAAAACTTAATTACATGTATCCAAAAATATTTTTTTAATTAATCTGTCTAAATAAAAAAAATTATTAAAATAAATAAATATTTTTAAAAAAAAATTAACAATAATAAAAATATTTTTAAAAGTACTTCAAATTTAATAATAGAGAGAAAAAAAAGTATTCATTCGCAATCGCCATTTGAAAAAAAACAAAACACGTTGATGTTAGTGTGTTAATACACACAACATGCAGAACACATAAACATACAAGTGCATGAACACAAGACTAAACTAGAAGTGCAAAATACAAACAAATTAAAATTGACATTATACAAAGAGGCAAAGTGTACAGTGTCTCGACAAAAAACCTTTTTCTTTAAGAAATTTATTGGAAAAACTTAACTCTATTAAACATGTTGATTTCCCTCAAAATCCCTTACCTAATTTCAAAATAAGTATCAATTATTTTACTTTATAATTGGGGCAGAGAAATATAAAAATTATTTTTATTGTGACCGCCTACATTCTTCATTTTTTGCACCATTATCTCTGATGTTTATATCAAAATTGTCAAAACAGGAAAAACATGTTAATGGTTTTTCATAGTTTCAGGCAGACAGATACCCGAGATTTTTAGAGCTACAATGAATTCCAATATTTAATTATGGTGTGTTAACAAATTACCAAATTTCATTGAATCTGGTTGATCTGTGCTTCTGTACAGATAACAGAACACAGAGATGAGCAAAACAAATTAAACTTTTAATCATTTTTTTGTGCCAAACGATACTTTCTCTCTCTAAATAAAAATATGTTTTAACGTTTCTTTCAAGTACCAATCAATACATTAACCCTTAATAGTGACAATAATAATATTCACGCACGAAGACAGTTAGCGACTGGTTCTTCTAATAATTGCAAGAAATGTAGCAAGACAAATCCCCATCTTTCAATTGCCCTCGTAACTCTCCCCACCCCAGACATTTTTATATAAAGTTTGGGCCTAACAGGAACCCAAAGGTTAAGTCATTACAGCAAACAACCCTAAGGTTGAATGTGGTATGGCTCACGCAAAAGTGATAATATTTCATACAAATTTTAACAGATAGTGAAATTAAATATAACAGAGCCGAATGTCTAATAAAAGAGACAGCAAAGAGAAAGGCTTTTCTTGTCAAGCTGCCCAGACACACACTGTACATTATAAAAATATATTGCTATATGGACCTGCCTAGATCAAATAATACATCAAATTTTTAAGGAAAAAGAAGACATTAAAATTTGTATCATGCTTTAAACTAAAGACAATAGGAAAGTTTAGGGCGTGGCAGAGATCTCCCTGTAACAGATATTTAAAAGCCGATATCAAACTTCCAGACTTTTTTATTTAATTATGACATCGAAAGTATTTTTTTTTTTTTTAAACTATATATCTTATTTATTTTCTAATTAGTCTTCTATCAATGTTAAGTTACAGGGTTCACAACTAATTCATTATATTTATCATGGATGGATATTAAGAATTCATATTTTCTCATCACCTAGTATAAATTTACTTTTCAAATCCTCATTGCTTAGAGGAGAATTTAGAGAGAATAAAAGGGTCAAATTATGTTGAAAAAGCAGAAAAAAAAATAAATAAAAAATACAAACAAAACAACAATCATGCAATAAAATAAAAACAAACAAATAAAAGCAACAAAAAATAATGCTAAAGGTTTACATACAGTGGGGGAGGAAGCGTAGGTCTGCTGCGACAAGTGAATTCTATTAGGTTTTTATCCAAACCAGTTCAAGAATACGTGGAAATAAAACAACTTAAGGTGTTTGTTTTTTTCCCAAAGGAAGATGACAGAATGGTATCAGCCCAGGAAATAGCGTGTAAAAACATCAAGGGAGCAACTAACTTGATAGTCAGAGTGCAAAAAAGTGTCTGACTAACGTCAAGCTAGAATTTTGTGTACAAGTTAATCTTCTAGTGCCTTTTAAGAATAAGTGGTCGGCTAAGTTCGTCTGCAGGAAATAGCTTAGTAATAGGCATTTGAAAAATACAAAATAGTCGAGAGTCGCCATGTCCCGCCAATTATGGTGGACAATGTGATTTTCATGATCCTCAGTACAAAATTAGTTAGTAGACCGAAAATCAAATTGATGTTAATTTGTCCCTAGCTATGAGACCACTTTGATTAGGAGTAATATTGGAATAACTAGCCTATCAAGGGACAAACTAAAATCAACTTAATTTTCCGTCTACTAATGTTGAAGTCATGGCCAATCTCCACCGGTTTGTTTTATTTCAAATGCCTATTACTAAGCTATGTCCCACAGACAATCTTAGCCAATCACATATTCTTAAAAGGCACTGAAAGATTAACTTGTACACAAAATTCTAGCTTGATGTTAGTTAGACACTTTTTTTGCTCGCTATCTCCTGGACTATTAGTGACTAATATCAAACTAGAATTTTGTGTTTGAGCTGTTCTTTTGTGGACAATGTGGTCTTTGTGATCCTACTAAATTATCATGATGAGTATTAAAGTTAGTTAGAAGACCAAAAATCGATAATTAAGTAAAAAAATCAAATCAAAGTGGTTACCTATCAAGTGAACATCAACTTGATTTTTGGACTACAAACTAATTTTGTACTCAGGATAATATTTTAATTTTATATGCACATAAACAGCAAAAGGCCACAAATAGGATATATGAAAAACTAAATAATAAATAAAAAGTAGATATTGAAAATCACAATGCTAACATGGGCGGGACATGGCAACTCTCCACTAGTGGTGTTCTGTTAACAGCTTATGGACAAGCTACGTCCTGTAAACGAACTTTGCTAACCACATATTATTGGAGGATACCAAAAACTCTTGAACAAAGTTCTAGCTTGATGAAAGACACTTCTATGCACGCTATCTCCTGGACCATATGCAGGGGATATGAAGTTAGGACGAGAGGTGACAGCGTAAAGGTAAATGTAAAATACAAAACAAGGGAGTAGGGAGACAGATGAATACACGTAAGTTGTTTTATTAGTGAGGTTGTATTAGGTTAGTGAGATGAGGCGACACAAACCATACCTTACTCACCTGGAAGTCAAAACGACGCCAACCCTGTTCTGATTTATACTTGTACACTGTCGCCAAGATGTGACACAGAGCCCCGCCAGGCTTGAAATCCAGGAAACACCGCATCTAACATCAAGTACACTAGTTATTATAAAAAAAAACAATTCCAAGTCAAGTAAAATATAAGTGACATTAATCTACAACATGTTGACTAAAAATCTATCTTCCAGTTTTAGTCATAGTTATGTTTAAAATGAGTTGTTCTTGAAGTTGAACATGGGGGGGGGGGGGCCCTCACTCACTGAGTGACCGTTTATCACTGATGACATCAAGTGAACTGAACCAATTTCTTATTTACAAATATGATGTTTTAAATAAATTAAATTAAATTTTTAAAAATCATATGTAACAAGCTGTAACTCGCTTGTTTTTATTAACAAGCGAGTTACATCTACATCCTTCGCAACTCAGTAGTTTTTGGTTGTAAAATAAGTTTTATGTTTCATTCTATAAAAGAAACAGTAGTCAAAGCAGTAATTCATAGTAAAGTGAGGAAAAGAGCCCCAAAAATATAACAAAAAGTAAAGAAGGTATACTTTAGCGGTTAATTACTATGGTTTAAATACAAATAAATAAAAGAAGTGAACAGTAAACAAAACAAACCACTTGAATAACTAGCTCTTTATTACCGACCAGCTGTTAAAACTAAAATTATACCAGGTTTTCAGCTGTTATTGTACTTTTTCTCCTGTAAAATTTCTGTTTTAACATCAGTTGTATTGAACATTATACAAGGTGGCCCACAGGAAACAGACAAGCTTTGAATTTTTGAAGCTAAAAAAATAAATATTCTTTAAGCAAATCATTATGCCATTTTATTAGTTATTTTATAAGTTAGGGTTATCGACAGAGATTTATTTGAGCTTGTTCACCTCAACAACGTTATAAACAGACTTGTTTTATCTTGAAAAATAACTGAGTTTTGCTTAATAAAAAAGCAGCTATTTTCTGGGGACCACCCGACCCTGTATAATTTTCTGTCATAAATAACAAATGCAGCTCAGAGCAAAAAAAAAGATTTGCACACAATATTTAGGAAATAATAAAGAACAAAATAAATAGCTAAGAGAAAGTAAAGAAATATTACAGGTAGACGGGTTAGCGGAGGCTTGGTCACACTCTTGCCGAAGCTGTCTTCTTGGAACTGAATGAGGTTGGTCACCAGGCCGGCCAGTCCCTTGCTCGTCGGTGGATCTGCTTGTACATACTAACAACACAACAAAAATATAAGTAAACGACAAATATAAATAAAAATAAATGTTTGTCTGTCTGTCTCTTATGCCTGCCTAAACCATTCATCCGATTTCGATGAAACTATGGGGAATGGTTGCACGCATGCCTGGGAAGGTTTTTAAGTTAGTAAAACTATGTTCCGATTTTGGTACATGGAGGTACTGTGTACAAATGTCAAAGTAATGAAAACCCTGCATGATGCATATCGTTGAAAAGCTTTTTCAGAGTACAGTAATGGTTGGATGCATGCCTGGGAAGGTTTCTGAGTTAGTAAAACTATGTTTACATTTTGATACACAGGGGTACGGGTTACAAATGGCAAAGTAATGAAAACCCTGCATGGTGCATATAGTTGAAAATCTCTTCAAGAGTACAGTAATGTAGTACAGTACAGTAATGGTTAGACGCTTGCTCGGGAAGGTCTCTGAGTTAGTAAAACTATGTTTAAATTTAAAACAAGGGTACGGGGTACAAATGTCAAAGTAATGAAAACATTTAATGATGGAAGAGCAGTTTCAGAGTACAGTAACGGTTGGACGCATGCCTGTAAAGGTTTCTGAGTTAGTAAAAGTTATTAGGCGGTACGAAGTTCACCGGGTCAGCTAGTTATAAATATAAAAGCATCATTTAGAGTTAACTCAGCTTTATCCGTTTATTTTAATTCATAAAAATACTTGACATTACTCAAATGATAACAGCTGCAAAATTGTAAAGTTAAATATAACATAATATACCACAATATTGAACTATTAATTAATGAAACCAAACAGTTGCATGTTTGTTGTTTCATCAAGAAGAAAAACAAATGATCTGTGATTGGTCTTTCCCATGAAGGATGGAAAAGGAATAATTGTCTATTTGTTTTTTGCCATAGGAGAAATGTTGAAACAGACCAACATCCATAAACAATCTAGTGTTTTAGATACAAATTTTTAATAGTTTTTTTATCAAACAAATCTTTCCTTAATTCAACATATGCATAGTGATCCTAATCTATAAGAGCCACTTTTTTTACATAGGCTGGTTCATTGAAAATCTATATACCTCTACTTATTATATATATCTATACATCTAATAATACCTCTACTTCTCTGGGATCAATAATATCCAACCAATATGAGATTTTCAGGCCAAAAGCTGCTGTCGCTTAACTCATTTGAGAAGCTACTTATTTATTTAAACAATGCAGGGTCGACATTGAGTAAGGGGCTCAGTCTGGGAATCGAACTCACAGCTGTGTGGTTGGAAATAGCAGTCATCCAGTCAGTCAACATACTGACTATCCCTGATGCTGCTTAATTTGTTTCAGTGTTTTTGGGGGTAGCGCCCCCAAATTTGGAGCTAAAATTATTTCTCAAGTTCACTTGGGGTACAATTTTACTAAACATGTAATATCAAAAAAAGACGAGCATATTTTTTTTTTACTTGCACTTAAAAATAAATAGTCCAGAAAATCCCAACAAACAAAATAACCCACTTGACCTAATGCCAAGAAATTTAGTAATTTGTTACATTAGATTTCTTCGGCTAAATCGGATTGTACGTGCCCTGGAAATTTCTTTGAGTTGGACCTCTACCTGGTTTATACACAGGAGGGTTGTTTTTCTTCAGAAAATGAGCGGAGCACCGCGAAGCGGTGCGGAGCGGCTATAGAAAATTCAAGGGTACACAAAATTAAGGTTTTTAATTTAATATGCGGGATTTTATCACCTAACCTCAAAGTGGGGGCACGTACAATCCGATTTTACCGATTTCTTCTTAAGGCAACTGTTGTAAATAATTGTCCAAAAGATTTAAAAAAATAATTGTTTTTATGTGTGGACGAAGTTTAGCAGTTGTTCTTGTTAATAATCAATTATTACATGATTTTTGGTCTTAAATACTGCATCAAGCATTTTTACCCATCTGTATTAATAAGCTTTTAAAAATCAAAACAAAGTATATGGAAAATGAGTACTTTAATTAAAATAAAATTATCATTACATTATGTAGTAACAGTCTAAAAATTCACAACTACAAGAGATCCTGTATTAATAATACAAATAACATTTTATTTTGATAAAAAATAATACTGCAAAAAATAGAATATGGACTTTTGACAGTTAATGTCATTAGAATGTGGACTTTTGGAAGTTAGAATCATTAGAATATGATAGAATAGAGTCTACTTGAAATTCGGTATTTTCCGTATAGATATCGGGTCAATTTGTTTACAATTAAAATGTTATAATAATTCAACTTTTTTAATTCTTAACAAAAAAAAGGGTGTGAAGTTGGGGGCCGGGCAACACCCTTACCTGTAATTCATATCTTAACTTTCTGTCCAAATCCAATAAATATTATAATACAGTAGAGGCCACAAAAACATCGTCAACACAACATATTTCTGTTTATTATTATATTATATTTGTCCCCATCATTAAATTTAACTATACAGGGATTAAAGACTTAAATAGAGATTCGATTCGTTTGTCGGATATTGGCTTAGTTAGAATTGCGGTGAACTTAGTAAGCATCCTACGGTACGGAATTTCATGTCAGATATGGCGGTGCGCATCGACATTTGTATAGGTACAGGGACTTAATTTAAGTAATTGATCTTCTAAGTAATTAATCATATCCAAGCATAATATATCAAGTCCTAGAGTCAGGATCAATGACGAAAGTCGCTAATAACAAGATCGGTTAAAAGAATTGTATATATTATATAGACCTTCTTGCAGTTTTTCTGAAGCCATGATTTGACTCCGTCGAAAAGCGCTAGGGTCTCGGGTGCCTCGAAGAACTTGGTGTTAGGTCCTCCGTCCTTCTTCGGTCCGAATGCCAGCATAACTAATTGATATTTGTTAAAACGGAACCGATAAGAAAATACAAATTTACTTGGGAGATACCGCAGGAAAACTAAAAATTATCGATTTCCCAAACACGGCGGACACCACTAACACAAACCAACAAAAGACAGCGACATAAACATGGCGGACACGGAGGGACCGCCGGCTCTACTCAGTTCGTAAAACCATCAGTGATTTTTTTAAATGGTTTATTGTCGAAAGTGTTGAGAGCTTCTGTCACTACGGCTTAAGGTTGGGGCATCGATACTTAAACGTCGATTATTGTTTAACTATCGATGTCCCAACCGATGTTTGAAATCGAACTGACCAACATGAAGCAAGTTGTCGTTAGTCAAAATAAAAACAGCAATGTTTTCAATACAATTGACATCGATCAAAAACGGATCGATGGTTCATTAAAATTTTACATCGAGCAAAAAATGGTCACATCCACATCGATCATCAAGAGTTCAAAGATCGATTTTTTCGATACATCGACATCGTTATCCCAACCCTACTCTACTTCGACTTCGGCGCTTACCTATGCCTTGATGCTGCCATCATGCTTAAACTTTTTTGTTTACTTTTAGTTTTACAGTTTGTCTTCCGCGTATGAATTATTTTAAATGTTCTGGACACGCACGCTTTACTATATAGTTTTATTTGATTTTGACTGACCGGCCAAAAACCCGATCCGATCTCCTAGTATTATAAATTAGAACATAACTCAGAATGAAACGTTTTAAAAACGAATCCACATTCTTATCTAGAATAACCTTATTATAAACGGTAGGTTATTTTTAATTATTTGTCTCGGATTCTTTTTACATTTATTTGTTATTTCCTTATTTTTAGATTTACGACTTTATATGCCGCATAAATAAATTAAAATGTTTAAGGAATCTATAATGAAAGCTCTCCTCACAAGTCCATCGGTGACGGTTTTTTATTATTAAGAAAAATCAAACCTTGCGTATTATTATTATATTTTTGTTGTCAAATGTTTTTTCTAGAATGTGTTTGTTTGTGTGAATCTAAGTGACGGTGGAACTTTGTGTTGTAGAATAGTGAGCTTCGCAAGAAGTACCAGTCTTACACCATGCCGGATTTAGAAACCGAGGACTACGGAGGTCAGAAATTAAGTGATCATCTGCAACAAACGTACAAGGAAAAAATGGTAAACCTCTCTCCATATTATTATCTAGAATGAAATATCAGTTGCTAAGCCTATAGTTTCACCGTAAATGTCTATTATCTATCTCCTGAAATACTATAATGTAAGGGCTGTTCTATTTGGCTAGAGGTCAACCTTGGATTGGCTCATGTGTCCTTTCTCATGGATTCCCTCTGCATGTGGGAAGGTGCTGTGCCCTTGTCTAGCTTATATACTGAATTCATAGGACCTCAATTAACCGTCAAGCACAGCCCGGAGCCTTGACACGAAGATTGGTTTGGGGGTAGTGCTGAGTAGAAGAAATTGGGGTCCAGGTGGTCCTCACCATATTTGGTACTCGTTTACTTTGTTACCCACCATAATTAAAGAAAGTGGTGGGTAACAAACTAAAAGAGGCGCCCCCAAACGCCTCTTGTTAGTTACTCACCTGCATTGATATCCATAAAATTTTGAAAAGAAGGATGGGTAACAGAGCTAATCACTATTGAGACAGTGGGACCTTAAGTCTAATTTACTTTGGGACAAGTAGTAGTAGTTACCTAGTACTTCCTACTAGACGGGTAGGACGAACCACTTGTTCGAACCTCGCAATCAGGCCTACAGTGGACCCATTTTACTTCCCTGTGGTGGAGAGTTCCAGCTACTTCACACATCATACATTTGTACATTGTACCGCCGAAGCGAGTATGATGTGGTCATTAGTAAGCTATATGAGCCTGCTTCAAAGTGTGGGGGAAGAAGACCCCTCAGGGGGTTCCCTTGCCCTATTCCGACCTTGAACCATAGATACAAATCACATCTCATGACACTGATCGAACCCACTAGACGACGTGGGGGAAGAGAACCTCTCATGGGGTGCCCTCGCCCTGCTCCGTCCGCGATTTATAGATGCATTCAGTGTATCACGGCCCGGGATCGAACCCACGACCTCGAGTTGCCTCGACTCAGTGATAGCTGCCCGGTGTCTTTACCACCTTGGCCACCCTGGCTCCCTACTTTGGGACAAAGGAATGTCACACTTTTGTATATATTATTTCAAAATAAAATAAAGCATGTTCCATGCTAAAGGTGGGTAACAAAGTAAAAGGGTACTTAATTAGGTCGGATGTAGCAAGATTTTACTTGGTTACAGTTATCCTTGAGTATTTTAGCATAGATTACGCTTTTGCGATGACCAACCCCAGGCAATATGAATGAGAGCAAGGCAGGGCAGAGGGCTTGTTGCCAGTTGCCTCAGATAGCCAGTAACTTGGGGCATAGGGCCTAGTACTTGAGCCTAAAGCTAGGGTAAGGGCCTGTTGCCAATAACTGGTAAAAGGGGCTGGAGACTTAGGGATGAGGGCCTGAAAAAATAAGTACCTGTACACTGGGAACGGATGGACTGAGCCATAAACAGATATTTTAATGATATTAGCAAAAACATTCTATGTTTTTGTAGGTTCGGACTTAGTCTGTAAATAATGGTTAACCAGGAGATGGATACAATGTGTGAATCGCCGTTTTTTGTTGTTATTATTATTAATAAAGGTTATTACTTTGATGGTCCTAAATAATATAAGATACTTATTAACTTATTATATTATGATCATGTCAGTATTGATTTTGTTTCAGTTTGTACTACCGAACTTTATGTTGGATCATTCTTACTGCAAACCACTCAACTGGAGACAAGAGAAGAATCCCCTTATCAAACCTGTGGCCAACCTTTTCATCCCTAAACCAGACGACGCTGAAAAGTAACACATTTTATAATAGCATCTCTTTGTGGCATATGTAAAGTATTGACATTAAGGTGCCTACTCTGACGTCTATAGAAATGGAAAATTTATGACCACCGTTTGTAAACTGACTTAGTGTAGACAAGTAGTAAAACCATTGTTTGATTAGGAATAAAAAAAACTACCCAAAGTCCTTTAATCATATGAAGCCTACTGTCGACCACCGAACCTCTTGATTTTCCCACGCTATTAGAGTACACACTAATTGTAATATTAGTCCAGCTGATAAAATGTATAATAAATTCTCATTTAAACATCTGTCTCAAATATTTCTCTTTTGTATCTCATCTCTTAAAAAGCTATGAAGATGATGTCCACCTGTGGCTGACAATCCAAATGAAATTAATTTTGGTGCAGAGGCATTTTTAACTTTTAAAAGCTGACTTAATGACTTCATTCTAAGTTCGAGACAATCTATATTCATTACAGGTTGCTCTTGTTGTGTTGAAGGTAGCAGATTGCTTAAGTAGTAGTAGTAAGGCTTAGTTCTAATCCTAGATGGGTAGGACGGACCACTTGTTCGAACCTAGCATTTAAGCCTTATTGAGGCCCTTTTTACTAGCTTCATTGTAGAAAGTACATGCCACTTCACACATCACACCCCTTTACAATGTACCACTGATGTGAGTAAAGTGTGATCATTAGTGAGCCATGTAAATCAGAGGACTGAGACACATGGGTCTTACTCATGACAGTGTACTGCCTTTGATTTACTGGTACAAATCAGAGCTCCTCACCCTGGAATCCTGTGTAGGGTTCCCTGGAATCCCTTTGTAGGTTCCCTTGACCTTGTTCAGCTCTTGATTCACAAATGGTGATTAAGGCATCTAGGGGTGAGATTGAACCCTCAAGCTCATTCTAACCACATTCATGCATACCCGAGCAGACGTGATTAGTGTCTAAAGCCAGCGGCACTCTTAAACTCTTTCATTTTTTTATGCTGAGAAGGAAGAGGCGACATATTTGTGCATTTCCATTTGTGGGTAAGATTAACAATGATAGTTTTGTGTGTTCAGGCAGTGTGATGAGGATGACGAGCTGGATGTGGAGGGAGGGTTGGACGTGCCGAAGCCTTGGTATGATCTGTCCAAGGCTCAGGTTCTCATGAACGAGTGCAGGAAACACATCAGCCTTGTCAGGGCAGACGAAGGAGACATGACATGGGAGCATCGTATCGACAGGTAAATTTAACTGTCCATATTTTAATAATACTAATTAATACTATTTCCTTTGTAATTTTTATCGGCAAAATCCTTGTTTCAACATCTCTATCACACCAGTTGAAGAGGGAGAGCTCTTTTAGAGTACATAGTAAGTGCCAAGCTCTACATTCTTAACTGTAGAGCAGTCCCAACCTACTTCACAGAAAGAAGAAAGGAGGTAATTGGTATCTCACTGTGTACTCAAGACATAATGTGCAGGGTGAAGAACTGGAATATGGACCAAAAAGAGTTTCTATCAGACCACAGACACATTCAGTTCCTAGTTTGTTAAAATGGGACAAATTGAGATTTTTTTATGTGTAATTACTTGTTCGATCAAGTTTTCTTGTATTATCAAGTTTAGGTGTAAGGGTGTGTGTTTCAGGACTGAGCAAACACCTGATCTGTCAAATCAAGTTTAGATGTAAACATGTGGAATTTGTGTTGCAGGACTGGTTGGTCATTGGCACAGACTCGACTCTTTGACAGAACTTGTAAGATCTTGAATGGAGACAGGCTGGGACGTCTTGCTATCGTTAACCACCATAATGAACCCATGCTTCGGAGAATCCTGGTATCTGTGAAATTAATTTTTAAAACTCTCGTGTAAATTATTTTGTTGGATCTAGTTTGTGGAGTCGTGATATCAGTCTAGTGTTGGATTGATTATTTTAACAATGATTGTAAACCTCTGATGTTTTACCATTGTTATTGATTTTTTTATTATCACAATTACTAAACTATTGCCTATAAGGTGTATTGTACGGTTTGTTATTGGATTTAATGATGATAATTAATGCTGGGATTTTAGGTGAATAAAACGGCACGTAAGTTCAGAGCTCTGATGTGTGTTATCTACTGGGACTCTAAACTGACACACTGGCTTCACAACACTCTACTCGAAAACTTGGAAATGAGTTACCTCGTAGCCTACGTAGATATACTCCAGGTAAACTTACTTACTTACTTACTAGCCAATGCCCACTCTTGGCTGTTGAGCCATTTTGTGACGCGCTGACCAGTACAGACGGGCTTCGGTGAAAAAGTGGGAATGGTCAAGGGCTGTGCATGCTTTAAGGTGCTCTGCCTGTGTCCATGTTCTCGTGTCCGCACAGCTGGCATTCTGGGGAGGGTATAATCTCTATGCGGTGTAGGTGTGATGCAAGGTAGTCGTGCCCAGTTTTCATTCTGAATGCAGAATTCATTCTGAAACTTACTTCATTATATTATTCAGTCAGACAAATTGCGTCTGTGATGCAGATCATGGACGCCATATGGGAGTGCAAGAAGTAAAGGAAGGCCAAAGAGAATATAGGCAGATGAGTTTGTCGAAGGAATTGGAAAGCTATGGCATAGGACGGCTATATAAAGGTAAAGATGGAGAAAGGCTACTACTTTGCACTTAAAGTAGGAATTTTCCATTACAAGACTGTTTAAAAACAACAAAACTAACTCTCTAACCCCTTAATTAGGGAAGCTCCTGCTTTAAGAAAGAAGTGTCAACGGAACTATTATTATAATCAGAAAAATTAACCATTTATTTATTCCCCCTGACATTTCCTGTTCTATAGACAATATATTAATTCAATAGATAAGTTTTAATTTGCTCAATATTAGTAGTAGTAGTGGTTAGATAGGCGGGATGAGCCACTTGTTTGAACCTTGAAATCAGGCCTTATTGGGCCCATTTTACGAACTTGGTTTTACTAACTTAATTTGGTGGAGAGTTCCAGCCACTTCCTGCATCATCCCTGTACATTGTACTGCCGAAGCAGGTATGTTGTGGTCAATCTGAGCATCATGGCATGGGATCGAACCCACAACCTTGATCGCCTCGATCCATTGATAGCTGGGTGCCTAGAGCAACTCCACCATACTGGCTCCATATTAAATATTAGCTCAATAGATTGTTTCTTCATACTAGAAGTAACTTCATTGTTCAAAGATATTAACATGCTTCTCTTTTCCTACACATGAACCTATCTTTCTCATTTCCTCTTATTTCGTCCAAACTAAAGATGACCCCTTGTGGTTGATACCCGGTTTTGTCCAATAAAATTAGTTTTGGAAGAGATACTATTTTCCTGATAGTCCAGGAGATAGCAAAATCAAGTTGATATTAGATCGTCACTTGATAGGTTAGTTACTCAAATATTACTCCAAATCGAAGTGTTCCCCTATCAAGGGTAACTAACTAACATAGTACTTAGTGGTACTAACTAACTTAGTACTCAGGATCATGAAAATCACAATGCGGGACATGGCCGCTCTCCACTGGTTTGTATTTTTCAGACCCCTATTGCCAAGCTATGTCCCGCAAACGAACCTAGCCAACCACTTATACTTAGAAGGAAGTAAAATATTAACTTGTATACAAAATTTCAGCTTGATGTTAGTCAGACACTTGTTTGCATGCTATCTCCTGGACTAGAGGATGTTTTTGCTCTTTTGTTGGTACTGTAGTGTATAATAAGAAGGTGATTAATATATTTGTTTTGTAGACACTAAAGAGTAAGATACCAGATCTGATAGAGAGGTTGTTACAAGGTCCTACGAGCAGTAAGACCAACGTAGGTGCTCTGAATGTTTTGGTTCAGAGACCCTGGGACCCAGCTTCACTCACCTTCCCTTCATTCAACTTGGTATGTATTTAGGCCACCCAGTGTTTGCCAGTTAGTCCCTCCGCACACGGATTTAATCAAAACAATATGATCAGAGCTGCAAATTGGTAACCAGTCTGCTATGAGTCACAACCTTTGTAATTGAATGTGGCACTACTTGTCACTAACCAGTCTGTTTTAGTCTCAACCTTTATTTGAATGGGGCACTACTAGTCACTATGAGTTAGTAACCTGTTGGTAATTTGAATAAAAAACCAGTTCTGTTTCTTTTGAGTAGCTCCGTATGTGCAGGGCCTTACTCTTAATTCTTCTATGTAGTTTAAAATCAATTATACACTTGCTAGAATTATGTCAAATGAATATGTGAATCCTTGCATTTCTGACACATTGCAGTGATCATTCTAAAGGTAGTTGCTCATGATCATTAGCAACTCTCATCATGATCATTAGCAACTCTCATCATGATCATTAGCAACTCTCATCATGATCATTAGCAACTCTCATCATTATCATTAGCAACTCTCATCATGAGCAATGAGCAAGTGACTCACAAAATCTGCAACTTCTTAACTTACTAATTGTATTACTTTTTTTAGAGAAAGTTACCAGGTAATCCAATACTTGTGGTTGTACCAAACACTCCCGGATCCAAGAGACGTCCAAACAGGTGGCTTCCTTACCTCTCCCAACTAGGTCAGGTCACCTCAGTCAACACCAATTCCAGTCAGTATCTTTATTATTATTATTATTTTTATTTTTATTTTTTGTCTCATGCAAACTTGTCTATTGTGTAATGATAAAGTTCTAAATTCAAGTATTATTATAAAGAGTACAACATGTTATCTAAAATACTGGAAACCAATTTTTTCAATTTGGTTAGGGTTTCCCAAAGTGTGTGCCGCGAGGCCGGCCAGGTGTGCCGTGGGATCCAGAATAAAAAATAATATACCACAAGTGGTCACATTTAGTTACTTCTTCAGACTGTTACTCCCCTATGTGTTTTTAGAATGTAAATTACTTTAACTAAATAACTATTAAGACAAAGTGATGTTTAGTCCAATGCACTTTGGGATAAAGGAATGTCACACTTCTGTTTTTATAAGGGGAGTAACAGTCTAAAGAAGAAAATTTTGTACACCTTCTTTAGATTGTTACTCCCCTCTGTTTTCTTTATAAGGGGTGTAACAATTTAAAGAAGTGCCCACTTATGTACAATTTATTTATGAAAAATTTATTATTGAACAATTCCTGTTTTTGCAGAGACCTTCCTGAGACCACAAGAGGGCAAGACATTTAATTTAGTTCATAAGTACTTTGAAAATTACAATATATCATGGCAGTCCTATTCCAGTGTTTGCTTTCGTGTCCAATCCAATTAAGGCCGGTCAATTGTCGGGCTTTCAAGCTCTAGCAAAAAAAAAGACTAGATAGATTTTACACCCTGCTTCCTCTACATAGAGAAGCACGGGTGCCCAAATCTTTGGCACAATCCCCCCCCCCCCCTCTTCAGTGGGGAGCCCAGTAGACCTATACACATGGGGCCCAAGATGGCTCTCTGCGACCCTGATTAAAAATATAGGTGTGCGGCGGCTATTTTCTTTTTAGTGTACCGTAGGCTAAAAAAGTTTGGGAAACACTGATTTAGGAGCTCTCTCCCTAATCTCTTAATTTTCTTGTATCTCTTTCTTTACTTGATATTACCTATTGATAGAGATATCTTCTCCCTCCAATCCTTTATTTTGCAATTCAATGACTTCACCGTTATTTATTTATGATTTTTTTTAAAAAAAGAACCTTATCCTAAAGATGTCTGACAATAGAATGAGAAAAGGTTTAGAATCCAAAAATATTTAGCATCCAATCTTAGCTCCTCTACTGTATGTGGTGGCGACATACCGCTGTCTCTTCATGTGAAGTACTTATTCTCTCAAGTTAAAAGGATGATGAGTGAAATAAAGGAATTATGTATTTACGTTATCTTGTTGTGTGTGCAGTTAGCTATACAAGTAAGATGACCCTCATAACAAGCCTGGATCAGATGGTTGCAGCGACCAGGTTAAAACTGACAGATATAAGGAAGGACTGCCCCACCAACCCTATAATCCTGGTAGGAATGCACAGTGGAGCTGCCCTCGCATGCCAGGTTTGATCCTTAACTTTATATAATACTCTAAATATACATTTAAATTTTCCACCGACATCTATTATATACATAACTAGGAGATTACTGATGATCAGCCAAAAAAATAGATAAATTGGTATAAACTACGGTGCTCTGCCCCGTACTTTCTTCTCTCGTCAACCTAGAGTTTGGTTTTCCAGTATCAATCCAGCATTAGATTGATAAAAAGCTCCACGGGCTTGTTCAAAGGACCCTCTTCATGGTCTATGTCTTTGAAAAAATTCTTTGAACTAATCTGTGTTAAAGGGCTCGAATCACCAAAGGTCCAGTAAATGAAGTATTATAATTATTGTTTGTGAATACTTTTAAGTTTGATTCATTGAGATTTCATGAAATAAAAGATACGACTTTTAGATGGTTAACTAATTTTATTATACACTAGTAAGAATTTAGAGAATAAAACTGTGTAATACAGAAGGTACCTCCAAAAATTACTAACGTAGCGCTCCCTGTCACAAACTATTCAAATATTTACAGGCTTGTTCCTAACACAAAACTAAACAAAGACTTATTTGATAGCTTATGTGCATTATCATAGAAGAACTATATTGTAGGTAGCTTTGCTGGATGTGGTGCATGCGGTGATCTGTCTTGGGTTCCCAGTGAGGACAGTAGAAGGACTGAGAGGTCTTCCTGACGACACTCTACTCTCCATGTCTACACCCGTTGTATTTGTCATAGGCCAACAAGCCGCTTGTGCATCGTAAGTGTCTTCAGTCATTTTTAAAACAAAAATTATTATTATTTTATTAATTCATGTACAGGCTATTACTTAATCTAGATTTTAATAAAAACCGAAGAAAAAAATAATTGTTTGTGTTTAACTTGGTGCGTAATAAACAGCTTGGTTTTACGGTGAAATCCTCTCACCAAGAGGTTAAAGTCCGACGTTTCGCTTCCACTACTGGAAGCATGTTCATGGGTGTGGTGCATTGTAATGGTTACTTGAAGCAACAACAAGACATCAACAGAGAGGATGGATTCACTCTTTCCTGCACCACGCAGAAATCAAGAAGCGGCGCTGTGGTCACTTCCCGACTTTAAACGTCACCTGCTCCACAAAGGAACACCGACAAAGGCAGCACCTGCCCGATTGCAGCATCCCCACAAAGGATTAACCCAACTCAAGGAACCCCCTGGGACTCCAGGTATAATCTACGTTACTGAAAGATAGTATAAATACGCTGTCTTTTACTCCAGTCGTCAATATGTCTTGTAACTTCAAGTAAACATCACGATGCACCATACCCCTGAAGATGTTAAACTTCAGCCCCTTTGTGATGCAGATTTCATCAGAAAACCAAGCTGTTAGTTTGTGTTTAGGTGGTTTTTCACTTTAAATGTAAAAATTGGCTTGTGACAAAACTTATGTTGTAAACAACTCGTGTTAAAACGGGAGCAGTTTTCCTCTTACTTTTTGACTTGCACTTATTTGATTTATTTTTATTGTTTGTTTTGTATATCGTTATTACTTTTAATTGTTTTCAGAGTGGACGAAATGGAAGAGTTAAGGGAGCAGGTTCCAAACTGTGAGACAGGTCTCATTGTAGTCGGAGGAGCTGACGACTTCCTCAGGGTGCCCAAATTCATTCAGCACGCTGAAGGTGTCACACAGCATGTTATCGACAAGTGTATCATAGTCAGTATTCATTTAATTTCTTAGAAGTAGAAAGAGGGTTAAACTCAACGAATACCACTCTCTTGGGATTAGTATTCTATTTTGAGGTTTAAAATTAAAAATAGAAATTATTGGATTTAAATTGACTGTGTAGGATATATATAAGACATTTTTGTTTGAGTTTGTTGTAGTGATTTTACTTCTTTTTTTCCACAATTACACCAGCTACTGTAGCGAGTTTAAGGACATAAAAAATCTTTGTGAAAGAACTTTTATAGTGGTGTTCAGGTCTATTAAACATTAAATCATTTTGCTTTGACAAAGCAAAACTGTATCTAAATAGTCTGCCAAATAGAGTAGGCACATACCTTCCCCATGTTCATCAATGATGTTTTGCTTTCATGACCCATTATTACCTAATTTATTTAATTTTTTCATTTAATGTGCACCAGACGTTTGAAATTAATATGGGTCCAGCTGTGTTCTAGTTTCGACAAACCTTCCAAATTTCTTAAAGACCAGATGAGTACAGTAATACCCCGACTTTCATTATACCAACTTAATTAAATTTGGAATTACATAACACCCGAAACTGCTGCTAAAAGTGATAAGGGGGTCGATTTTGTACCTTGAAACCTCCCTTTTCATGTGATTATACATTAAAATTAGATAAGAAGATGTGTGAGCAGCCTGACAACGTGAATCAACAACTTAATTTGTTGTGAAATAACAAAGAAGTTGATATTTAGATATTATCTAAGTGCATACTCCAATACGTAATTTTCAACTTACGTAATACTTAGCGGTTCCACCTGTTACGTAGGTCCGGGGTATTATTGTACTTAAAAGATGTAGGTGTTAATAAAAGTTTTGTGTGCTTGTGGAAGAGAAGCCAGTGGAAGCAAAAGGTTAAAATTAAAATGGACTAATTGTAACCTTTCATCTAAATTTCATCAAAATACTATATGAAATCGTAGTTCACAAAAAATTTGAATGACTAGAACGATTAAAATGCTTCTGTTACCTTATAATCTGTTAGACATTAAATTTTCTCATGTACATTATCACTTTGTCAAGTACTTTCTATTTGTTTATTTCTTAGCCGTATTTGTGGTTAAATTTAATTGTTATAAGCATTTCTTCAAAATCTATGGTTAAATAATTTTAACCAACAGGGAATTAAAACCCCATTGAAAACAAAGAAGCAAATCTCCGAAAGACGATCTAACTTAGGAGGGAGGAGATGTCATATCAAGATGTCAACTTGTGTTGTCATTGTCATTTAATGTAAATACATGAGTTCTTAACGAGTGTGTTATATTGAATCTTACAATAATTACTTAGCCCCGTGTTTTCGTAGATATATTTAATTATTATTGAACATTTTATCAAAATGTGTGATAAAAATAACTTCTCCTCGGCAAGCAATTGAACCTGGCGTCTCTCCGTCCGCTATTTTCTCAGGAACTAGATTCTTCCCAGGAAAACAGCTTATATCGTTAGATTTGTATTTAAATGGACTACATTTTAGAATTTTTAGAACCATTTTCGAGAAATAACTTTTTCCCAGGGTAGCGTTTTTGGAGGGTAGTGCCCCAATTTTAGAGCTAAAATTAATATCTCAATTTCGCCTCCGGATATGATTTTTAGGATATACATGCCAAATTTTGTCAAAATCGGCCCATTAGTTTAGGCTCCAGGTGTCTGCAGAGGCAGACAACCATTTTTAAAAAACAACTGTTTTGTACTCTGACGGATGTATACGTTTTGAAGTCCCCTTAATCGTGTAAATCCATCAAAATCTATTTTTTTGGGGCCATCACAATACTTTCTCTTTATATGAGTAAGTATAAAAAGAGATGGAATTGGTTTAATTTTTGAGTGTGTTTCAGGAAGAAGTGGGTGAGTTTATCAGTGGTATCGGCAAGTCGACGAGGAATGAAGAGTCACTAAGTCCTGGTTTCTTGAAGGTGTCTTGTCCCCCTCCTACTCAGCCTAGAGTCAAGATGATAGAGAGGAGGCGTAAGATTTCACTGCAGGAAGCCATGACTTCTCCCCAGCAAGAACCTCCTCTCCTGCATTCCGATGACAACCTTGTCTCCCCTGAACACGACCCTATCCCCACCTCACCTTACCTCTCCAAGAGAGGTATCTATCATGTACCTTTTATCTTTTAACTCAAATTTATTCGTTTTAAATACAGAATGATTAAGATTTTATGTTTCTTTTTAAGGATTATATTTTAGGTTGAAATGGGTTTAAAAAAAAATGTAAACAAGCCATAAACATTTTATTTTTAAGATGTGGCACATTGTTTCATGAAAATTTTCTTGCTATCACAATACTTTCTCATATAGGAGAAAGTAAAAATTTGTTACATTGAAATATCATTATTAGTGGGCCTGAAAAAGAAAGGTTTTTTATCCCCTTACCATTTTCACCCATTACAAAACTAATTTAAGTAAATTTTTAGATATTTTTTTTAAAATTTGAACTTGTTTCATATATGTACTTAGTTTAAATATTGAATCATATTTCAAAATTGAAGACACTTGTACTAACAGCTAAGCATCAATATTTTTTATTAGACAAGAAAAAAAAAAAAAAAAGAAAAAAAAAAGCTGCTTTTTTACGTTGAGCAAAAACCCAACCTCAGTTAAATATTTTCAATTATGTTTCAATAAACTGAGCCATTCTGCTGTGTGTGTAGTTGTGCATTTCTATTGTCATAACAAACTCAAACTCGTGTTGTGGTTCTATTATAGTTCTGGGTTATTTTATTACAGGTCGAAAGCCGAGGTCAGTGGCAACAGGCAGAGGAAGAGGAAGATGGGGACCCAGGCCACTTACTTCCAGGTTACCTCCGGTAAATTTCACTCATTAATAAATAAGATAATGATAAGCAGAGACGGGAAAAAGTCATAAACGTCAGTCATATAATTTTGTCATAAAATAGCCATTTTTCGAATAAACGTCATAATATATAATAATTGTGGAAAGCGTTTAATTTTCAACGCCATTTTGTCAAAAACCATCAAAATTTTGCGTGTAAATTGCTCCCCCGCAGTTTGGAAATTGCCTGAAGGGCGAAAAGCAAATTAAGTGTCATGCATGAAATTTGCTCCCAGCTCATCTGCTGACGTCGAATGATCTTTTTCCAAATTTAAAATTCTACTGACGGACAAAAGAGCCAATTTAACGCTGGATAATATAGAACAACACATGATTATTTTTTAAAACGTTGAAGCATTCTGCTAATTATTATTATTTATTATATATTGTAAATATTATTCTGTATTTATGAAATATTGAAATCTTTCTTTTGAACTGTTACCCTCTAAAATAACGCTAAATTTTCGCTAAAAAAGGCTAAATTTTTACAGTGAAAATAAACGACATACTTTTTGCTAAAACGTCATAAAACAACCGATTTTCTAAAATAGAGGTCATAAAACAGGATAATAAAAGTCATAGAATAAAGGTCATGAAATGGAAAAATAAAAGTCATAAACGTCCTGTCTCTGATGATAAGGAAGAACCCTTAATAATATCTTAACTATTAGATTCCTGTCAAACTGACTTCTAGAAACAGTTAGGCGCGTCCACACTTTGCTGCGCAATGCCACTTGGCAAGGTCAAATCAAGTGGCAAAGCCAGATGGCACCACAAAAAAATGCATCCGTACACACTGCAACTGGCAAAGCCAGTCGTGATTGTGATGTATGACGAAGAGGAGTTAGTAGTGGTGTCAGAAGGGGCTCTTCGATGTCAAGTGCAATGTTGCCGGGTGGCACGTCCACACCTTGCCATTTGATCCGGACCCACAATAGTTGGGTTCGGCTTGGCATGTCAAGTGGCACGTTTTGTGCCAAGCTTGGCAAAATAGCAAATGCCAAGGGAGACGTCCACATTACACTTGACAATGCCATTTGGGCTTGCCATTCCTTGCCGCTTGGCATAGTGTGGACGCGCCTTTATGGTCGGTTGCTTACAAACATACCTCTTATAGGAGGTATCTGTAAACCTATAATATATAATTTGTAGTCGACTAGCAGACTATTATTTATTTAATTTATAATTTTGGTAGATAGGAAGGTATAGAAGTTTATAGCAATATGTATTTACTTTTATAATGTTAGCAGAGAGGGAGGTATAATAGCGGTGATCCTGTGTCTCCTACTTCAGGAACGTCTCTACTTGTTTCAGACGTCCTGCAGAATTCAGGTAATTACTTAATTATTAATCACCTTTTAATATTTAAGACAATAATTAATATCACATTAATTTACATATTTTCACGCCATCACTATACTTTCTCTTTATATGAAAATGTAAAAAAGAAATAATTGTACCCTAAGGTGAAGTTGAAAAAATATCTGTAGCAATTAAAAAAACCATAAAAAAATTTTTTTATTCTTTAAAACTGTTTGAACAGTTATGATTCTTTTAAAAAAAAATAAATTGTGTTTAATTTAAATTTCAATGAAATGGTGTCACAACTAGGAAAAATTCTCATTACAGTAAAAACTCATTTTAATGCATTATTAGGGGCTGAAGGTTGTCTGTTTTAATGAAAGTCCAGTTTATCATAAAGAATTTAAAAATGCAAAAGGGTGTACATCAATGAAAGTACAGTAGGTAGCTGTAATTAAGTGTTTATTATACATCAAATACAAAAACAACAAGAAAAAAAAAATGTGTGTATTCCCTACATTAATATTTAGAACAAGAAGATCCTGGTTTGTGTTGATTAATTATGCATTGGTTTTTAAAAAAATATTGTTTTCTGCTGTTTGCTTGCTTCTTATTTCATAGTTAATAACTAATAACTGACGGAATTGTCATAACTTTATTATTATGTGTATTATAATTTTGTTTACCTATCCATTGTAAGCAACATCCATTATTCTAAGGTTTTACTGTTCCAATATATTGGTGCACAAACATATAAAGTGGGCACTACCACAATTGAAAGGTAAAAGTGTATCTAAGTTGTCTTTGATTATGCACATTCTCTTGTACTACTATTTGATAAGGCGGAGATATGTGTGCCGTCAAATTGGGGAAGTAGATTGTATCCCAAGAGAGGGTATGTGCCAGTAACTTGAACATTGGGGATGCATTTGCTAGTCAAATTACATGCAATTTTTTTTTTTTTTTGTTAGTTGTCACATCAGGCAAATCATGGAAGGCATTCAGAGTGAATTTAATTGTGTTACATTGTTACTTGCTACAGAATGCGTAGCTAAATTAATAAGATAAAAAATGAACAGAAGAAGACATTTGGGTGAAAGATTGGATTAGTAGAAGGGAAAATTATGGAGCAAGTAGTTTGCTTGCAGAATAAGGCAAAAAGATATTAGTGGTTATAGAAACCTTTCAGGAATGCCTCCTGAGAAATTTGATGAATTGTTGGCAATAATTGAGAACAAAATTTAAAAAAATATATATCTGTGTATGGGGGAGGTAAAGGGCACTATCTCCATTTTTTTTACGAAATTGAGGTCTATTAATTTTTTTCCCCCTTTTTTAGAGGTACAAGGCACTATGTGCTAAAACTAAAACTCACGGATTTAGCCAGTTCGAAATGGCACTATGAACCAACATGCTGGGGAGGTAAAGAGCACTATTTACATGTAGCTGTTCACCTCCAGAGAATTAAGAATAAGTTAGCACTATGTCCAGATAGGGCCCTATATCAACTCCACTTAGTAAAGTGAGAGAGCTACTAGTCTTATCAGTATGGCCTTGCGCCATACATCATTAAAAAATCATTAAAATAACTCTCCCGAAAAATTTACAATTTGGCTCATAGTGCCCTTTACCTCCGATACACAGATATATATAAAAAGATACCATATGTGAAATGCAATTTTTCCAGCCAGAACTAAATTGGAAATACATCACCCTAAGATTTTTAGCTACTTTTGATTCATATATATCTTTGAAGGCATTGTTTAGATTGGCCGCCCTTGCCGGTAGCTGTCGCATGAGTTCACACATTCCTTTTTTTTAAATTTTTTGTTCACATTATTTTTTTGGCATGCGGCTTGTAGCTCCCACCATTAAGCTTGTACGTTGCATGCTAAAAAATCAAATCATATGCAATTTAATTGCTTGCCAGCTACAGGCATCCCATTTAACATATACATACACATGATAGTAGCTGGCACGTGCAAGGTGCTGTTATGTTTTTGTGTAAGCTACAGGCATGTGTATCTCTAGGCCTATATAGATTGCTGAGATTATTGTTTTTTTTTATGGTCTAATACTAATTTGGATGTTTTATAATATGATTCCAGATTTTCCTATGTACATCCAAAATCATTTCTTCTGAAGCCAAATGAACCTGATTCCTTCATTTCCTTTCCTTCACCTTTACAGAAGCCTCATCTCCTTTTAAAACAGATCTAATAGCAGAAACAGTTGCTTGTTTATTATTCACCGGCTATTTTTATTTCTTCTTAACCTGAGAATAGAGTGCAGTATTAGTTTAAAATTCAAATTGTTAAAAATGAGTCGTTTCCTTTAATTGGATTAGATATATTTATCTGATGTTTGTATCCTCAAACAAAGAATAATAATAAAATAGCGATACAATTAAAAATTCATCGATTAAACAATTTTTTTAAAAATTTTATGAATGAAAAATGGGTAAGGTAACAGCTTGCAGTTAAATTATTTTAACTAGGCTATTTAAAAATAAATCTTTTCTACCCTATGTTTTAATAGTTATTAAAACATTCTAAGAAATGACTATGTCATTGCAAATAAATATTGTAAATTAAAGTAATATAGCTTTACTTACATCAAAATAACGTTGCAAATCAAAGTATGTCATTCTTTACATCAAAATAATGTTGCAAATCAAAGTATGTCATTCCTTACATCAAAATAATGTTGCAAATCAAAGTATGTCATTCCTTACATCAAAATAACGTTGCAAATCAAAGTATGTCATTCCTTACATCAAAATATTGTTGCAAATCAAAGGATGTCATTCCTTACATCAAAATAACGTTGCAAATCAAAGTAACATGTCATTTCGTATATGAAAATAACGCTTAAAAATAAATAATGTGCAAATCAAAGTATGTCATTCCTTACATCAAAAGAATGTTGTAAATCAAAGTATGTCATTCCTTACATCAAAATAACGTTGCAAATCAAAGTATGTCATTCCTTACAACAAAATAATGTTACAAATCAAAGTATGTCATTCCTTACAACAAAATAATGTTACAAATCAAAGTATGTCATTCCTTACAACAAAATAATGTTACAAATCAAAGTATGTCATTCCTTACATCAAAATAATGTTGCAAATCAAAGTATGTCATTCCTTACATCAAAATAATGTTGCAAATCAAAGTATGTCATTCCTTACATCAAAATAACGTTGCAAATCAAAGTATGTCATTCCTTACATCAAAATATTGTTGCAAATCAAAGGATGTCATTCTTTACATCAAAATAACGTTGCAAATCAAAGTAACATGTCATTTCGTATATGAAAATAACGCTTAAAAATAAATAATGTGCAAATCAAAGTATGTCATTCCTTACATCAAAAGAATGTTGTAAATCAAAGTATGTCATTCCTTACATCAAAATAACGTTGCAAATCAAAGTATGTCATTCCTTACAACAAAATAATGTTACAAATCAAAGTATTTCATTCCTTACAACAAAATAATGTTACAAATCAAAGTATGTCATTCCTTACAACAAAATAATGTTACAAATCAAAGTATGTCATTCCTTACAACAAAATAATGTTACAAATCAAAGTATGTCATTCCTTACATCAAAATAATGTTGCAAATCAAAGTAACATGTCATTTCGTATATGAAAATAACGCTTAAAATCAAAGTAATATGACTTTACTGTCAAAATAATGACACAAATCAAAGTAACATGTCGTTACTTACATAAAAATCAAGTTTCGATTTGAATGCAGCCTAACAACTATGTTCTGCTTCCCCCCTATAAGGTAGAGATAGATTAAAATATAATAAAATTAAAATAATTAAAACTCAAATATTAAATTGTTTACATTGAATACATGCCAATTAAATGTGTATGCATAATTATATTTTCATCAATATTTAAAATTCTAAAGGAATACTCTGATACATGTCTAAAATTTGCAGTTTTAGAGAGGATACTACACTCGACATTTGTATATCAAATATAGTATTTTATTAACACGTACTTTTGTTCTGTCCTTATTTATTTAGTATTACTTTTAATTTTACTTTCTTTATGATTTCATTTTATATTTTAATAATACAACGTACAGAATTCTACTCACCAATTTGACTTAAGATATCATTGCATGTTCATATATCATAAGAGTTTCTCATTGATATGTATTTTTTTTTTTTTTTTTTTGTATTATTTGCTCATATTTCTATTTGTGTTAATGTATCAGATTACTGCAGGTTTTACACTTCAAATTTTAACCTTTTACATTTTTAAATTTAAAGTTAACCTTTTGAAAATCATATATAGTAGAACCCCGGAAATCTGAACTAATTGGGACCAGGGCCTGTTTAGATATTGCTAAAATAACATTTGTTAACCCTCGGGAATGCGCGGTCCTGTGAGGCCTAAATTTGAGATATAACTGTGAAATTGAGATAGATGTGGGTGCGATTGGAAGCTAGGGATTTTTCTAGCTACATTTCTTGCTTTTATCAAAAAAAATAGTCACTGTTTGACATCCTACGTGATTAGTGATTATACTTCAATTCTGTGCCCATATTGTCCTGATAGGAGACCCCACTATCACTTAAATTTTATTATTACGCTATTTTAGTGAAATTTATACATATAATACAAACTAAATTAATATGGTACCTGAATTTAAAAATAAAATAATAAAAATATACAGAAAAATTAAAAATTTGAAAATTATAATTGAGACTGACTAATTTTGTGCTTATAAACTATGAAACTAAACAAGGGTATTTTATAAATTAAAAAAATAATAAAACAATAAAACCAATTTAAATATGTTTTATAATATTTTGCTAAAATGATTTCAAGTTTATATTTATTTTATCTGTTGTGTGGGCATATAAAACAGATTAAGTCCTATCAGGGGTCCACGCCTCCTCGTGTCTGTATTAGACCGCACAAGGGTTAAACAAATTGTAATTTTTTTTTTTAAATTATCACCCCTTTAGATGTTATAGGATTACTTGAAGAAGAAAATATTTTTTTAAAAAAGTAGATTCAATCATTGTTTTTGTACCCTATAATTGAGTTTAATTTTTTAAATACGATAAACTTAACGAAATGTTAAGATTTATCGTATCATACTTGCCTTATCTATGTAACAATAAATCAAACTGGAAGATATTGTCGTCATATGATTTTCTTAATCATATGTTTTAAAGAATAAAAAAACTAAATTTGTTTTGATAATTATTATGATGTGGACACACTCATATGTATATTGTTTGTGTAATTTTTTAATTTAATTGTTTGTGAATAGTATACTTTCTTATTCTGTTTAGGAGAAAAATAGACTGTGGCAGTGTTGAGAAAATATTTCACTTTTGATTATTACTTACTTTATTTATTAGAAACCATACATACGACAAAAGTAGAATTTATTCTTTTGTATTCACTTTTAAAATTATTGTAGCTTTTAGTAGATATTAATTTACAATAGACACTAAATTGAACATTCAATTGTTTATCTACGATTGTTACGAAATGTAAACATAGTATCTCTGTTTAGATGCGTAGAAAGGGATTCTTTACGTACTTGTATTCATTGCGCGTGCACGTCTCATAATTTTGAAGAATTCCTCTTTTTTATCGCCCTAGGGTGGTAAAATAAGAATTCTTCACCTTTTTCGCACCATTAGCGAGTTTGTTTACATTTAACAAAACTATATATGCTTATATCGAGTTTTTTGTGAAAATCAATGAGTGATTTAAATTATTATGACGAATATGAGGAGAATAATACACCTCCCGAAATAATTAATTCCGCACAAAATACAACTAATGAATTAATGTCATCTTTATCAAAAGAGAAATAGGAACTTACATACAGGAAGTTTATTATTTTTTCTGTTTTATTATTAAAATCTAATAATCGTAGATAAATTACGGTACGCAACTCGTGCGAAAATGGCATTTTGCATTGCTCGTGTGGTTTTCATCGTGTGGTTTGCAAACTCCACACTCGCATGCAAAATGCTACTTTCCGCACTCGACGCATAATGTACTATTACTCAACACTTGCTAGTTGTTTTATCATTGCATTGTTTGGTACAATAAATATTTACACTGTGTAACTGTGTTGGGTAAAATGCAGAATTCAAAGACAATATTGGCTTTCATTATATATTTTCCTCAAACTTGTACATTAATAAATTTGTACAAATAAAGTATGGCATGATGGAAGAATGTATGGCACTCTTTTAGTTTGGTATTTTATTGTAAATTTGACATGACCTGGGCAGATATGAAGATTAGACAAAATCTACAAATAAAATATGTCATGATAAAATGAGGACCTTAGTATCAAAGACGGACAAGAGCACATTTCAAAATTTTACAGGAGAGCCGAAAAACTTTAGTTCAAATTCTACAGGTGCTAGAGCAATGATTTTTTTTCTGTAGATTCTTAATAGACTCAAAACTAGTTAGAAGGACTGAAAACGTGAATTTCTTTGATATTTTAGCTGCTTAATGGAGTTAAAATTTATTTCTCGATTTCCCCTCGGGGTATCATTTTTCTAAACATGCATGACAAAATGATAGGAATAGGTATTCATATGCTAAAGCCCGCAGTGCATCATAGGAACGAGTTAGTAAAATGCAGCCTCCTGATTGGCTGTTTCGGTTATGTCCACTTTTGAAGCAAAACGTGTGTTGTCTTGTCCGTATTTGAAACAAAACTACTAATATTATTGCATTTTTACCCCTTTTCTGGTCGTTTTTGATGCAAATGGATAGCAGAATCTGATGCAGCAGCCAAAAATCTATAAGAAACAATCGATAGAGCAATCTTTTAGTTTTGTCTGCTTCATCTATGTCTCCATACTAACCAACCTCTAGATTTTTTTAAAAAAAATCTCCACTTGTTTTGTATAGTTTTTAATATTGAATCAAAGTTCTTCAAAATTATAGACACTGAACTTTGATTGGTATCATATTTACTTAATTTCGTTATCTATGTCTGTAATAGGTTAGGTAATTAAGAGAAGAAAGATCTGACATTTCATAGTCAAATTTTAAAAAATCAAAATTTTTAAATGTAACAGAACTTAAAAAATGCTTAGCAGCTCATAATTTGAAAATTAAGTGATTCTGAAAAGGTTTTTTTTTTTATGATCTTTAAAATTGATCCTTAGCCCAGTTTCTCTATCTCATTTAGTTTTTGAAGTATGCAATTTTTGTGAAACACAGAAAAAATAAATAAATTGATATCCTGAGAACTATTGAGAAATATGCATATGCTTATTCGACTATTTCTGTTGCATTTGACCCATAGAATCCACCATCATGACATTTTATTTTGTTATGACTGTCGCTGCCGGAATCTCAGCTTTGATACTGGCAGACATGAAACTCTTAACTATAAAGAAAAACCAACGCTATGCACACTGATAAGTAGAACTTTTACTTAACGTACAAAAAGTACATTGGCTTTCTTAAAAATACTTTTAAATATTTTATAGAAAAAAATACAAAACTAAAGTTATATAGAATAAACAAGTTGTTGTCTCACTGTCTAGGTTTGACGTTTCAAATCTCGGGTCGAAAAAAAGTCACGCATTTTTATCACCTAGAGTGCAGGCCAAACAGTAAACCCCCATTCTGTTTGGCCTGCACTCTAGCGGATATTTTTACCCGCTAGAGACCCCTAGTTGTTATGACAGGGTCTCGTTCTTTTCTCTTGCTTTTGTATGTTTTCTTTCATTTCTAAAATTACGTCAATTTATTGAGAATTGTTTAAGAAAAGGATTAATATGAAGACTTGCTTTATTCCTTTTTGTAAAAGTGGTTGTAGGCCAAAAAAAAAAATGAAGAAAAACTTAGCCATCCGATTAATCTCTTTTCTAATTCATGTAGACAATGATTATCCCTTGCTTTGAAGATCAAATGTGTAAATTTTTACATCAGAAAGAAAAACGGTAGATTTGTATAAACAAAACACAAACACATATACATATATGTACAAATATATGCACTTATACGTTGACTTTCATATATGTAGATAAATGAAAAATGAAACATATTGTCATGAAAAACTGTAGAAAAACTTATAATAATTCTACACTTATTTCGTATTATATTTCAAAAAGTCTTCATACATTAATTTATAAAACCTCAACTATGTTGAAAAATTCGGGACAAATCAGCATCTGTATACGAAAAAAAATATTACATGACAACTAGTTGAAATTCGGGACTGTCCGTAAAAGTACGGACGTCTGGTCACCTCAATTAAGTTAAAAAAGTTATAGTTTGTAATATAGTTGTGTAGAAAATTAGCCCCCATACAGATTGCACTGCTGCGTGGTGGGCAAAAAGTAAACTAACCTCACCAAACAAAAAAAAATAATCCAGTGCAACAACTTGTTTATTCTATATAACTTTATACAAAACAATTCAAATGACAGTTTGGTAACAAAATACAAAACACAAAATTAACTAAAAACAAACATCACTGTTACCCCAGCGACAATGACATTTTATCGCAGGTCACCGTATAGTAAGTATTGTCTTTTACTCGAGCTGCTTTATTTATGTAACTTCTCTGATAATATAGAAAGATACAACAGGAATGCGTCCATAAGGGGATTAGGTTAGGGTTTTGTAATTATTTATCCTATATCCATTAAATAATAACTATAATTGAACATAATGTTATAATTATTTTGATACTTATTATTTGTGTGAACATTTTGTTTATGTGTAGCGGTCGTTGGAAGTGAAAGTGGAAGCAATAGTTCAAATTTCAGTGCAGAATCATCCAACCTGGTAGAGCAGCTAACTCCAGACAGACTGCTAGAGATGCCCATCATCATAGCTCCTGATGAAGCTTCATCTAATACTGCATCAAACTCCTTATCACCGACCAGCTCGGGAAACAAGTCCCACCAACAACAACCATCCTCTGTCAAGGTATTTTGTTTATTTATATTTACCAATTGAATTAATTTCTAGGGCTTAATGCAAACCTGGCAGACGGGGCATTTGCCCTGGGCGCTAGCTTCGGAGGGGCATAGAAATCTTATGAAAAGGCAAGAAAGGAAGCAAAAAATCGAAATTGTGCTTATTTTTTGATCATCGACTCTTGGGGCATCGAAAACTAAATTAAAGATAACTTTATTTTATTCCGGTCTTTACGGTATTAATAATTTCAATTCAATCCGTTTTTGGCTATATTTCACCTTCTTTGAGGCATCTTCAGGCCTAAAAAGGAGATTTTTAAATTTTATTTCAATTTTCTCTGTTTACATTTTTTTAAGTTGTTTCAATGCATCTTCCTTCATCTTTTTCTTGTTTGGGTAAATAGGCTAATCAGTGTAAGCTCAAAGAGATAATGACTTATTTAGTAATGTAAATATAACAAGTTAACATCAAAATATTGCATTGACATCATGTCAGCCAGTTATCTGACAGGGTGCATTTGACCTTCCCAAAAATTTGTTATATTCGTAGTATATTACCCTTTATTTCTATACTATGCTTATTCTTATTCAGGTCTTTAGGGTATTAATAACTTCAAAAACGGATTAAATTGAAGTTATTAATACCCTAAAGATCTGAATAGGAATTAGTATAGGATAGAAATAAAGGGTAATATACTACGAATATGGCTAGAAGTTAACGTAATTTGATATTTGGATTGCACATAATGTGCATGATAAAGAAAACTATAGTCTAAATGATAAGATAAAGGTAAGGTTGATTAAGTGGATAGTATTGAATTGACAAGGAGTGTGCAACTCTAAATCTATTGGAAAATATAGAGATACAAAGAGCCTCAAACAACCCTGATTTAGAATGTTTTAACGCAAGAATTAACTTATATAATTCTATACTAGGCAAACTTTTAAAAGAGCTGCACACACCTTGTCAATTAACTACTATTGGGTTCCTTTACATTAATACCCCCACAGACCACCACCTACACTATCTTTTGTACTTATTAACACCTGTGTCTTTTACTCAGTCCAGTGGCATAGCTAGGGCATTGGGGGCCCCTCACCAAACAAAATTGATGAGCAAAAAAAAAGAACTGGGGGCCCCTAAATCAACGAGGGGGCCCCCAGTTCTTTTTTTTCTCCCACAATGCGAGCCCGTGCAGGCCCATAGTTACGCCACTGATTGAAAATAGTCTAAAGACTGGAACGATCATTATTGTTTAAATAAACAGGTCAAGTGTGTGCTAGTCAGCACACAGCGAGGGTCCATAGGCCACACTGTATAGTTTAAGTAGTAGGTACCCTATTGATGGTGTTTTTTAAAATGCTTACTTTGAACTATCCTATGGGTCTGATATTCTCAAAACACATAAACAAACTTCTGATAAAGTATTTTTTTGCCACAGAACCGGACTACAACCATATTAATACATCAAAAAGACCAAAGTTATAAAAAACGTATTTTGTCAATAAAAAATAAAATAATATTTTTTTCGAAATTTCCAAAAAGTGGTATCTTTGCTTTTGGTCAAAGAATGTTCAGGAATTTTTTCAGATTTTTTGCACTTCACATAAGCGAGATAGAGGGGGGGGGGACACGTTTCACACCCACTTCAAACTTGCCTACGCTCGCCCTATCAAAGTTATAACCCAAGAGTTATATATTTTTCATATGATACCCTTCATGGAGTCAAAAAAAATAAATAAATTTTAACCCTTAAGTTTTTTTACCCTAATTTTTTTGAAATTTTTTTTTTAAGTCGCTATATTTTTAAAATATGTGGGTAGGTATAAGACACATACATGCCAAATTTCAAAGTGATCGGACAAAAGGTGTAGCCGTGAGAGCAGGCGACAGGACGGACGGACAGACACACGCAGGAAAATATAAGGGTCCTTGGTTTTGCCTACGGACCCTAAAAATGTTGATCAATGTAACCACTTTGTTATATTTTATGATTGAACGATGTTTAAACTCGACTAATCTAAGCTGTTTGTATCGCTGTGTTAGCAGATAGTGGTGCGGAACAATCGGGGAGCTCGAGTCAGAGGAGGACTCAAATACGTATCCGAGTCTTCCAAACCTCAAGTCAAATGTGCCAAGATCATACTGAGAAAGAAAAGCGGCTCTTCGAGCAACAGTTCCTCCGCGTCTGGTAAATTCGTCACAGTGGATCTCAAGGGAGAGGGCGGCACAGGCCCTTCCAAGGAAATCAAGGCTAGGATCTGTCCGATGCCCAAGAAATAGCAGTGGCCAAACTGGCGTTACACTAAGAAAACGCTAAAATTTGAAAAGTTTATATCTAAGAAAAAATAAAATCGGTTATTCCAACTATCATTTTGTGGAATTTAGTCCTCCTCACTTATCTAGGTGTGACTCTATCCAATACCTACTAATATTCACTCATTGTACATTAAGTGCAGTAAAAGAGTTGTTAGATTATTAGAATTTTTTGGTGTTTTTTGTATGCATCGTTTAACACAAAATTCTTTTAACACGAAAAAATATTTAAACCCCCTCTGTTTCGTGTTAAACAGTTTTCACTGTATTTCATTCTTTATTATTTTATTACTACACTTGTTGAACTTTTTATGAATGGAAAATTTAATAATATTAACATAAAATGTTTAAAAATTCATTTTTTTTTTATCAAATTTAATTTTTAATTTTAATCCAATAAAACTTGAATACATTTCTGTTGTTGTTGTTAGTTGTTATAAGCCTGCATAGTTTGTATGTTGTTTTAACTGATTTTTTTTTTTTAAATTGTAAATATTGTAAGTTGAAATTAGAATTTAAAGCTTTACTTTGTATATATAGAGACCAAACCTATTTTTTTTACAATGGTGTTACAGTAAGAATTGTTTCTTGACACTCAGGTTGGCCAACTTAAGTGAGGGGAAAAAATGTAGGCTCTAGGCAGTTTTTTTTTTGGGAGGGAGGTGGAATACATTTACGCACTAACCTGTACACGTGAGCTGTGTTCAGAGTGTCGGACTCCCCATCTAATGGAACTACCAACTAAACCACCCCCCTTGTCTCTTAGAGCCATAGCCCGGGACCGTTTCGCACATTACTTCAGGCTAGGCTCTATATCTTGCACCCCTATGGGCTCACTTCTCTTTTTTTAACTGATCAACTCTGTTGGTCCAGATCGGTCTTCTTAGTCCTAAGGACTTTTTTTTACATAGCTCACCACATGGTCCCAGGAGCTTACACTCTCCAGTATTTTTTCTACCATTGTATCTGGGGTAAAATCTCCGATTTCTGCGGTTAGAACCATTCTATGCTGTGTCCATCTGTCACAGGCAAAGAAGGTGTGTTCCGCATTATCGAACATCTCAGCACCCTGAGATTATCTAGTGACATTTTTGTTTGCCTAGTATCTCCTACCTTAGTGCTGTCATAGGCGCCCCACCCTAATTTTTCAACTTTACCACGCTGTCAAAAAGCAATTCTAATTATTACGCCAGTATAGTTTTCAATTTAATTTGTCACTCTGAGCAATTTCAGATGACAAAGAATACTTTTAGTGTTTTTTTTTTTCTTTTTGCAAGGATGTATATTAATACTTAATTAGATCTTCAAAGTACAAAAAGACAGAAAAATCTCCAAAATGAAATAATTTAATAAAGGAAAAGAAGAGGACAAAATGGATTTTTTTTTTATTATCTAACAATGTATGTGCTTTTTTAAATTAATTAATATTATTTTTTAAAAAATATGTGTGACTCTCACATTAGAAGTGAAACTTAAGTTCTAGAAACAGTTGATTTTATGCATTGGTCTCTTTGCATTTGTTGATAATTTGGCTAAATTCGGCAAAATGCACCCCTTCTGTGTAATCGATGTCTTTCGAAGTCGTACAGTTAGCTTCGATATATCAATTCATCCCTTCCATTTGTATATAATAATATATGTATATTATAATTATATATGTATGGTTTGTTCATAGGAGAGTTGATATCCCTTTGTCAAAAAATACGTTGGAGTGAGAAGGGGTGTGCTATTGCTGAGATTTACCAACAATTTTTATTATTTCAGGATTAAGAAATGGTTTTGTGGAATTTAATTGAAAAATATAATATTTTAGTAAATAATGAAGAAAAAACAGTAAAACAACATTTATATATTATATTATAATGTATATAATATTACGCTTATATACCAATTCTGTGTACCTCCGAGCTGCAATGGTTAGCACTTATGCCAGCTGAATCAGAGGTCAGTGGATCGATTCTTGTCCAAGTCAAAGATTTTTTTACAGGTAAATCAAGTGTCAATTTAAGCCGGCAATTAATTTACATATAAAAAATCTTTCACTTAGACGAGTCTTGAATCACAAACTTCGTTGCTTGCAATTTCGTTTCATCCAACCAATTTACTGTACCACGCCTAAAGAAGTTTCACTTCAAAAATGTGTTAATAAATAAAAAAAATACCTACTTGAGTCCTCAATAGTTTTACCTGTTTTAGTCTTAATTAATTATTTCATTTAAAGATTTTCGTTGTTTTCAAGAAGAAATATATTGTTATGAAGAAATTATTCTTCTGCTTGTAAAAAACAAACGTTTTATTGTTTAGTTTTAGTGTTATTATGTTTTTTTTAAAATAATTTTCACACGATCACTGTACAAAGTGCTAGCTGTACATAGTGTTTTCTTTTCCTACCAGCATGAAATTAATTAATTTGAGTTAAAACATTTTGGAATAATGAAATACACAGAAATTATTTATTATTATCATTATAATGTTGTAATTAGCATTACATTATTCTAATTGTTACTATTTTTTTTTTTGTAAAATAAACTAATCAGAAAAAAATGTTGTTAATAAATTTAATTGTGTGTACAAAAATACTTGTTAATAAAATGTAAACCAATGTAATTATATTAAAATAATGAGAATATATCTTTTGACTCTTTATTTAATTAACCCTCTGCCCAGATCACCGGTATTTTTATCAGCTAAAGATTACAACCCTTTGAGGACTGAGGTATATATATTGTTAGGTTGTTCTCCAAGCCTGGAGTTCAAAATAGGAATGTCCCATTCTGGCCTGAGGTTTTTTCTTACCTTACTCACTAAATAAATAACACTTTCTTTAACACGTCAACTTTTGCCTCTGCCTATTATTAAGCTAATTTATAATATATTATTACACAAGGACAATGTATTTACCTAATTTTATAGTTATACTTTTATAAAAATTTACAGTGGCTAAATGAACATATATATATAAGAATATATAGTAAATAGTAGTAAAGAGTGGGTATATAAAAAGGTGGGGAAAACTAGGTAAAGTCTAGATAATATTATAGTAAATTAGGTATAAAAGGGTTCATATGGCCTGAGAAATTTCAAAAATGGGAAAAACTAAGCCTAAAGGCTAGCTGCACAAAGTACACACATGACAGCTTTTACAAACCCTAAATGACAAATCTCATGTATCCTTTCTTTTCTATCTTCTACCCTCGCTCTATCTACATAATTCTCCAGGCAGCCAAAAGATAGCACTAGATATACTTAAATAAATGTACACTGACAGTATCGTGCCTCTATACAAGAAATATCTAAAAATGTAAATTTACGCCCATTGGCCATTTGAAAACGTTAATTTATGCCCGTAGGCTGTTTGCAACAAAAACTGAAAACGTAAATTTACTCCCATACAGCTTAAAGGGTTAATATCTGCCGGCAGCCCTCTAAGTGAATGTTTATAGCTGTGGCTCATGTGCACTTTTAGGGGACACCAGACTATTAAGGAGGAATGGGCACATTTTTACTTTAGCACCCCCTTGGTTCTAAACAATAGTCTGTCCTACTAAAGTCTCTAAGGTTGGTGTCTTCCCAAGACATTGAGACTCCTGGGGCAGTTTTATATTTAATATTCCTTTATCTTAATAGTTGATTAGACTAAGGGATATGATCACAATCATATATATAAGTGTGATATTCCTTTGTCCCAAGGTACATTGGAATAAATATCCCTTCATCTTAATAGTAATTTAGACTAAGGAATATAATATGCTACTCTGTATATGTTCCTCACTCTGGTGGCAATTTTTACTGCTATTCAAGCAGTGCTTTTTGTTTTGTAAAGATGCAGTTAGAGAAAAATATCATTCAATTTAGTTTATAGTTATAAAAATCAAGACTTGTATGTTTTCTAATAAGCATGTGTCTAGTCTAATACTAAAGGTATGATGCAATAAAAACCTGTGTGGCAAAAACGAGGGTGAAGGTAAAAAAAATGTTCTCGAACTCAGAGTAGAAATCATGTTCCGGGCAGAGGGTTAACTTCTTTTATTTAGTGGTTTACTTGTTTTTGAGATACATTTTTTTAATAAATTTAAACCTCAAAAATTTGTTAATAGGATACCTAGAAAGAGGTAACTTAAAAGTTAATCAATAACACATGCAAGTGTACATAAAAATTAAAATAAAAATAGTTTTTAAAAAATAATTAGTTTCTATGAAAAATAATAATAATAATAATAATAATAAATCTCAATCATTATCATTATGAAAATTGTCAGTGTTTTTTTTTTTTTTTTTTTTTAAATGTTTTTTATAGAAAATACTTATACTTATTTATTTTGTATTATTATTAATTTTATGACTTCACCCTTGCCAGTAAGTCTACAGAATAAAGTCATCCACCATTGAAACCATTTTCATTTCTGTTGGTCCCAATACAAATATTAGGAAAACTAATATTTAAAAAAAAAAAAAAAAAACGGATTTCTGTCTTGGAATTTTTGAAAATCGGAGAAATCAAATTTTTTCTTTCTTCAAAACGATCACATAGCTTCCGTCACCTTCGGTTAGCTGGAAGCAAAAAAACTAGGTATATCTATGTATATTAAATTTTTGCTTCCAATTTTGCCGAAGGTAACGGAAGCTATGTTTCCGAAACTTTTTTATTCTGAAGAAAATTCCGAAATGGAAATCCATTTTATACATTAGGGATCATTTTTGTTTTCGTGTCTGTCTGTCTTTCAATTTTTGCGAACCAGTATATCTCAAAAACTACACGTCTAATTTTAATGAAATTTGGGTGGTAGGTCATGAGTAGCCCATAGTTGGTCACATATAAGTTTCAACCTTCTGCGTTCATTTGTTTCTCTTCCACATGTGCACAAACATACATTAATTTACACCTATAGCTTCAAAAGTACTCGTCTGATTTGTATGAAACTTTTATAGTTTATCGAAAGTACCGCACAGATAGCCCCAGATTAATTTGAACCGTCTGCGCTCTTTAACTTTTGCTTAATTGATACTTTAATTTAAATAAAAATCAAAACAATTTTGATAGATTAAAAAAACGGGGAAACAATTAAAAAAATTAGACAATAATGGCTTGAAAAACATAAAATCAATAAAGTGCATGATAGGATACGAGGAAGCTATGTGTCACACCAATTGGCAGTCTATTTTTTCTACAAGCTTTTTGTTAGACATATCAGTGTCAAGATAATGGATACAGTTCAAGAAGTGTTAAACACCTGTGTAGACTTAATGTAAAAAAATTGACCAAGCCAAGCAATAAGAATAACTTATTCTTTTTCGAGATTTTGATTTTTTGGACTCAGGGGACCTCAAAACGTGTGAATCCATCAGAATCGAATTTCCGCGCTATCACATTACTTTCCCTTTATATGAGAAAGTAAAAAAGCGGGTAAGTCTTCTTCACTCAATCAGAATTGAGGTATCTTTTGCTTAACAATTCTCGGTTTTAGTTTCAGCAAGTATTTTCAAACAAAAAGGAAACGTCAATAATAAACTGTTTTAATTTATTAAGAAACTAAAATACAATAACACATATTTAAGCAATCTCTTTACAAGGTTTCAAAATAATAATATACCTTATAAGTAAAAACAATATTTACATCAATAAATTAAAATAACAACAATGACAGTAATAAGAAATTTAACTACAACTTATTTTAAAATAAATCTAGATCCAGGTGGAGAAAAGCACATAATTTGTAAGATTGTGAATCCTTGGTGCTCAACTTCATTCGCAAAGAAGTTGCTCATCATATGAGACAGTAGCAACTCATTTGAGAATAATGCCTGATGATGTGAGTTGAAACACCCATCATACTTTCAAACCAGATGTCATCACGATACACAAAAACTCTAACGGGTTCTCCTCCTGAAGACTAAGAATTATTAGACTCTGGCTGCGGAAACTTACGCTGTAGAATTATTTGTTCGCTATTCTCTTTTAAGTTTTATTACTGAGAATATGTTTGACACGATCTCAATCAAAACAAGTAGTTGAGTTGCATCGCAAATTGTATTTGAGAACTGGGCATAATATGTCAACACAAGGTTACCGACCATGATTTGAAAAGGCATGCATATTGTAAGAGTTTGTACATAAGATGATTATATAACCAGATTTTACACAAATTTAATTAAATAGAAAGTAAAAAAGAACTATGAGCCTGTCAAAGAAATTCAGAACTAGTGCAAAAATAAGTATTGACGTGGACGCCAAGGGTATTGAGGTGGATCCCAAGGGTATTGAGGTGGACGCCAAGGGTATTGAGGTGGACCCCAAGGGTATTGAGGTGGATCCCAAGGGTATTGAGGTGGACCCCAAGGGTATTGAGGTGGACCCCAAAGGTATTGAGGTGGACCCCAAGGGTATTGAGGTGGACCCCAAGGGTATTGAGATGGAGCCCAAGGGTATTGAGGTGGATCCCAAGGGTATTGAGGTGGACGCCAAGGGTATTGAGGTGGACCCCAAGGGTATTGAGGTGGACGCCAAGGGTATTGAGGTGGACCCCAAGGGTATTGAGGTGGACCCCAAGGGTATTGAGGTGGACCCCAAGGGTATTGAGGTGGACCCCAAGGGTATTGAGGTGGATCCCAATTAGACATCAACTAAAGTAGTGGAAATCAATCTGTAAGCTTTCTTAATAAACTCATCAACTTCGCTTATTGACTTATACTCATTATAATAGAAAATGCTTAGAAGACTGAACTTACTCAAGATCAAGAACCTTAAGACTTCTCCAAATCAAGTTAAGATAAAAAAAGTAAATGGTGTTTAAACGAGACATTGATAAGTACTAATGTAAGATAAATTGTATAAAATTATAGGTTGAATTGTCAAGGGCAATTTATGGTTCAACTTGAAAGAATATTCAGCATTATCCCGAAATTATTCATTCATACAGTAGTTAGTATGGGGATTGATTATTATTACTATTAATAGTTTGGAAATCTAATAATGAGGAGTAGAACAAACTCCGAAATTAGATTTTTTGAAGCTGTAAAGAACCAGTAGAAATATAAAATTCATAAGCAGTCTAACAAACAACAATAAAAATATATTACTGTGTGAATGTGCGAACTGATTGGTTCACCTGGCGAGGTTAGCAGCTTGACTGAGCAAAGTGATACCGTCAGAATCCAGAGTTATGTGAGCTTCTATAGCGTTGGTCGAGTAAGTGTTGGGTTCAGGACTGAAGGACCTATCAGCGGGGGGTGCCGTGTAAAGCACTCTCTTGACAGGGACTTCGTGGTACTCTGAGGTGACGTCACCGGTTGAAATGTAAAGGGTTTTCTCACTATCGCTACGAACAGAAGCCACTGTGGGTTTAGCAGCTTGCAGGATCTGAAGGAAAGCGTCTCCCTCGTCCACCGAGTTGATGGACTCGAGGATTTCATTGCTTAGTGAAGCTATTTTTACTTTTTTCTTGTTCAAATCTTCATCCGGGGCCTGGATTTCAACTATTTCCTGTCCGTCAGTAATAAGCACCTCGGATTTGACATTGTAATCTTCTAAGACGTCTGTGATTATTAACTCCTCAGGGTCGACTATAACTATTTCTCCGGCGTAGCCCTGAGGCATGCTCTCCGAATCTTCCGATATTTGCTCTCGGAGCGTTTCCTGTCGGCTTGCATCAGGCCCGATATACTTTGACACGAGGTGGACATGTTTACACATGTTGAGTTTCAGCACGTTCTCAGGACAGGTGCAGGTGAAACGGTGGATACAGACGCAACAAATCTCGCACTGGAGATCACAATCGCACTCCGACTCCACCTTGTCCACTCGGAATTCTCCGTTTCTCTTGTTCAGCTCTGACACGTACCAACTGCTACCGACTTCCACGATGTTCTTCACGTTTAAAAACACGGAAGACCTGTGTCCAGACATTATATTTTTAATCTTTTTATATTTATTTCCTTTGATATTTGTGGCCCTTTCAAAAAGCCTGACGTCGATGAATTGTAAAATCGAATCGACGGTCTTGTCGATTCTCTGGTTTCGCCTGACTTCGGTGAAAAGGTACTTGACAGAGTAGTGCAACCTTTCCATACCGGTGTCTATTCTGAGTGCGTCAGTAGGCCTGTAAGCTGCCGACCAGTACAGGTAATTCTCCGAGTAGTTGTCTTTAAAATATTTGGCAAACGAGCCGAGGTAAGGATTCGACGTGAGTTCTTCGCAGATGTCAGAGAGGCCTCTGTGAAAGGCCTGACTGTCCTTCTCTATCAAGAGAGCACGGAGACGGTAGAACGTGTCCCCTTGTTTGGATTCGAACACGAGGGTGGCGAGGTTGTCTCTCCAGTCCCTCTCAACCTGCCACAGGCAAAACAAAGTATGACCGGGGTCCCCCATGACCCTGACCCAGGCCGAGTGGTAATCCTCTGCGACGTCGGTGAGGAGGAGTCCCGGGGTGACTTCTCCTACAGCTTGCCTCACAGTCGTGAAGAAGAACTCGAGAGTGTCGCAGTCCTGTCTGTTGGAGATGAGGAGAGCCACAGGGAAGCCAGACCTAGACTCATCCACCACTGAGACGGTGCTCAAGTGAAGCCTTCCAGCACTCACGTACGTCCGGTCCAAACAGACACACCCACCTCCGAACCTAACCACAACAAAATCAAATACTTATTATTTATATTCATTATCGATCCAAATAATAATGATCAGTTACATTTTAACTGTCCATACTTAACAACAAGTTACTTAACATAATACTATCAAAGTTTAATCATTTAATTAAATTAGTTTAATCAATTTACTCAATATTGAATTATATTATACTTGTCTCACAATTAGAATTGATTGTTTCACAGGGTAGGGAAATCTAAAAGCTGGAGAGGGGAGCCAATGAGAATCAAGATTTTGACGTCTAGAAGCCCAAACATCAAAATCTTGCGCTCGCATAGACTCTAGATTCTCCTTTCATTTTCCCCGCTTTCAAAAATCAATTCTAATTATAAGACTAGTGCAAAGCAAACAAGAGACAATTCATGTTTTTGCACGTAGACATAGAGATTCAGCCAGACTGGGCATTTAGGTGTTTCAAGAAACGTGAGATAATTTTTTACACAAAACAAGAATATGAAGCTTTTCTTTGGTCAACTAAATGTAGTGTAATTTATTGCAATATTTATCATGATATATTTGAACTTTTTGATTTAGAAATTATAAGTAAAAGTTATAGGTTTTATATTTGATGGGAATGTAACAGTTAACCTGATAAGAACGTCCCGTTGCGTTTGAGTCATGATGATAAGAAGGAAGTCCTGTGTGAGGAGTTGGGGGTGCTCTGGGTCAGGACAGTTCTGTGGCTTGTAGTACATGATGTTGGGCCTGGAGTTGTTGAGCCAGGTGTCGAGGCTGTCAGGGGTGACTGCATGCCTGACAGCAGTGCCTTCCAGCTGGTATTGCCGAACTATGTTGGCCAAGTCTTGTTTGGTCACAAGGCTCACCCTCGCCAACTCGTCTTCAGTCGAACCGGCTGTTTTCCTGACATTAGTCAGGATGTCGTCCAGCGAGACCTGTGCGGCTATTTTGGTCGCCAGGTTCTGTCTCTCTCTCACAGACAAGCTGAGGTGTTTTAAGTCGTTGGTATGTCCGACATGCGTAACGGAATACCTGACAAAGTACTTGTCGTCGGTAATACGCACCTGCATCCCGGCGGGACAGAACCCTCCGATCTTGTTGGTACCTTGTACTTTCAAGTTCCTGATACCTTTCCCTCTAGGCCTGTACTTTCCACTCCTGTGACATCGGAAATAACTTGTCGCACCGACGTGGGCTTTCTTGATGTAACTAGATTTAGTAGTCCGTTCCAAGTCGTCTTTCCATTTCATGAAGGATTCCTTCGAATGGAAAACCTGCTCTTTGGTTTGGACTGGGATGCGGTGCTCGAATCTGAAATGGTTGATGATGAGAGAGACGTCTCCGGACTTGTTAAAGGAGCAGAGAGGGCATTGGTAGACGGCTACGGACTTGCCTGTGTAGTAGGCAGAAGCCTCTTTGTGTTTGTCTAAGACGTGCCTGCGCAGGTTCTTTCTCTGACTGAACTGTTTGCCACAGGTGTCGCACTCAAACTCGCCCTCTTTGATACCTTGAAGGACCAGTGTGGCGGAGCTGCCGGGATGTTTGGTTTTCATATGCTTGTGGAAGTTAATTAAATTTAAGAAAGGCTTACCGCATTCGACACACTCCTTCAACTCTGGGGAAGACTTGTGTTTCCCGATTTTGTGCCTCCCCAAACTCTTCCTGTGACTGAATTTCTTACCACATTCGTCGCAAGCGAAAGAGCCTATTTTCTTCCTCGGGGCCAGGGTGTCGAGGAGACCGGGGTGTTTGGCCCTGACGTGTTTACGCAGGTTGAAAAGCGTCGAGAAGATGCCTCCGCAGTTGCCACAAACGTACTCGGATTCTTCTAGAAACTCGTCTCTCTCGTATTTGACGGTGGGGTCCATGTAGCTGTGATCCTCCGTCCTCACTTCCTCCTCCACCTCCGTCTTTACCGACCTCGTCGTTTCTTCGGCGGTACATCCGTGTTCGAGACGTATGTGTCTCCGCAGAAGTTTCTTATGACGGAATACCCGAGCGCAGACGTGACACGAGTACAGGCCGACGGTATTCTTAGTCCAAGACAGGTCTAATTCTAATTCGTCTAAGTTATCAGGGTGTTTTATCTCGACGTGCCTCTTGAACAAGAGGAAAGAGAGGAAGCTTGCACCACACACACTGCACAGGTAGTTCTCGTCGCTCATTCTCGACCCCGATTGTCCAAGGAAAAAAGATTACACGGACTTAAGTCGCGACCCGATTCACCGAAATATAGCCTTTCTAAATTGAAATCGGAAAACAATATCCCTTAAACAGCCTACATAGATAAATCATTCCCTCCAAAATATAAATATTTTTAAATTTAAACTCGACTTTAAAAATGGTGAAAGACACATTTATTCCACAACGAAGAGGTTGAGGTTAGCCATTCGACTCGAAAGCTCAAACTCCTTCGATTAAAATGATGTAAGGGCCAGGAGGGGGGCTATCGGACTCCATGCTAAATCTCATTTAATTTTACATTTGTACTATTTTTTTCTCACCTTATAAAATAATAAAAAGAATACCGATAAAACGTACAAATATTTAATTGATTAAAAATTTAAAGTAATAACTTTATGAGTTTTTAATATATGGGGGAGCTAGTATTTTTCTCCCTACGAGATAAAGGTGAGGCAAACCTGGTAAAATGTCAAAATATCGGGGGATGCTCAGATAGCTGATATCGGGGCGTTCAAGATGGATTTTAGCCATTAGTTTTTACTTTTATTTTAATTCTTTTTAAAGTTTAACATTCAGTGCAATTATGTAAATCGTTTTTTTACCGATATTTCGGATATATTTTATGCAAGTCTTGGAATATTTTATTATTATTAATTTTCGTTGTAAATGTTTATTACGGTTACGGTAGTACGAATGGAATAGTTATGAATACGGAGTGTGTGTGAGTGTAAGGGAACTTGTGTCGGGGAATTCCCTATGTTTCACTGCGTCTTCAGTACCGAAATCGTTTAATTATGTCTACCTCAAATTTAACTTTACTCAAAACACCGTCAGTATTAGAACAGCTTCTAGAAGAGATCAAGTTCCAGCGAACCAAGGAAATGCGCCAGCTTATGAAAGACGGTAAATGTAATATCGATATTTTTTCATTGGAATTTCCTACTTTACCTTTCTACTAACTTTCAACTATGACTTTCTCTAGGATATTTTCAATCCTATCTTTATTAAATATATCGAACATCTCTTGTGTAGCAATTTCTTTTTCATAGCATAATCCCTTAAAAACCATGTCTTATAAGTTTAGAATACGGTAACCAAGATCGAAGACTGCTTTCATCAGATTACCTTTAGTGATTTAGATTAAAAGAAGAGATCACGCTCCTTCGTCTTAAAAGTTTTTTTTTAACAAAATAAGGTTGGACTACAAAATATAGTACCCCTTGTAATAACGTGACCTCATAAGTGATGTTCCTTTGTCTAAGTCTTAAAGTTATTTAGACTAAGGAACATTATCTCTCCAGTGTATAGAAGTGATAATATCCTTAGTTTAAAAGGAACATTATCTATCCTCTGTGATGATAATATTAGTGATAGCTTAGTCTAAGAATACATATCAGGCAGGGGTACCGTGTTCTATAGTTTTACCCAAAAGAAGATTTTAAACTTAAATACACAAGAGTGATTATGTGGCTTTGTCACTATAGTAGTTGCGGGCATGGTAACCGTATTCTAAAATCGTTACTCTATCTCTATGTTTGGATATGTAGCAAATGAGATAATGTTCTTTGCAGCTCACCAAAACTCGAAGAGAATTCACAAATATACTAAAGTTTGCCTAATATGTAGGGTGACCATATGTCCCGTTTTGACCGGGACATTTCTTTATTTTAAGCTTTTGAAGGCCGTTGGTTTCCGAAAATGTCTCGTTTTTGGAAAATGTTTCCAGAATGTCTGGGTAAAATGAAAAACTTGACTTGTCCCATACTAAATGAGCTGTACAGTTTCCAATCTTAGTAAATGTACAAGGTTTGCTTCTCCTATGTGTAATATTTACTCATCATCATCATCATTTTTAAAAGGAAAACAAATTGTAATTAATATTAAGAGGTTTCGACTACTTTACAGCCGTCTTAAGATTATAAGTTAGTTTTTCAGAGTAACATGGTGTTGAAATTAATCTCAATTATTTAATGATGACTGAATGAATATAATATTAATTGTAAGAAACTGTTCCTTATTACACTATAAAAACGATTTCAGTTTCATCTCGATAAATTCAATCTCATTTTTTTTTAATTAATTTCAATGATTGTTTTAATTTTTTGGGAAAATTATGGAAGGTTATGGTGTTTTTTTATAAGGTTAGTACTTTTTGACCTAACCAAACAATAACCTATCATCATTGCCCTAAAAGAAACTATTGAATTTATCAAGATGCTACAACCGGAATCGTTTTTATAATGTAAAGAGAAATTGTTTAAAAAAAACAAAAAAAACTAAGTAAATCGACAGTACCCAAATAGATGGGCCTGATAGTGCAAATTTACTAATTAATGTCAAAAGAGAAATTGTTATCTAAAGAATGCGTAATTTTTCCTTAAAATTTTCAAAACTTGCTCACACCCTTTCGCCTGGGGCTGCAATAGCTCCCCCCCCCCCCCCCCCCTCATTTCAATGTCCTGTTTTGGACTAAACTTTTTATGGCTACCCTACTAATATGGTTATAATACTTTAGCTATCAATGACCCGTACTTTCCTGTAACTACCCTCTTAAATATCTCCACATATATTTTTAGGAATAATTGTGTATGAACTATAGATAGTGATTGTTCTCTCTATAATTTATGTGAGGTTCAAAAATACATATGTCTCTAGTTCTGGGTCAGATGGTTGATAGCATGCAGGTGGGTGAATCCAATAGACTTTGTAATTTTCTCTTTCATATTATAGCTACTTATAATAAGCAACTAAACTGGATAGATTGTTTAAAAGTGATTCTGGCTTGTTGTAGATTCGGGGTTTGTAATGCTGCAAGGTTCATCGTTCTGGACAGATCTGTTTGTGAGGCACTTCCTCTTCCAGGCCGATCATTGCATCGACAGTGACGACATGCTCTTCTTCATCAGAAAGAAGCATATCAAAGGCACACCCAGATATCTTCCAAAATTTGAGGTGTTGTACAACTAAATACTTTTTGATAATTGAATGAAATCCCGTTTTAATGTCAGTTTTAAATCCATTTACACGCATCAATAAGGCTCATTTCACACATATACAGTTCGATTAGGTTCAGTTCGTATTCGGTTCATTTTCGGTCGCACCCGACAAGTGTGAACCGGCGTATACGGCGTGTGTTCAGTACCTAATAGACACCTGATAGAACCGAAAGCCCCCTCGACACGAATCGGTTTCATCCAGTTTATATTCGGGTCCAGGGTTAATGAAAGCAATTGGTCGTACACACATTTCCAGTTTAATTTCGGTTCGGTACGTTTTCTGCAAACGAAAATATTATTTAATTTTAATTTGAATTAAAATGTTTCATTTTATTTTGTTTGCAATCAAACTCATTATTGACATTGATCGGCTGATTTCATCAGTCCTATCAGCTCAGATTATTTTTTAAATTTAAATTGAATTTGGTAACAATATATTGTATAATTATAATATTATAATTATATATATATTTCATTTGTTAAACTCAAAATAAATTTTATTCTAAATAATTGTTCATTCTAATTGTTAATCTTATTGACTTACCTCAAAGTTACGGCCAACATCTGCACTAGTTGAATACATTCCCGCATAAATGTATTTTGGCGTTGAAGACAGTCCTTCAACTTCACATGTAGATTTAGATTTAGATGTAATACATCAAATGATGTAATAGACATCCTGAAGTAATTTGAAAATTTGTCTTTGTGCTCCCTTAACTTCGGAAAAATGGTATTATAAAATGCACCAAACTCCATCCGTTTGGTGAGGATAGGGTGCACCCAGTGAAGTCGATTATTCTTATTCCTCTTTCATGTTTTCATTTGTCTGAAGAGAAACAACATGGCAATAATTTGTCTTTTCTCCATAGTGAGCATTGTGGGCACACTAACTATAGTGGGCGACCGCGTATTCGGTGATTCGGATTCGGTTGTAAAATCAAACCTGATACTAACTGAGTGTGTGTGAAGAGTTTTCATCCGTTTTCTGGGGCTACTGAAAACGAACCGAGTATGAACCGAACCGAATCGAACCGTATAGGTGTGAAACGAGCCTAAGTGATCATATTTTCAAATATTCTTAATTTTTGTATTTTAAATAGCATGTTCACTAGGCATATTTTTTTTTTCTCAAATCTCAATTTTGACATGTGTATTATTGTATATTGAAGATTTGACTTGTTTATTTTTCAGACAGAGGTGACTGTTTACAGGAAAGATAGTAAGAAGTTACCGATCGGCGATCCTGAATTGGATTGGGAGGAAACAGTTTATTTAAATTTAATAATTCATCAGTTCCACTACACTCTCACTCTAGCTATATGTACTCGCACATCTCCTAAACAATTACAGATACTTCGACGTTTTTCTCAGGTAACTCTCTCCCTTTCTCCATTTTTCATTAGTATTATATGATCAAATATTTTTATTTATAAATTATACTATAATGTATTAGTAAGTATAGAATTTTATAAGTTATGATGCAACTGATGGTAACATTTTATCTAAGATTTTGTTATCGTAGAAATGTTTTATAAATGACTTACAAGGTTTTTTTGTTTTTTTCTTCTTTTTTTTAAATATATTATTTTATCATGGTCAAATAACAGAATCTTAATACTTCAAGAAAAAATAATAAACAGGTCAAGTGTGTGCTAGTCAGCACACAGCAAGGGTCCGTAGGCAACCCTGTATAGTTTAAGTAGTACCCTATTGATATTGTTTTTTAAAATTCAAAAAAGCTTACTTTGAACTATCCTATGGGTCTGATATTCTCAATACACATAAACAAACTTCTGATAATGTATTTTTTTGCCACTGAACCGGACTACAACCATATAAATACATTAAAAAGACCATAGTTATTTTGTCAATAAAAAATAAAATAATATTTTTTTCGAAATTTCCAAAAAGTGGTATATTTACTTTTGGTCGAAGAATGTTCAGGAATTTTTTCAGATTTTGTGCACTTCACATAAGCGAGATAAGGGGGGGGGGCACATTTCAAACTTGCCTACGCTCGCCCTATCAAAGTTATAACCAAATATATTTATTTTTTTTAATCAGCTCGACGTACCTTTAATTATATTTTTCCGTGGTAGGCTGTGAAATAGTAACTTTAGAGCCTAAAAAACATAGCTAAAATCCATTTTTTCATTACGTGGACTTAAAAAATCTTTTCATTACTCCTAGCTGTAAAGAAAAAATCTTTTACGTCCTAGGAACTAAAAGATTTTTATTTTCCGGCGGGTAGTTGTCAAAACTTCCGTTAGTACCGCTGCAGTCTTTGTAGAAATGCTTCTAGTACGATTAAAATCCGCTAGATGTCAATGCGTTTTATTTATCTTTTCTTATAGTGTAACCTCTTTTTAAGGTTTCTTTTTTTAAGTCTTAAGTATGTACTAATATTTGTTATTATTATATATTGATTAGTGATTAATATTTAATGTTTTTTCATTGTCTGCTACCTCGGAAAAAATAGCATATGCTACGCAACTGTGAAGTGTTTTTTCTTTACCTTGGCAATATTTACTGTCTCGCTTCGCTTGACAGTAAATGTAATTGCCGCGGTAAAGAAAAAACTCACTTCACAGCCTAGTAACATAATATACTATTTTGTAATCAGCTCGACGTACCCTTTCATATGATACCCCTCACGGTGTCGAAAAAAAATTTAACCCTTATATTTTTTTACCCTAATTTTTTTGAAAATTATTTTTTTTTAAGTCGCTGTATTTTTAAAATATGTGGGTAGGCTCAAGACACATACATGCCAAATTTCAAAGAGATCGGACGAAAGGTGTAGCCGTGAGAGTAGGCGACCGGACGGACGGACAGACACACGCAGGAAAATATAAGGGTCCTTGGTTTTGCCTACGGACCCTAAAAATGATTACTAATTTATTTGTTCAATGAAAGAGTTTTTTTATAAAGAACATTTCCAAAATTGTTTATCATAATTAGGTTCTTAGCATTACAGGATAGAATATAATGAACTTCTAAGGCCAATATTGCAACCCTCTCTGGATTTATGAGCCATTATAACTTTCTAAATCACTACTTTGGTTGTACAGTAAATGAACTTGTTTAAATAATCTTTTGTCATTCTAGCCTTATGGTCTTATTTTATTAAAGTTTTTTTTTTATTTGCAGACAGTTTACGCGTCTCCGTCACGGCGAAGGATGGACACAAAGGGAGAAGTAGAAGAAATCACTTATCCACATATTTGTTTTATGGTCGATAATTTTAACGAGGTAAATTTAATTTGTTTAATAGTTTAAACTAAGATTTTTAAGGATCAGTTAGTAATAAATGAACTTATATTACTTATACTAGTTTTACAATAAGTCATTATTCTTACAGTACGGTAAAATCGGGAAAAGTTGGGAGGGAAGCCTAAAGATTTTGACTAAGTTCTGATTTTGAAGATTTTGACTAAGAGCTCGAGATTTCGATAAATAGTAGATTGATTAAACTAAACAAAAAATCACTGGCAGAGGAGCTTGGCCCCCCAATAATTGGCCTAGTGGACTACTTTGTGGATATACCTCGTAGATCAGCTTGCGCCTAGTTAGCACATGGCTTCCACTTCTCCAATCAGCAATTTAATTCCCCAACTTCTGTTGTGGATTCTTTATCCAAAGGAAAATGGGTGCAAGATCGAGGGAGTGTTATCCTTAATCCAAAGGGGAATGGGTAATACTCCCTCGATCTTGTAAACCAGATTATACACTAATGGAAGATGACATTAGAAACCTACAACTTTAGATGCAGACCCCTTCTGAAATTTGGAAAAATCTATTATTATTTTTTATAGTTGAACGAGCGCAGTGAGTTCTTCATTACAGAGACTTGGGATTTGAAAAGTTTGTGTGTTTGTTTGTGTGTTTGTGTGTTTGTTTGTCTAACGATAACTGGAGTAAAAATTGATAAATTTCAACGAAATTTGGCACATATATGCATCTCAGCATTTGTGAGAAGTGTATAGTTTTTGGAAATTCCTCACTCAATATTTTCAAGATGGCGCCCAATATGGCGGACGACAAAAAAAGAAAGTTTTAGTCAGCATAATGTGTTATACATCGTTTTAAAGATCTTTAAGAGGAGGAAAAGAATATGTAACTAATAAAATTTTACACTTAATATTTTCAAGATGGCGGCCAATATGGCGGACGACTATAAAAAAAAGTTTTAGCCAGCATAATGTGTTATACATAGTTTTAAAGGTCTTTAAGAGATGAAAAAGAATATGTAACTAATAAAATTTCTCAGTTCATATTTTCAAGATGGCGGCCAATATGGCGGACGACTAAAATAAAAAGTTATATCCAGCATAATGTGTTATACATCGTTTTAAAGGCCTTTAAGAGGAGGATAAGAATATGTAACTAATAAAATTTTACACTTAATATTTTCAAGATGGCGGTCAATATGGCGGACGACTAAACAAACAGTTTTTAGTCAGTATGACATGTTATACATCAATTTAAAGCTCTTGAAGTCTAGAAAAGGAATATCTAACTATTTAAATTTCAAACATAATATTTTCAAAATGGCGGCCAATATAACGAAAACTAAAAAAAGTTTTACATATCTGCATAACATGTTATAATTCGTTTAAAGGAATTTTAAAGGCTACAGATTATGTACTAATACTGTATAAAAAGGCGAGCGCCGCGAGCCTGCAATAATATTATTAAATAAAGATTATGCAGAAATGCTTTTATAACAGGCGAGCGCAGCGAGCCTGCAATAATATTATTAAATAAAGATTATGCAGAAATGCTTTTATAACAGGCGAGCGCAGCGAGCCTGCAATAATATTACTAAATAAAGACTATGCAGAAATGCTTTTATAACAGGCGAGCGTAGCGAGCCTGCATTAATATTACTTTTATAACAGGCGAGCGTAGTGAGCCTGCAATAATTTTATTAAATAAAACATTTACTACAAATGCATGCTATATAAGCAGGCGAGCGAAGCGAGCCTGCATTAACGTTATTAAATTAAGATTATGTGAAATGTTGTATAAACTGGCGAGCGTAGCGAGCCTGCATTTATATTATTAAATAAATAATACGTACTAATGTTGTATAACCAGGCGAGCGCAGCTAGCCTGCAATAATTTTTATTAAATAAAGATAATGTAAAAATGCTATATAAACAGGCGAGCGCAGCGAACCCGCAATATTTTTATTAAATAAATATTATATAGAAATGCGGTATAAATTGGCGAGCGTAGCGAGCATGTATTACTATTATTAAATAAATATTAGTTACAAACGCTATATAACCAGGCGAGCGTAGCGAGCCTGCATTAATTTTATTAAATAAAGATTATATAGGTAACAACTGGTGAGCGTGGTGAGCCTGCAATGACTTTATTAAATATGGATTATGTATGGATGAATGGAAAACATTTTAGCTCCTGAGAACTTATGTGACGATTAAAGAGGAAGATTGTAGTCAGAATGATATACCATACATTGTTTTAAAAGGCTTTATGAGTAGCAAAGTTTTCAACAAATGTGACCGAGATGAGGGAGTAAGCTTATTCTTATTGCTGTTTTTCGTAAAATGATTTTAAACCTGTTTTCAGGTTGAATAAGAATATGTTGGGTTTTCACCGAAAAATTGTCCTGGTAGCAATATTGAGAACATAGTATGGGTGATGTACTCGTAAGACCTCAATCTATGCGAGTTCTTTATGCACCGCATCACTAGTGGTAGGAGGAAAATGCCTTAATTTTGGCCACTTAAGAATGGGTACAAGATCGAGGGAGTGTTATCCTTAATCCAAAGGAGAATGGGTAATACTCTCTCCATCTGGTAAACCAGATTATACACTAATGGAAGTTGACATGCTGTAACCCATCATTACAATACTAGTAAGTAGCTGCATAGCCCCTTTAACTCTATTTGTAAATCCCTTAGGCGTCTAAGTGATTTCAAATTTATTAAAGATATCCTTCCATCAAATTATGAATAAACCTGTCTTTCAATGACATAGAACACCGATAAGAAGAAATCAAGTATAAAGGAAATATGTGCTGCAAGTTGAAACAGGGGTTTAAATATTACTCAGATGGAGTTTAATTCTACTGTTGTATTGGTTGTGTTACAATATGTCATGATTGATGTTGTGTTTAGGTGATGGGAGAGATGTTGGTGAGGGACGGTGAGCTAGTGTGTGTAGAGTTGATGGCTTCAGACAGGCACGGTCGAGTACATGGTGTCCTCTTCCTCGGTTCTATCAGATACGACGCACTTAAGAGAGTTTACGATGCCAGAGTAAGTACCCACAACCGAATCCAGTAACAATAATTAACAAAAACAGTAACAGGAAACACTATTTTTAATTTGTAACTCGTTGATGTTATATTGTATATGTGTTCCAGAAGGGGGTCATTAAGGGTTTGATAATAAGTTGACACTTTTATGCCTCGGAGAGAGGCGAAATATAGCCAAATAACAACATGAATTAACTGTGTCAACTTATTATCTAACCCTTAATGACCCCTGTCTGGAACACGTAAGCTATATAGTATAGTTTTCTTTTATTCACAAAATTTTTATCTAGGAGTCACTTTTTTTTGTCAATTTAAGATGACGGTTGTTTGAGGAACATCGTAATTTCTCTATAATCACAAATTGGTTTGACCTTAAGGTACTTTTTATCACCTGAGTCCAAAGACTTTAGATGTAAAACCTACAACTATAGATGCAGACCGCTTCTGAAATTTGGATAAATCTATTATTTTTTTTATAGTGGTAGGAGGAAAATGCCTTAATTTTGGACACTTAAGACGCACCTGTGTATGGGACTCTCACCCACTAAAAACCTCCATTTTTAAGGCGCTTCAGTCCCTTGCATGGGCTATTAGACCCTGTCTCAGTTCATCTTGCGCTTTTGTACCAGTAAACATGGTCTGATGATGAACAGCTGAAGTTACTCTTTCTAACCCAAACCCAATCTTTCTCCCTAATTCTCAACACCAGTCTGAGAAAGGGAAGGGTAGCAGTCCTTAGTAGTTGTTTGCTGTCTTTAATAATCTGCTGAATGAGCAGACAACCCCAGCCACCAGACCTGCGCCCTTAACCCCCCCCCCCCCCCCCCCCCCCTTTAAACTTATTGAACTATTGGAACACACACAAGCAATGGTTATACGATTATTGAATGTTTATTTGTTTCTGTGACAGGCAAGTTTAAGCAGCAAGATGGCCCAGAGAATGACTTTTGGCCTGATTTCACACAACGCTCAAAGAGTCGAATTTGTCACCATGAAAGGACCTCAGGGCAAGGGCCATGCTGAGATGGCTGTCACCAAACCAAAAGGTATCATTCTGTATCCAACATTTAATTTATTTAAAGTTTGAATATCAACGGTTACGCAGTAGGAACTCGTATCTTCAACTTTTCATTTTGTGACGTATTATTGTCCAAATATTTAAAAAATAATCTTACAATTTCTTACTTATACTTCGTACTTTAATATGTAAATTCATATCAAAGGAGATTTGAGCAATGAATTCTTCGTATGGTCAGTATTTTAACATTTTTATTATTTTTTAAATTGAAAATTGTATATAAATTAGGACATTTAAGAAATAATTTAATTATTAAAAATATAAATAGAAAATACATAAGGAAATGAAATAAAAATATGGTTTTTGTGTCTTCTTACATTTTTTTTTTTTTTTTATACTGTGTCGCCCACAAAAATTTACTTGGTTACCCACAAAAATTATTTATACTTTTAATTAATTTTATTCATAGAATGAATATTTGCACATCTAAATATTCCTTTGTCTTGATAGTTAATTAATTAGACTAATTGATATTATTACCTTTAACTATAGAAGTTTTATATTCCTTTGTCCCAAGTTCTTTATTATAAAAATAGTTCTTTAGAATTCCTTAAAAGTTGTAAACCAACTAAAATGTTGCCCATATCACATGGCACCAAGCAAGTAGTTAAAAAAATTTGTTTTTCTCTGTTGTTACCGATACAAATTGCTGAATCCAAGCTTTCAATCTTTTCTACAAGTCTAGCCAGCCAAATATTCATGGCAGAGAAAAATCATTCTCCAGTATAGCTCAGTTGGTAAGAGCGCCTGTAACAGATGTATAGGAGGCCCGTGGTTCAAGTCCTGGTGCTGAGGTCTATTTTTCTCTGTATGTCTCCCGTAGTTAATACAATTATAATTTGATTTAAAGTAATATTTAATCTTTCCGTAGTATGAATACTACCTAGAACTTAAAATTTGAATCTTTTATTTGATAACTCAGGTTTTATTCAATATTTTATTATGAAATGAAGACATTTGCCTAGCGCAAACCACTGTTACGTTTATAAATTCGGACTTGTAGCAACAGGCATACATACAGACAGATATCAAAAAAGTTATGGCAGGTTTTTGTTTTTGTAATGTATGAAATATAAAAGTATCTAACAATTTTGCAATTCTGATTGTTTTGTATTATCTGTTGTTTGTAGGTTCCGGTGTCGAGACTCCTACATCAGAGCCAGGGATCTCACTGACGGACATGTGGGATGAGGATTGGGACGACCCTGATGACATGTTCTTCTGCCGACAGGTCCTCAATCTATTACTTGTTACTGTCCTGTCGCATTATTTGTACTTTAGTACCTGTATTTGTACACTCCGTAAGCCTTCATAGAAAAAATCAGGACTATAATATTATACAACATTCATTCCAGTATTAAGAATTAAATACCTTGTGAATCACAGTTTGGAGTCTATTAATTACATGGAAAAAATGTATTCTGATCAATAACTCAAAATTCTATTTGACAATAATAATAAACAGGTCAAGTGGGTGCTAGTCAGCACACAGCGAGGATCCGTAGGCCACACTGTATTGTTTAAGTAGTACCCTATTGATGGTGTTTTTTAATGCTAAAAAGCTTACTTTGAACTATCCTATGAGTCTGATATTCTCAAAACACATAAACAAACTTCTGATAAAGTATTTTTTTGCCACTGAACCTGACTACAAACATATAAATACATCGAAAAGACCATAATTATAAAAAAAAAATAAATTGTATTTTGTCAATAAAAAATATACATTTTTTTTTTTTTCAAAATTTCCAAAAAGTGGTATCTTTACTTTTGGTCGAAGAATTTTCAGGAATGATTCAGATTTTTTGCACTTCACATAAGCGAGATAGAAGGTGGAGGGCGACACTTCTCCCACCCACTTCAAACTCGCCTACGCTAGCCCTACCCAAGCTTATAAAACAAAATGATTTATTGAAAAAAATGACGTACCCTTTTATATGATACCCCACATGGTTTCCAAAAAAGAAAAAAATATAACTTAAGTTTTTACCCTAATTTTTAATTTTTTTTTTTGAAGTTGCTATATTTTTAACATGTGTGGGTTGGTGCAAGTATAGGTGCAAGAAATATATGCCAAATTTCAAAGTGATCGGACGAAAGGTGTAGCCGTGAGAGCAGGTGACAGATGGACGGATGGACAGACAGACATACGCAGGAAAATATAAGGATCCTTGGTTTTGCCTACGGACCCTCAAAATCAGTGTCATAACTTTTCATCACCAGACATAAACCTATAAATGACAACAGATTTTTTTTTTATTATGTGAATTATAATTTTGTTAGTCCGTTAAAAGTTAATTTCAGTTTAATGAGGTCTGTTTTAGTGTGGTATTTGACAATGTAAACAAACTTTACCTTAAATACTTAAAGTTTATATATATTTATAAAAACATAGTTATTCTTTGTCAATAAATATACAGCATCAAAACTTTTTAAGGAATGTTTATTCATTGTAAATTATGAAAGAAAGATTGCTTACGGACCCTTTGTGTGGACTGAAAGCGAATACTTGGCCAATTATTTCATAATTAATCTGATCCTAAGCTTAGGCAATTCTTTCCTATATAAATGTTTTTAATAAAAGTTTAAAATCCTGATTGAAGTTTTAGGATCCAAAAATTGTTATAGAATAGCCAGTATGATGCAACATGCAGTTTTGTTTTTAAACCCATTTCTTTATTTTTTGTTTACTTATCTGACCTACATGAGTGTAGTCTTGGAATAGTTTATCTTATCTAAGACCAAATAGAAAAACGCTAGACTGACAGATAAATATTTACCAGGAACACAAATTAACAAAACAAAACTGTCCTAAAAATAAGAGAACTGTCCTGTATGAAAAATATCTTCTGTTTCATCATCATTTAATTTTAACTTGAAACGAACTTAATGCCTTCCTATACCTTTTGCTTATATAAGTGAGCAATTATGAACGTATGTATTTTTTTATATTGATAAGTCTATCACACTACATCTGTGTAGTTTTCATATATTTTTATTCCTTGTTGGAGACTGCCTGGCCTAAAATCAACCTAAGAAAGTAACTAATAAAGAAACAAGCAACGTAATAACAAATTTACAAAGAAAAAAGCCAACAGAATGACAAACTAACAAAGAAACAAGCCAACATAATAACAAATTAACAAAGAAACAAGCCAACAGAATGACAAACTAACAAAGAAACAAGCAACGTAATAACAAACTAACAAAGAAACAAGCAACGTAATAACAAAGTAACAAAGAAACAAGCCAACAGAATGACAAACTAACAAAGAAACAAGCAACGTAATAACAAACTAACAAAGAAACAAGCAACGTAATAACAAACTAACAAAGAAACAAGCCAACAAAATGACAAACTAACAAAGAAACGAGCAAATAAAATTACACATTAACATAGAAACATACATGCATAAGAATTAAAAATTGACTAATATTTACTAAAATTTAATTCAATCTCAGGAGTTGCAATTAGTTTACTACTTGAAATCCTAACTATACTCATGCCATTATACTTTGTAAATCTGACAGCTCAGATTGACCAACCTATGTGAAGGAAAAATAAAACCACTGGGTGGTTATCCAGTGATATTTTTGTTTGTCTAGTTGCCCCAACTTACTACTCGCCAAAATCTCAAGCTCCCGTTGCCTCCCATCCCGTTTTTTTTTTTTTTTTTTTTTTTTTTTTTTTTTTTTTTTCGTTTTTACTGCGTGTCTGAATAAAAAAGTATAATGGCATGAGTGCAATTGGGAACAGGACATGATCTGATTTTTGAACTGTTCAAATTATTGATGTTTTGCTTTTTGTCTATTGAAATGTATAACATAGTTGTTTTTTTTAGGCTTGAAAATGGCCGGTCAGGCCGAAACGTTGCCGCAAATAATGAATGGAGTAAATTAATTTAATTTATTTCCCATGAACCCTAAAAGGATCCACTACTAAACTTAAAGTTATTAGAGGGTACACTTAGCCAATTTTCATATAGTTTGTGATGTTGTTGATAGGTATATTCCCCCGTTCCAACACGAGGAATACCTGGAATATCTGTTAAAAATAGAGATCAAGAATAATTATGAATAATTTACAACACCGACAAATCTTTTGGGAGCCCATTATCCCATTTTTTTTTTTTTTTTTACTGATTTGTTTTCACCACGCACTGCCTGGAACTGCAGGAAACTGAAATTTTATGTAATACATGTACGTGAACAATTATTTATTAACATTTTGCCATGAGGGGTCCCCAAGAATTAGTGAAATATATTTATGGTTCCCTAAAATGAAATTGGTTGGGAAACAAATGAATGTTTAACATTGCAAGAAAAATTTTAATATTTTCTTTTCTATTTACTTACACGACACAATGTATTTAACAAAAGGAAATGTTGTTTAGGCATAAAATGTTGAGCATGCATTATAAAAACAATACTGAATGGATCTCACTTTTACACTTGTCTAGAATTAATAAAACCATTAATTTGGTTAAATGGTTACACGTTTTAATTACTGACAAAAATACTGTGTATCCAGTATTGCTTATATATGCTGTCTTATTTATTTCTTTTGCCAAAATCAAATCATGATTATCGACGGACCATATTATTGACGTCCACATTATTGATGCTTTTCTGTATCAATTTGAGGCTGGAATTGAGAACGGTTGTTGTCATTTATTTTGCAGAGGCGACTGAGTGATCCGAGTTCAAATCTGAGTATGTTTGTTCGAGGAGGTTGGCAGAGGAAGGGAGGAGGGGGCGACGGAGCGGGGGCCAGAGCTCGAAGTGAGAACGAAGGCCTTGACTCTATGGCTAACTCACTCACTCACATACAAGCCGGTGATCTCAGAGACGGTAAGCAAATCTACACATACTATAGCTTAATTACTTCATGATACACAATATAATGTATATTTATGTTAATTACTAACATGTGTTGAGTATATTAGTGGGTAGGCTTCCGCGGTTGATATCATCATAGGTTTCTAGGTCTTCCGGTTGTGTCTGCATCATGTTAGATAGGTTATCTTCCTATGCTGGAGGCATCTTCAGAGATGTTCATGTTGATCTAAGCGAGAGACAACAAAAATATCGTCTGCAAGGAATTACTGGGAGCAGTAGCTCATCCTATTCAGGGTTTTGAGAAAATATCTGTTGTTTGTTGGGTCAAATATTGGTATTAGGTTGCCTAATACAGGTTGATTCCTGTGTTTAGACTGACAACAAGGGATTTTCCATGTCCTGGAGAGTAGGGTTGGGATATCAATACCGATATATCGATATATTGGTCCCAAAAATATCGATATTTTATATCGATATTGATCTTTCGATCACAAAAACATCAATATTTTTAGAAAATATCAAAAATCGGAAGCCGGTGACCATTTTTCTCCTTTTTTACGCCTGAACGGAGAAAACTTGCCGCCGACTTTTTTTTTTTTTTGCTTATCACTTTAAAAATTGCGTCGTCAGGGAGGTTCTCAATATATCGGAAATATCAATCATTTCTTTCGATATCCCAACCCTACTGGAGAGTTTGAACCCATCTTCATTGTTAAAATGTCAGGCTTCTTTTCAATTTTGATGGCCGCTCAGAATAATCTGTTAAAATATTAGGTTATTTTACTAAGTTTATATTAGCTTGCTTTCTTGGTTGTTTCTGTGTCCGGTACAAATCTTGCAATTAATTTTTAACTAACTTCCTGACTAAGTAGAAAGCTGAAACTTGCATAGATGATGTATTTCCGATGATAATACAATAATCAGTAATTAGATTCACCAAAATTATTACTATTAGTCGATAAATCACTAAATTTTTTAAATATTTAGGCGGTCAAATTCAAAATCAATTGTAAACAAACACGACCAGTGACAGCTAAGGAAATCCACAAGGGAAATTTAAAAACTTAGATTAAAAAAGTTCTTTTTATCTTGTATTATTTAGGGATCAACTAATAGTCTAAGATCTGGTATAGGTAATATATACCCTCATCTGTTATTTAATGATAATAAAGAATATATTATAGAGAATTTATAGATTGATACATCGCCAATAGGTTGCCTAGCTAAATCGAGTACCGATGGTGTTAAATAATAAAATGTTTAACTTCCCCTTACTTCAACTTCCCTGATGTGTTATTTATGAAAATCGAACATTAGCTGAGAGAATTCACCCCAAGGAATTAAAAAAATAAGGGTTGCCTACTTTCCCCTCTGGCCAACTATGAAGTTGCCAGGTATAAACAGGTGAGTAAACGTAATTAATATACCCTCATCAGTTATTATATCGAATTATATATCAAATGAAAGATAATTTTATTCCCAATCCAACCGTATTAGGTTGCCTTATCAATAAGTTGATTGAATCTATGGTTGCCTAAATTTTAGATCTAAAATTTAGAATTTAAGGCAACCTAATACGGTTAGATTGGGAATAAAATTACCTTCCATTTGATATATAATTCGATATAATAACTGATGAGGGTATATTATTACGTTTTCTCTCCTGTTTATACCTGGCAACTCCATAGTTGGCCAGAGGGGAAGGTAGGCTAATTTTTTTTATAAATTTTATATCGCTAATTTATTTTCGATTTTCATAAATAACACATCAGGGAAGTTGAAGTAAGGGGAAGTTAAGTAAACATTTTATTATTTAACATCATCGGTACTCGATTTAGCTAGGCAACCTATTTGCGATGTATCAATCTATAAATTCTCTATCATATATTCTTTATTATCATTAAATAACAGATGAGGGTATATATTTCTTATACCGGATCTTAGACTATAACCCCTCAGGGAAAGTGAGCTACAGCTTCCGGCCATTCCATTCTTAGATCAACATGTACTTCCCTGAAGGTTCCTCCTGCATAGGTTGTGAAACGTCATAAAACCCTATTACTCAAACCCTATTAACAGATTTTTTAATCAAAATTTATTTTTAACTAATATTACTAAAACTAATGTCCAAATCCCCTCATTTAGTTTCAAATAATTCGGTTTTTTAATGTAATTTTGTGGGTCCACTTCATAATTATGACTAGAGAGGTTGGTAGAAAGTAACCCAACAATATTGTCATCATAATTGTTTTATTAAAAGTTGCAATCGCCAATTTTTATTTATGCCAATTAACACATATAGCTCCACAAATATTACTAAGGACTTTTCTTTCCCATCTATCTCCTTATTTTTCCTTTATCCTCGGACAGCAGTGTCCATGTCTCAAAATAGGTAATTGGTTGTATTGACCAATATTTTGTGGTAATCAAACGTAATGATAATTAGTGCACTCTTAAATAAAAATAAAATGGTGGGTTTAACTTAAAATAATCTGTAATTGTTTAACTAAAATTTGTTCTGCAATCAAGTATTGTAAAAAAAATGTGTAATTTTTGAACTGCAATTTGTTTTACAATCAGACGGATCGTTTTAATCTTTTGACTATTTTCAATGATAATTTTACATACACTACTCTATGCGGTCGACATCAGAAGAAGTTAAGAAAGCTGGAGCAAATAAGTAATGGGATGGAAACTATGGGGAGGGAAAAGAAAAAGAGGCAGACCGAGAAAGGACTGGGATGAGAAATTTAAGATGAGATTTTATAGTACATTACGTGTCTAGTGCGGAAAGCAGCATTTTGCATGCGAGTGTGGAGTTTGCACCCGAGCGAAAGTGAGGGTAGTAAAACCACACGAGCAAAGCAAAATGCTGTTTTCGCACGTGTTGCGTACCGTACTTTATCTGCGATTGTTGGATTTTAATAATAAATACAGAAAAAAAATGAATAAACTTCCTGTATGTAATTAGGAATTATTACAGACATTAATTCATTAGTTGTATTTTGTGCCGAATTAATTATTTCAAAGCGTATTATTCTCCTCATTTTCGTTATAATCACTTAAATCACTCATTGTTTTTCACTAAAAACTCGATATAAACAGTAAATTTAATTAAACAAACAGCAAATTACTTTTGTTAGGTGTAAACAAACTCTCTAATCGTGCGTAAAGGTGAAGAATTCTTCTTTTTTACCGCCCTAGGGCAGGAAAAAAAGAGGAATTATAAAAACTCGTATTCACAATGAATACAAGTACATAAAGAATCACTTTCTACGCATCTAAACAGAGATTCAATGTTTATATTTCGTATCAGTCGTAGATCAAATTTATTTTAGGTTGAGTCGCTACCTGCAGAGCACAATGGAAATGATTAGGACAAATTCCTGTGGGAATTCACCTTCAGGAGCAAACTATTATAATTAACCGCAAAACAATCCTTAGCTCATTCAAATTTTACTTTAAAGCAAACAGAATAAACTAATACTCAGGAACATGTTGACAATGTATCTATACATTTTTGCACTTGATTCTGTTGAATTTATTTACTTTTTGTTGTTGTTGCATGTTTTACTAACGATGTTTGTCGATATTCTCTGATTTTGTTTTGAATGATGGATGTTGTTTCTGTTTTATGTAACATTATACCCAGTGTACAAATCAACATTTAATTTTGCTTGCTTTCTTTTATTTTCTTTGTTATTTTGATGTTTGCTTGTAAAAAAAAAATAATAATAATAATAAAATTCTACAATTTTGTTGTATTTACATTTTAATTTTATAAAGAAAGTTGAGTTTTTATTAACTTATGATTATTGTAACAAATATTTTATATTAGTGACACTTTCAAATTGCGACCAATGATATTCTTGCTGCCTACTTTGAGCACTATTAGTTATATTCTAGGAGATAGTGTGCAAAAATGTGTCTGACTAACATCAAGCTAGAATTTTGTAAATAAGTTTTATCCAGTGCTTGATAGAAATTGAGGTTCCGGAACTAAAAACTATCCTCTCCCCCCCCCCCCCCCCCCCCCCCCATAGAAGGGGGGTTCCGGGGGTCCTCCCCCTGGAAAAATTTGATAAATAAACGTTCTAAAACAGCATTTTAAGCAGTTTTAGACATAAACCTTCAATCTAAGTGCAAATTTTAGTGCCGATAATTTTTTTTTATTTATCAGAGAGAGAGAGAGGTCCCGGAACGCCGTTCCGCCTCAAATCGAGCCCTGAGTTTATCTTTTGGTGCCCTTTAAGAATATGTGGTGGGCTAAGTTAGTCTGCAGGACATAGCTTCAACAAATCAAACCAGTGGAAAGCAGCCATGTCCTGCCCATTTTGGTGGACAATGTGATTGTCATGATCCTGAGTACATAATTAGTTAGTAGACCAAAAATCAAGTTGATGTTAGCTTGTCACTTGGTAGGTGACCACTTTTATTTGGTGTAATATTTAAATAACACCTTTCAAGTGACAAACTAATATCAATTTGAATTTTGGTCTACTACCTAATTTTGTACTCATGATCATGGAATTCACATTGTCCACCATAAAGGGCTGGACATGGCTGCTCTCCACTATTTTGTTTTTTCAAATGCCTATTGCCAAGCTATGCCCCTTAGACAAACTTAGCCGACCACATACTCTTTATAGGAACCAAAAGATTAATTTGTGTAGAAAATTCTAGCTTGATGTTTCTCAGAAACTTTTTGCACACCGTCTCCTAGACTAGGATTATTATCAATTAATATTGAGGGTAAGCCTCAAACAAAGAAATTGAAGTTTCAGTAAATCATCAGTTAACTGATAATTTTTTTTATTAAAAACATCTATTATAAACAAATACATTTTATGAGGAGGTATAAAGGGCATTACAACCTTAAGCGGCCCTTATTGCTAGCGGGTCAATTGTATTTTTGTGCTGTTTCTTTTAAGTCCCGATCAAGACATTATTATTAGGTTCAAGGACGGGGTATTCGACCACTTTACTCATCTTTACGATGCAATCATCAGTGTCAACATGTCTTACCTCTCTGGGATTCCAACTTTCCAAATATATCAGTTCAACTTCCAAATATATCAAGACCTAGGTTTCAGGCAGTGTTGCTTTAACCGGCCAGGCTGGTCTCTCTAAATAATCAATAGTATTGTCAATACTGCTGCTTTACACCACCATAAATCACATAAAGCCTCCAATGTCTTGTACCATAGCAATTCAGTTTTGAACGAGGTGAATCAGCACTTAGAAATGAAAAGTTTTTGTATTTGTGAAAGCCACATTTCTGTGATTTATAAAAATCACATCATTTAATTACATATACAAAAATAACATCACACTTAACAATAAATGAAATAATAATTATTATTCAAATCCAGGCAAAAAAAATTTCTGCCATGTAAAGAGGTTCTTTTTTGTTTTTTATTTTTAGGAGAAACGCTTTAATATAAATATTAAATTTTCTAATGGTAAACTTTTTACTCTACGCTTTAATTTATTATAGAATTTGTATGCCAACACTCTATGTCCTACTTTTGATCACTAGGGACTAACAAGGGGGAGGGGTGTATAAGTAAAAGTAGTAAGATTTGTGTTAAGTATAGAAGAGAAAGCCAGTGTGACCGTGTGGATTTAATTACTTACAACGTCTGCTCAGCCATTAATACATTAAGGACTTAGGGTTCAATCCCGTGCTGTGATGCTCTGATTTATATGGCTCACACCAAAATCACTTCTGCGGTACATTGTGCGGATGATGTGTGAAGTGGCTGGAACTCTCTACCACATGGTTAGTAAATTGGCGAACGCTAGGTTCGAACAAGTGGTTTTTCCTACCCTCTTATTACTAGTACTAGGACCTTACTACTACTACTACTTCTAAGTATAGTAGAAGAAGTTGGAGCATAGAGATGAAGAGAAGGGGTGAACACCTTTCTACCACTGTGGTTTTTTGTAGTAGCCCCTTTGTGCCCACTTCCCTATGCCACTGTTTTGTACTGTCCATCTCTCCTATTTATAAAATGTTTTTTTATGTAATAGATTTATTTGTAAATAATGAGTTGAATTTTGTTGGTGAAAACCAATTCTACTGATTACAACTGCTCTATTTTATCAGCTTTTCTGGACAATAGCTCCGCATTATTGACAGTTGTCAAGTAAACTTATCATTAATAACATTAAAAAATGGATTAAGATTTCTAAAAAAATAAATTAAAGTCCATCACTTATAGCACAAATACTCTTAAACTGTAAAATGTTTTCTGCTTTAATATTGGCTAAATTGGCTCTGAGAGAAAAAAAACAATCAAATTAGAAGAATATTGTCAGAGTTGTCTTGGACAGATTTTTCTAGTTAGATTGCTGCATCGTTAATATCATGTAAAAAGTTGTCTTTTACAAAGAATAATAATTTTTTGTAGCGAGTCAGTGCACCCAAGATTGTTGAAGAAGATTGTCGAGTGCTTGTCGAAGCTATTAGGTTTAAAGTGTGTCGGCACTCGATGTGATTTAACTGCACCCGTAGCTTTGTCGACCTTGATGCCAGCCTACTATTTGTATTGTACTGTATTGTTGCGTAGATTGTAGCATGGTAGCCGCCGTAATGTCTCGAACTAAGAGCAGTTCCTCGCCGGACCTCACTAGGACGGGAATTAACAATCCAAACATGGACGGGCCGACCCCGGCCAAAATACCCGCCGATCTGGCCACCGAAATCGCTTGCCTACCTAGGATCAATCTCACTAGAGATAATAACATTGTATTGGACTGGTCGCAACCGTTCAAACAGTTTGGTTTTGAAAGCGGTATGTAAATCATTTCAGAAACTTATTGGTAGATTTTTATTTTTATTTTTAGAAAAAAATAAAGCAAAAGCGAATCCATCAGGATAATAATAAAGATGGAAACACAAGAAAGTTCGGCATCAGTAGAGAAATCATTTTAGTTCTAGCACTTTACATGGCAGCACTGTCCTATCACCCTACTGTGCAGCGTTGTTGTTCAATATTGTCTCATAACGTTTGACCGACAACATTAGTTTATTCAGTATAGATACATCAGCATTTAAAACATCTATTGATGTAAAAATGTATCACTTTTTTCGGGACTGAACCCGGTGTGTTGGTGTTTAAACTTTGATTCCCAGGGTTATCCTAGGGAGTATAAATACTGTGTATACTCCAATCTGTGTAGACTTTTTAAATGCTGTGACTTGTGGGTATAAATCTGGCTTATTTACTTGGTTCAGAATTCATCTACAGTTAGATCAAGATGAGAATTAACTCTGATTGCTCATGTTGACCAACCTAGGTGAGGGAAAAAATAATGTCACCAGGTGGTTATCCTATGTGCTTTAGATATCTTTAAGGCCACACTCCTCTGCCAGTAAAATTTTTGTTTGCCATATTAGCCCGACCTTCTGGATGTCAAAGGATAACTCTTTTCTTATGCTAAGGAAGGGATCTACAGTTTATGTACTAATGGAGTTACCGACGTAGGGTGTAGTAAGGAGCTAACGTCTGATAGGGTGAAAACTTTTCTGTTGGACAGAACTTGCTTTAGATATCATGTACAGTTAACAAACTTGTAAAAGTCCTGGAGCAGTCAGCTGGTCAAGACTTATAGGCTCAGTGCCAACACCTATGATGTATTATTTTTTTATCATTAATTAGTATCTGCACTCTTTTGTTATTTATTATAATTTTTTTGTGTTTTCTAATTTTAAATCAGTTTGAGATTTGTCTCGGTGTTTGCTTTGCATGACAAGAAATTCACTCCTAAGGTTTTTTTTGTGTTGCTTTAAATGTTGAATATTAAATGGAATACAATCTGTGTTAATGATTGTGTTATCTGTGATTATTGCAGTGTGCAAAAACACGGTATTACATTGCTGATTAAGTTGAATATTTATGTCAAAAATGATGTCTCTTGCAATCATTAGTTGTATTCTTTGTCCGTCAATAGAAGTTTTCTTATTTACACACAGGTCCTCAAGCATTCTATCGACATTTATTCTCAAACCACGAAAGGAAATGTTTGTAGTTTTTAGACTAGGAGTATTACTTAATATTTTACCTTTAGAGATAAATTATTGTGTTACATTTTATTAATTACAGAAGATTTATTTTCTAATTGGTACAAACAGAAAATTAAGCCGTCTTTCTTCAAAAATATAAATTTTTACGTGATTACCTCATTATTTACTTACAAAGGAGTTACAATACATCACTACCATTATCTGCCAGTATAATGCAGTTCACACCAAAAAAGTCAAAAGATAGGACTTGGAATTATTTACTACTAAGCACAGATTAGAAGACATACAGTAGAACCCCTCATATATCACCTTGGGATATCCAACTCTTCGGTTGGATCTCTCGGTTGGAACTCTTCGGCTGACCATGACACTCCTTGGTTAAAAAAAAAGTTTAATCTGACACGATCGAACTTCATCCTTATCACCATATTAGTATAAAACATTAATAGCAGCCTGTTGGTTCTTTGCTATTGTACTCATCGCTACCCTTAGTTTCTTATCATGGTGTGTGTCATTCTATATTTACAATCCAGTATTGCGCTATATTTTAGCGAATATGGCGGCTTAACTGAAACAAAACGGGTTGTGTTTGCATTACTATAGAAGTTAGATGTTCTTCAACGACTTGGCAAAGGATGGTCCGTTCTAAAACTAGCTTCAGAGTTAGGAGTTGGTGTAACAACAATTAATGATTGGAAAAAAGTGTCTGAAGGGTCTTTGAAGCGTATTCCTTAACTGGATTTGTGTGTCATTCATTCTAATATACATAAGTAGATAAGAGTATGGAAATTGATTTTTATTAATAAAGATTTAATTTACACTTTGAAATATTAAATCCTCTTCGGATTAACCGACCTTTTTTGTGTTCTGACCATGCTCCGGTGCAGGTGGTGACGGATATGAGGGCTTCTACTGTATATGTATGTACCTCTGAGGCACAGATGTGTATTTACCTCCGATGCACTGATATGTATTAATGCATATATGTAGTTGTGCAGTTGAATGTGGATGTGTGGCTGAAGACAGATTTGAATGTGGATGTATGGATGAAGATAGATTTTGACTTTGTGAAGAGTAAGTTGAGGTTTTAGATTTGATTGATGTGAAGTGTGATAATGTGTTGCAGAGTTGGACGATGGTGCTATCAATCCTCTGTGGGCTATGAGAGGATTCACTCAGACGTTCCACATGTGGAAGGAAACCAAGAGGGCGCAAAGTGTTCCACTCAATGCTTTCCTCACTTACATCACCCTGCCCTGGTGGGCCATTACCAAAGGTAAACCACTCACCAAACTATAGAGAGTAGTAGCTGGAGTACCTAGCATTGCCCCGAGGATGGGAGTGGTTCTTCGGTGCTTTATTTTGGGGGGGGGGGGGGAGCTCAGAATAAAAGTATAGCTTTGGGTAAATGACAAACCTGCAGGCACTCTTCTTTATATGGCAGGCTTATCGAAATAGAGATGATCTAACATTTTGGACCTAATTTTTGTTGTATTTTTATCAGACGTACCTTATATTGGGCTAGAATTCTGTAATTTTACCCATTTTTTATAAGAGGGCTTCTAGAATCATCAAATTTGGCATTTTTATAGCAGTTAAATGCTGCATTATGCCTGAACGTATAATCTAAGGATAAATTGTGCTGACTAGCACACTCTTGACCAGTTTATTTTAAAATATGTTACTATTTTTAACGTCTAGAACTCTAAACTACCCTTAACCCTTGACTGGTATCGTCATATTTACTTGCGTAACTGGTATCGTCGGGTAAAATCAGACTCAAGGCTTTTTAAGAATGATAAAGCAATTAAATGAATAGTTACTTTCAAATATTTTATTTTTGACACTGTTTCCAACAGGTTTATAAATATTTTCAAGTATTTATAAGAAATCATATTGTTCTAGCCCTAATTAAAAAAAAAAGTTCTATATTGACCTTAAAATATTGTAAAAATATAATTTCCAAAATTTAAAGGCAAATATTAAAATTTTTGACCCAGACATCGCAAAACAGACACTTCTAATGCTCAAATTGAACTAAAAATTGAGGTGTCGATTCAGGTGCTCATTGTGTGAGAAGTCACAGAGCCTCCACCATCTAAGTGCTTTAGCCACCAATTAGTGGTAAGATAGAGATATGCTGGGTCCATTTTGACCCTACGATACCAGTTAAGGGTTAATATAGATTATTAGCCCGGTAATGTTTCTTTTACATCATGACAAGAAAGACATTGGGTGAACATGTCTGCCTATTTTGTAAACATGTCTCATCTGCTTAGGATTTGAACTTAATATGTCGGTATCGGGACAATTGTTTGATTTCCAATTCAATTTGCAATTCCTCAACCTCTCAATATTTTCAATCTCTAGCGGTTTGAAAACCTAAATAAGAAGGGATGAAATATTTGATAGGATCTAATATGTCTGTTTTCCATCCTCTAAGGGGGGGTGACACACTTCGCCACCCAGGTAGCACCACCTGGGTGACGCTACCCGGTCGTCAATGAGAATAGATGGAACCTGTCACACGAGGTGTGTGACAGAATAGGCGTCACCTGCCGGGTGGCACTACACAGTCGACCGTCCGACGGTCTAGCCACCCGGTCAACCCATTGTTTTCAATTGAGCCTGTCACGCGGTGCCACCCAAGTCCCTGCCACTCAGCTCCCACTCCTTTAATCAATTATAGGGGAAATCAAATAAGGGGCTGACTGCGTCCCTCATTAAGTGCGTGGCGCAAGTCAGGTGGCAGGAACAAGTGGCATCAACCAGGTGGGCGCCACCCAGGTGGCGCTACCCGGGTGGCGAAGTGTGTCATTACCCTAAGAGAATTTATTGAATTATTTGTTCTGTTTTGTTTCAGATCTTCTTGACGTCCATGAGGAACCGATTTTGACTTTCTGACAATTTTTTTGTGGCGTGATAAATTCAAAGATTTCTTTATTCGTTTGTACCTGTTAAAAGACAAAATTTTATCTAAGTCATTCTTTTTGTATATTTTACTACAAATGTTATTTATTTGTATATCATAATTATTATTATTATTTATTTTGTACAGATTATGGAACAAATATCTTTTTTTTATTGTTAAATATTTTTTATCTCCTGTGATTCTTTTGCTTATTAAAAATCCAAAGATTTTTTTATATAATTATTTTTATTTGTATTTTTCTCTCTTCCTTTTCATTTTGTTTTTATATACTTAGAAAATAGTCAATGCCTAATCTTTTCACTTGATGGTGATATTGTTTTCTAATATTTTGAGCCACTATCAGTGCCAAAAGAAATCCTTTTTTAAAATTCCAGGTGGCTTTTACACCTGAAGACGCAGGCCACTTAGGTGGGCCCATAGAACAAACCTGGGTTAGGGACCGAAATGTGCACACACTCGTGTGAAGATATGGTCGTTAACCATGACTCCCCTCCTAGTTGTATTACAACCAAGAGTGTCATCATCATGGTTTCCAGGAGGCCAAAACCTGGTGGCGCCACTCTTTCGAGGAGCTTCCCATTTGTTTAAACAATGCTGGGTGGACATTGAGAGGGGGGCCCGGTCCAGGAATCGAACCCAGAGCTGCAGTCAGACACAGGCCCTAATAAGGAACCCAAGTAGATGTTCGGAACAAAGATGGTTGAAATTGTTTATTGTATAAAATCGAGTTGCCAAACAGCAAAGCCACAAGTGGTAACTCACAAGGTAATTTACATCAAATTAAAATACATAGATAAAAGGTAAAGTGGTATGAGGAACAAGTAGTGAACAAAACTTAATGAAGCAAGCTAATAACAAGAAGAAAAAATGAATAACAATGAAAAGAATATCAGGGTAACAATGAATAAAATAACAGAGTACATATAATAAAAGGCAATGCATGTCTAAAGATTAAATAATTTTATTATTATTAACCCTGGAGTACTAATGGTCTTAATTTATTTTCCAATCATAAACCTTTATCATTTTGACTAAAAATCACGATAGACCCCCCCCCCCCCCCCCCCGAAAATGCTTCCTGCAGTGACATGGATTTTACCATTAAACCAATTTATTTATTAAGATTCTATCTGCGGAAGGATATATTCTAAATTAATAATTGAGTTATTTTTAATTTTTTGTATCACAAAAACAACAAAAATGGCTCGCTCTTATCCCAGTAACAAGAGGGGGGTTAACATCGTGGTTCCAGGGATGTTTGGAGTTGGACAAGGAGGAGGCAATCGCCCCTTGACCACGGTACTATGCTATGATGAATGTTTATGTGGTCAGAGTGTGAGTAATGGCACTAATTTTGATGCGGCCATTTTGTAAACTTAAACAATAAGAAGGCTTAATATCAAATTAAGAACAACTCTTACCCACCAAAATGAGACCAAGGTTTCACCCCCTGTGCCAAAACCTGAATACGAATTCTTTGGATAGGTTGATGACTGGGGTCAAATGAACAGAACTGTGTAGATACTTATATGATATCAACCTGAACAGTTAAAACTTTAAATCAGCACTTACAATATTTTTATGTATAAAATATTTGGTTAATTAAATATATATTATTATATTACATGATAGTAAAGCGATAGTACCCTGAGGAGATGTCTAAAAATAAAATATCCATAGAAAGGTTTTTTAGCCCTAACAATATGCATTTACTTGTTTTTGACAATTCTCTGAAACCTTGAAGTTGATTCTATGAATCCTAAATTTGAATAAATATGGATGCTAAAATAAATGTTATTGCTACAGCAACAAGAGACTAACTGATGGGTTATTGTACTGGTGAGCACAGGAGTCTTAAATATACACACCAGGCCAAGCAAAGACAGGAGAATTTTGGCCCCTTAGGGGCTCAGGGCTCATACAATATATGGGAATGTGCCCACTGAAGGTAAAAACACAGGTGTAAGACAAAAGTGTATTTGAGAATAGGAGACATCCCCAGACATTTCTTTCTGCTGATTGTTAAGCCTAGTCCACACCAGTAGACACGTTGCGAGACATTTTTATAGACGGTCTATGAGACCGTCTATAAAAATGTCTCGCAACGTGTCTATAGACATCTGCTGAGACCGTCTATGGTCTAGGTCTAGTGTCCACACTTGTAGACACGTTGCGCAACATGCCTAACGTTGCACCATGTCTACCATTTAGAATGGAAAACCATATACATGCGATTTTGGTCTAGCAACGAGACCGTAGACGCCGTTTGTCTAGCCGATGTCTGTAGACAAATTGCTAGACATGTCTCTGAGACCAAAATCGCGCAACATGTCTACTAGTGTGGACAAGGCTTTATGCTCAAAACAGCAATTTCCACGAGATACACGACTATCTTGCCTCCAGTGTGCGAGTCTGTAGCATCTCAAGTGAGACGAGTCAGATCTAACTGTTTTACCTCTAGTTTGTGCCTGGCCTTAGGGATTCTCTTTTTCCAGTTAAACATATTCATTAAATTGATGAACATTAATATACTAGTTTTGAAATTCTTATTAAATGGATATGATTTAGGTGTAATAAAAACAAAAATTATTTTCTTTTCTTTACATGAGACGTTTCGACCCTTACAAGGTCATCTTCAGTCATCGATCATTTATTCTAAAATCAAACATTAAGATAATTACAAATATTAATTCCAAATCTTTTATAACAATTACTTACAATTAGGTTCTAGACATTAATTTGAAATGAGGCTAATTATCAATTCACATTAATTATATCAGAAAATTAAAATTAAAAAACATAAGATGAAATTAATAAAGAAAAAAAATTTTTTTTGTTGTAGTTACTTACAATTAATGGTGTATAATATCTATCTCCATAGGAGAGGGTCTTGAACAAGTATGATTAAGTTAAAAAAAATTTTTGTAATTATAATAAATTAACATCTTTAAATTAAAATTGGACATGTTACTAAAAAAAAAAAAACCAACATAATTATACTACTTAATTATAAATTAAAATATTTAGTGATGTAAAAACATAATAATAAGTGTAATAAATTCAACTATATATAATTTAGAAACCATTTTTTATCGAGATTATTAATGGTTTAAATTGACTTATATTAATTAATAAAATTAATAATTTAAATCATTTAGATAAAATAATTGTGTAAAATCCTTTTGTTTATTAAATTAATAGTTTAGTTTTTTATTATTTTAATCGTTAGAATTATTATTTGTTTAACAAGAGGGTATGTAAATTAAGCAAAATGGAAAATGGTAACTAGCGCTGCCTGGGAGTGAATCTTCAAACTACCTTCCAAAATCAATGCAATTAAATTTATATCAGAATTTATTTATTTAGTCATTTTCTATCTCATTCTATATAATTTGATTATTTCATATTTTTATTTTTTAATATTATATTCATATCTAGCATTTATTTATTTATTAAAATTATTAAATTTATTAATTTACTGATTATATTGTTATTATCATTAATTTATTGTTATTATTATTGTTATTAATTATTATTACTAATTATTATTACTAATTATTATTCTTAATTATTATTATTACTTATTATTATTAATTATTATTATTATTTATTAATATTCTTCTTATTATTATTATTATTATTACTATGTTTATCTTATTATTGATTTATGTTACTATATTTTATGAAAATTAATATTTTTATTCTGCTAATTATAATTCTTATCTTTGAATTTTTTAAAAATTGAATTATAATTTTTGTTTATATGGCCAGAATCCGTTTTATGATTTACTGATTTATCTAAGTTTTTAAAAATATGAAATGACTCTAAAATGCGTCTTTTATTGATGTTTTTTTCATAACTTAAAATTTTTGTTTTATCAAACGCGAAGTTATGTCCTGTATTATATGTATGTAAACTTAGTGCCGTTTTTTGACTTTTGTTTTTGACATCATTCATATGTTGATATTTTCTAGTTTTTAATTTTTGTGATGTTTCTCCAATATATGATTTATTACAATTTTTACAGTCAATTTTATAAATTAAGCATGATCTGTCATCTATTTCAATTTTATCTTTCATGTTATTGTAAAAATTAAATAATTTGTCATTTGGTTTATGTGCTAAGTTTATTTGATCACAATCATTTAATTTCATTGTTTTTTGTAATTGTTCAGAAAGTCCCGGTATATAAGTAAGGCTTGTAAAATATTTGATTTTATTATTTGACTCTAATATTGTTTGGTTTTGTGTATTATCTATTTTATTTATATTTTTATGCCATAATGACTTGATCAATTTTAATGGATATAGATTATCGAGTAATTTAGAAAAAATTAAAGATTTGATTTGATTTATGTATTTATTATCTGTGACCTTAATCGATCTCATTATCATATTAGAAGCTGTATTTACTATAGTATGTTTAGGATGGTTAGATTTATAATTAAGAATCCTATTGCTTTTAATTTCTTTAGAAAACCATTTTGTGGATAAAGTTCCATCAGAATTTCTTATGATGGTCATCTCTAGATAATTTAAACTATTATTATTTTCAATTTCATAAGTAAATGCAATTTTGTTATTCATGTTATTAAAACATGCTAATGTAGATTCCAGATTTTCTTTTTTAATTATTAAAATCAAGTCATCTATGTATTTATAGATAATTTTTGGTTTATCCTTTAATTTTTCTATTGTTTTATTTAATATATTGTTTAACGTTATTCCGCTTAAATTAACCGAGATCCTCCCCCCCATTGGCAATCCGTTGATTTGTCTATAGAAATCATTTTTATACGTGAAATAATTATTTGTGCAACAAAATTTTAACGTTTCTATGAATAGTTGTTTACTCTTTATACTTGTATGTGGTTCTATCTGCTCCCAATTATGATTAATAATTTTATACGTTTCATCTAGGGGGATGTTCGTAAATAAAGAGGTTACATCTAATGATATTAATATTTCGTCATCATTTATAATAATATCCTTAATTTTACTTTTTAGTTGTTCAGCATTTTTTATGTCGTATGGATTGTTATTATTTAGGTAATCAAGAGAAGGGTTTATTAATAAGGATAATTTGTCTATGGGAGAATTCCGTCCATCAATTATAGGTCGGAGTGGGTGGTTATCTTTATGAATCTTTACCAAGCCATGAATTCTTGCTAAAGTGCTGTGGTCTATATTTAATTTTGTTTTCTCTTGTGTTGTTAAAAATTTATATTTTAATAATTTATTGTCTACTAGCCTAACATGTCTACTAGTGTGGACAAGGCTTTATGCTCAAAACAGCAATTTCCACGAGATACACGACTATCTTGCCTCCAGTGTGCGAGTCTGTAGCATCTCAAGTGAGACGAGTCAGATCTAACTGTTTTACCTCTAGTTTGTGCCTGGCCTTAGGGATTCTCTTTTTCCAGTTAAACATATTCATTAAATTGATGAACATTAATATACTAGGGTTCAAGAAGAAGGGAGAAATAAAAATATATTATCTCTACATCTTGATCTTTTGTTTCTGACCTTACCTATTAGGAAAGTGAATTTATTGAAGTGTTTGTTTATTCCAGGAAGCAGATGAAAATACATCACTGCCAGGCATGAAAAAATTATATCTTGGTCTGCATCCTAGTGACTTAACCATTGACCTACATTCTATTATAACCATTTATTTAGGAAAAATTTTGCTGATAATTAGGTCAGATATTTTAATTTAAACGGGAGCAATTGATGCATTTGCTGTGGGTGAGTAGCATAGACACATTGTGGAGTAAACGACTGCAAAACCTCATTATAACTGACAGGCAAAAGAATTTAATAAACATGACAATAAAGGTTGCTTATTTTTATCTGGCTCTTACATAATCTCCGTCTATATTATTAACTGAAGACATAGGAAGTAAACAAACCAATGTAAGCTCTCAAAGTGAACCAGAGCCAGGATTTTATTGCAGGCGCGGATGGGGAGGTAGCAGCCAGCTCGGGAAAACATACTAGCTGGGGCCATATTATCTAACAAGCCAAAAAAAAGAATGAAAATAATAAAAAATGATCCAGTAAATTGTATTTTGGGAGGTCTTCTGACGGATAACCACCTTCCTGCCGCCAGATTGTTGTGTTGTTATTATTTTAATCATTATTATTATTTCATATCCCTATTGACCCATCACCTCACTTATTCAGTAGGAGCGGCAGAGAGAGGTGCACCTACTATAGCATAAATGTGCTTGGTGCTTTATGTCTTTAAGACCCATGTATTGCTGTCTGAAACGTTGCTTACACATTTTTGTACTATTTTATCACTGGCACCGCACTGATGCAATAGCATATTGATATAAGACAGTTTTTGACCAATGTTTCTTCTATATGATTGGCTTGGAAATTTCCCGTCTTCCTGGTGCCCCCATCCGCTCTGCCTTCTTGTTCTGAAGATTATAATGCATTGCATTTTTTACTCACCTTTTTCAATTGATCCTATGTTTAACCCTTCGTGGCGCGGCTATAGTGGACAAACAATGAGGCACGGGCGGCGCTTCATGCACCAATGCATTTTTCAAACCATAAATAGGTTAATTCCAGATGATCTAGATTGCGTTTTGGAAATGTTGAACTAAAAAGTCAATTAATGCATTATATATTTATTTCTCAATGATATCTTTAATTATAAAAATTAAAATTACTATAAGATATCAGTAATTACTCCTTCAGCATTGTGACTTAGTATCAGGCTTCCAACCTTAATTATAATTAGTTGTCAAAGTCCTAAGCCTCACAACCATCATCCTAATCCGACAACTCATGCAAAACCGAAAAATATTGATCGGAAGGCATAATTTCTCTATACCGGACATGGTGGCACGGGCCACCAGACAAATACAGTTCACCAAGACAAATAAACACGGCAAAACAATTCAGAGCGAAGCATTAATCAAAGAAGACTGTTTCATCTGTTTTAGGGGTCTCTAGTGGTAGGGTTAAGTGAGGGTTTATTATTCTCGCATTGTGAATGTGTGATTTATAGAAACTTGTTTACATGTGGCGCACTCAATGCGCCAGCCCGTGTTTCTAAGGGTTAAGGCCATGTTAAGGTCCATTATAATGAGACTACTGTATTGACATGTAAATTGCAAGAGGAAATCGCATTATCACAACTTTTCACTACATATTATATTACATATGAGCAATCCACATGAACCAGGACTTTCTTGTTCTATGTTCTAACTATTAATATTAATGCTGTGTATACATACACCATACACATATCTTGGTTGGTAAGCTTGGAAACAAAAATTAATTATAAAAATAATTTGTCAAATGTAAATTAATTATAGTCATTTTTTTTCTTTTTTGTAAATTTTAAGTAAAATTTTTCGCTTATCTAATCCTTAGAAATAATTAAAAACTACAATATGCGGGTTACGAGTTGTTACTTTAGACTTAGACTCTCAGATTAGCCAATAATTAGAAATAATGCCACTAGGCCTGTGGAACGGGTGGGGCCAATGATATTTTTGTTTGCCTTGTTGGCCCGACCTTCTTGAATTCAAAATCCGGACCTCACATTGGCTCCCCACCCTAATTTTTTGAATTTTCCCGCGCTTTTAAAAGTTACAACTCATTCACTGCTGTTTAATTTAATTGCCATTCATTGAAAATAAATATTTACATCAAAACATAAGTAATAGTGTTATTTATACATTACAAATCGGTGTATGGCCGTGGGCTGTGTCACCCATTCACTGATGTTTGTATTGTGGCAAATATTCTAGTTAGAGGGGGGAGGAAGTGGGGGGGGGGGGGGGGGGGGGAGCAGTCAGGGGCTGACTGCTCCCCTGCCCCTCAACTCAATCGAATTTCAAGGTGTAAAAGCTTCGCCAATGACTTTATTGCCTTAACCATCTCAAATACAATATACTTAGTGTATAGAGCCACTTTCTTGTTAAAAAAAAGTTGAAAATGGCAAGTACAAGGATTGAAAAGAAGTAAGCATAAGCATAAACGAATGGGATATTTGGCTTAGTTCAGAATAAGAATTATTACTACGTTTTTATTAGCTTGATTTCTTGTTTGTTTGTTTGTTTGTCCGGTACAAATCTGGCAATCGATTTCTAACTAACTTCCCGAATAGCTAGACATTTGAAACTTTTAGCATAGATCAGAACACGATGACAATGCATTATTTTAATGCTTTTAGCCATCATTCAGCAGAATGTAATTGGTTTTCAGCAAATTTTGCTGTATGGAAAGTTAGTTCGGAAAAAATCCGCAAGTTATTTTATTTGTTTTGCCATGTCCCATATTTACAATCTTCATTTTAACGGGTTTCAAATTTGTGATTTTTATAAATAAGAGATAAACATTGAATGACAGCAAAACAGGAAATATATCGATTATATTATTTATTGATTATATTATTTATCGATTATATTATTTATATTTTTTTAAATATATCGATGACGGTTTAGATTTGGTGTTGGGGAGATCCGTTGTACAAAGATTTGTTCTTTTATAGGTTTAAGATCAGCTCTCTAGATGGTTGTCATTTATGTGAAGTAAATAAATTCGGAACTATTTTTTTTTCACGAACATTATATAACAGTAACAATTATATTATCAACATTACATGTGATTCAATAGAAAATTTAAAAACGTAGTATATAAAAAGTTCTTTTTATCTTGAAATTATTTTTATATACTTTGACTAAATGAGAATACGTTGTATTTTCATAAAATATTCAACTTCTTAACTCTCAACACCATTTTACTTTTATTAGATTTAATAGTTCGTATTATTTATCTGTATCTTTAAATAAAAAAAATCGGTCCGAGGCAACTCAGACAAACTTTCTCATATACGAGTTCATAATTATTTAGCCCAGTGTTTTCCATTTATTAGTTTTCGTATGTACATTTAATTATTATTTAACATTTCATCATCAAAATTTATCATAAAAATAACATCTCCTGGGCGGGGAATCGAACCCGGGCTCTCTCCGTCCGCATTTTAAGCTTTTTTCTCAGGAACTAGATTTTTCCCGGAAAAACGGCCTATATCGTTTGATTTGTATTTAAATGGGCTACATTTTAGAATTTGTTTAATCAAAATCGTCGGAACCGTTTTCGAGAAATAATTTTTTTTTCACGTTTTTTTCAGAGTTGTTGGGGGGTAGCGCCCCCAAATTTGGAGCTAAAATTCGTTTCACGATTTCGCCTCGGGATATGATTTTTCTGAACATGTATGCCAAATTTCGTCAAAATCGGCTCAGTAGTTTAGGCTCCAGGCGTCTGCACAGACAGATAGACTACAGACAGACAGATATTTTTTAAAAAACACTCTTTTGGACTCAGGGGACCTCAAAACGTGTAAATCCATCAAAATCTCAAAATCGAATTTTCGCGCCATCACAATACTTTATCTTTATATGAGAAAGTAAAAAGAAGAATACATAAATAGCTATTAGAAAATTATCCTAAAGGGTTGGGACATCGATGATTGACATCGAATCGAACCAACATCGATGTTTGTCATCGAACCGAACCAACATCGATGTTTGTCATCGAACCGAACCAACATCGATGTTTGTCATCGAACCGAACCAACATCGATGTTTGGCATCGAACCGAACCAACATCGATGTTTGTCATCGAACCGAACCAACATCGATGTTTGTCATCGAACCGAACCAACATCGATGTTTGGCATCGAACCGAACCAACATCGATGTTTGTCATCGAACCGAACCAACATCGATGTTTGTCATCGAACCGAACCAACATCGATGTTTGGCATCGAACCGAACCAACATCGATGTTTGTCATCGAACCGAACCAACATCGATGTTTGTCATCGAACCGAACCAACATCGATGTTTGGCATCGAACCGAACCAACATCGATGTTTGTCATCGAACCGAACCAACATCGATGTTTGTCATCGAACCGAACCAACATCGATGTTTGGCATCGAACCGAACCAACATCGATGTTTGTCATCGAACCGAACCAACATCGATGTTTGTCATCGAACCGAACCAACATCGATGTTTGGCATCGAACCGAACCAACATCGATGTTTGTCATCGAACCGAACCAACATCGATGTTTGTCATCGAACCGAACCAACATCGATGTTTGGCATCGAACCGAAACCGAACCAACGTTGATGTTTCATAAAACATCGACGTTTTCCATACATATATATATATATATATATATATATATATATATATATATATATATATATATATATATATATATATATATATATATATATATATATATATATCAATCTTCAAACCCGACAATAAAAAAATATTATTTTTAAAGACATGGCTCGATCCGGGGTGCCACATTTAACTACAATAATTCTAATGTTTACGGCATGCAAAACAAGGGATGCCGATTTTATACTTTTCGTATTTTTTTCGATTTTTCTTCAGGTCAACATCGGTGTTCCCGATACATCGATTTCCGAACCCTAATAAATATCCCGGATGGCTGATTGAGGACGAAGATTTGGGAATTCAAACAGTCGCGAAGATACAATGGCCACGGATCTTTATTTTTATTCACCCGATGTTTAACGATTGCTTTACAATAAAATCTTTAAACTTTGTAAGTCAAAAAAAGTTAAGAGTAGGAAAAAGAAACGCGAGTTTTCCTTCGGGGAAATTGTGGGTGAGACGAAGTGGCCCGTTTTTCTCGGGGTTCAAGGTCGCGAAGTAGAAGGTCCGCTGGAGCTGGAGTATTATGTAATGTAGTATTGTTGTGTTTGCAAGCCTGGGAGGAAGGTGGGGGCGCCCCCCCTGAGGGAGGTAGTGGGAGAGAACCGTGACTCCCTGACGTCACGAGTCCGCTGCCAGCAGGCCGGCAGGCAATATGGCCGCTCCGATCTCTACTGTACCCGCGACCGCGAGTGATATCGAGAAACTTGTGCCCCGTGCTAAATGTGTTGGTGAACAAACTCAGGAAGTGACACAATGCCCGGACACTTCAGACACCAGGAAGAAACGATGCCACGACAGATACGACTCGGCCGAAAGCTCTGACAGGTAAACCGCCTTCATGTCCAGAACCCAATCACAACATTTTGTTCCCAGTAAAGTCGCCTATTGAGTTAAAATCCCATCCCCCTCAAGTTAATTCTTCACTATAATATTTTACGAACTTTACGAGTACATTTTTTTAAATATACACGATTAGTGATTAGTCAGACCGTCTACAATCATTTAGATTTCTATTATAATATTTTATCAAGTTTTTAAGGACTTTTCAACAAGTTTTCTGATCAGGCTTTGTTTAATTTTAACCAAGATATCTATTTTGTTTTAACCAAGATATCTATTTTGTTTTAACTATGATATCGACTATGTTTTAACCATGATATCGACTATGTTTAAACCATGATATCGACTATGTTTTTAACCATGATATCGACTATGTTTTAACCATGATATTGACTATATTTAAACCACAATAACGACTATGTTTTAACCACGATATCGACTATGTTTTAACCACGATATTGACTATGTTTTAACCATGATATCCACTATGTTTTAACCACGATATCGACTATGTTTTAACCACGATATCGACTATGTTTTAACCACGATATCGACTATGTTTTAACCACGATATTGACTATGTTGTAACCATGATATCGACTATACTTTAACCATAATATTGACTATGTTTAAACCACGATATCGACTATTTTTTAACCATGATATCCACTATGTTTAAACCATGTTATCGACTCTGTTTTAAATATGATGTCCACTAGATATGTTTTACTTAACTATGATATTGACTGTGTTATAAATATAAATTAAAGACAGCGTATATCAGTCAAAAATAAAACTGATAGCTTTGTATTTACCGAAGTTTCGAAAAATTCACCATTTTCGTTATGTACCTACCTTGAAGAGGGAATTCCAATTTTTCCGAAACAATAGTTGATAAGTTCGAAATTTTGATTTTTACTTTTGCCCGGCTTTCCATCTCTCCTCAATTTATATTGGTAAATATTATGCACTTTTAAAGGCCACTTATTTCTAATTAGAATTCTAACTAACCGATTTACATAGTTTTATTTTAAATTATTCCTTTTTTGTGGCTAGATGTCGTCAGGTCTTCAAAATCATTTGAGGGCTAGTTAACCCTCTTCCAGTCGAGCTACAATCGAGCTAAAACTTGGCACATAGACTCTGTACTAATACAAAAACATTCCATCAAATTTTAATGTCCCTCTCCTTAACACACGCTGATTAACGACTTTGTTTATAAAAAAACTCAATAACCATGATTGTTATAAAACTTTTTTTTTCAAAGCAAGTTTTTATAAAGAAACAACTTGCCGACGACTCACTTAACCAAAATGCATATACATATACAAAGGATTTTATAATATAAACTGTTTTTATGGGCTAATATTATTACATACATATTAAGAACATTTAACCTACATAGTAAACATTTTTCTTTGAGGTACATAAAATGCCCACTCAAAAAAAAAAAAAAAAATCAAATTATCCTTTTTTGGAAAAAGAAACATCACACTTTTGTACATAGAAGAGTAAAAATATCCCTTTACCTTGATAAATAATTATTAGATAGGGATATTATCATTATTTACAAAACAGTGATATTTGTTTGTCGCAAAGTACTTGTGATAACAATAAATAATGTGATAACATCGATAACACGAAACGTTACGAAATATTGTAAACATATTTAAAACATGTGTGATTGTTCTGTTAACATTACAGTATTTTATGTGTTTGGTGCATCCATTTTGGAGTGTTTCAGATGCTTATTCCTTACCCGTCTTACCCCTCTTATTCCAACATTTCATGTATTTTTTTCTTTTTAAATTATTAGCTTTAACGAAAAAACGCCAGGTAAAAGTTCTTGATATGTAAAAAGGAATTGGTAGTTTAAAAAAAAAAAATAAATAAAAAAACGTAGTAAATCTTGCAATTATACCTAAATAAGTGGGCCTATAAATGAATATTTTACCTTTATATTTGATAAATCAGTTTAAAAATGTACGTATATATATATAGGTATACAGTTGTACGTACGCATGTTACTAGGTACCCACCTATTAAACTAATTATAACCTGACAATGAAACGACTTGTAACTTGTAAACTATATTGTAAATAAAATTCAGTCACTAAAATTGATCAGTTCTGTCGTTAATAGACAGATTAAACATTACAATTACAATGTCAAATTTGTTCAGCAAACCCGACTGAACATTTGTCATTAGGCTTCCTCACACATTCGTTTTAAATCGTATCCAACTCGCTGCAGCAAACACATTATTAACTCAAATGTGTAAATAAGAATGTATGACATGTAAATGAAATTTAATTTAACTTTTAAACCTTGGCAGCTTACAAGATACTTTTGAATTATAAATTACTCTTAATGCCTATATGAAGGATTTTATGGATATAAACCACAGTAGCTTTGTTATGAATAGAGCAGGAAATGTCTCATTTATGAGTAACTTCATTGTTTATAAACTTGAACTCGTGCTTTGAACCACTATTGTTTATCTTTAGTGCCACTAGTGCGGTTATCTTCAGTATCACTTGTGGTTCTTTTAGTGCTCCTAGTAGTTATGGCACTTCTTCAGATTGTTACTCCCCAAATAAAGAAAACAGAGGGGAGTAACAATCTAAAGAAGGTGTACGGAATGTTCTTCTTTAGATTGTTACTCCTCTTATAAAAACAGAAGAGTGATATTCCTTTGTCCCAAAGTACATTGGACTAAACATCACTTTGTCATAATAGTTAATTTGCGTTAAAAGCTATTTTTGTGTGTTTAATTCATTATGTTCTAAAAACACATGGGGGAGTAACAATATAAAGAAGTACCGTAGTTATATTTAGTGCCACTGGTTCTCATCTTGAGTGCCAGTAGTTCGTAGTTCTCATCTAGAGAGTCACTAGTTCTCATCTAGAGTGTCACTAGTTCTCATCTAGAGTGTCACTAGTTCTCATCTAGAGAGTCACTAGTTCTCATCTAGAGAGTCACTAGTTATCATCTAGAGTGCCACTAGTTCTCATCTAGAGAGTCACTAGTTCTCATCTAGAGTGTCACTAGTTCTCATTTAGAGTGTTACTAGTTCTCATCTAGAGTCACTAGTTCTCATCTAGAGTGCCACTAGTTCTCATCTAGAGAGCCACTAGTTCTCATCTAGAGAGTCACTAGTTCTCATCTAGAGAGTCACTAGGTCTCATCTAGAGTGCCACTAGTTCTCATCTAGAGAGTCACTAGTTCTCATCTAGAGTCACTAGTTCTCATCTAGAGTCACTAGTTTTCACCTAGAGTGCCACTAGCTCTCATCTAGAGTGTCACTAGTTGTCTCCTAGAGTGCCACTAGTTCTCATCTAGAGTGCCACCAGTTTTCATCTAGAGTGCCACCAGTTTTCATCTAGAGTGCCACCAGTTCTCATCTAGAGTGCCACCAGTTCTCATCTAGAGTGCCACCAGTTCTCATCTAGTGTACCACCAGTTTTTATCTAGAGCGTTTTGAATTTCGATCCCCCGTTCCGATCACGTATTTTTGGTGGAGCGGATCTAACCCGATACGATCCGTCGATCTCCGTTCGTACAGCGTTTTGAACTAGCGGATCGTTTTCAAATCAAAACCGTTTCCAAAACTATGTGTGAACATGTGGGAACATAGTAGTAGTAGAACAACTAATATTAGCCATAGATGATGGGAAACTAATGTTTGCCACAGTGGATGAGAAAGAAATGTTAGCCATAGAGGTTGGGTAACAAATGTTTGTACGCTGGTTGTTTGACACTGAGGATGGGAAACTAATAACTTGTTATAACAGACCCAACATTCACAAACAATCTAGTGTGGACTTGTTTTTAAACAAATATTTTTTAGTATTTTTCGGTCTCCAGTGCGATTCAATTACCCATATGTTTGAGACATAAATGAGAGAGATAAAAAATATTAAATGTTTTTAAACGTTTTAAAAAGCACTTTTTAAAAAGACGTTTGAATGCGGATAGATTTTTGAAAACATTTGTGTGCGATTTGTTTTTGTTTTTTTGTGGTGAGATGAGAACTAATCTTAAGAGCCCTGTGGTGGCGATTTGTGAACTGGTGATATGTTTAGTAGCGTAGCTAAGGTATTGGGCAAGAACTTTTTGGGGGCCTCTCTCGCCAAACAAACTTGATTGAGCAAAAAAGAACCTCCTGCGTTTAGAACTGGGTGCCCCTCTCGTCGTTGATTTGGGGCCCCCCTGACGGTGGGTGCCCTACCGCAATGCGGGCCCGTGCGGGCCCATAGTTACGCCACTGGATATGTTTAATCTGATCTTCTATAAGTTACTCAAGTTGGATTATAAAAAGCTGGACTTAATGACTTAAGTTGTTGTTGTAGCCCGAGATTTTAAGCAACTTGTTGGTATGCGGTAAAACTTCATGGGTTAATATATTTAATTATCTAGATCTGGAGCTTTAGCTTGCAATTAAAAGTCCGTGACGAAGAATATATTTTTCAAGCTTTGGTGCAGGGAACTTCAACTTCTAGAAAAAAATAACTTGTCAAGATCATAACATGAAAAGTTTCGTGAATCTAGCGTGTTTTTAAAAGCTTTGTTGTTGTTTAAATAGCTAATTAATGTGTTGGACCGGACGGGGAAAGTTAGATGGTATAAGTCAACGACTCTTTACATCTATAATTAATAATCATGTGTTAATTGTTAAAGCAAATGTAGATTAGTTTGGTCCGTACTATCATTGAATTAATGACTATATTGCCGCGACAACATGACCCACGCCAAAATATTAACCAACTTACAGCCTTGGAAAATATCTCCTCCAATTGTAAACTTTATTGCAATTTTCAATTGTTTGTTCACATTACATAATAAATTTGAAGAGTACAATTAATTTTTATGTATTTCGTCATGTTTATGTTCTTATAAGAAATAAATATCGGTACATAATACATAGAACTTTTTGGACCCCTTGGCTGTCATGAGATTACTAATAATAATATTTAACCCACCTTTTAAAGTTGATCGAACATTTGGATACACTAAAATATTCCTTTGATATCTCCCAAACTATCACAAAAACATAGCAACAAATAATAGACTGCCAATTAGTGTGGCACATAGCTTCCTCGTATCCAGGGCCGTTTCTAGGTGTTTTGCCGCCCTAGGCAAGAATTAAGAAATACCGCCCCCCCCCCCCCCCCCCCTCACTCCCTATTTTCCTTGCTTTAAGAATTAATGCATTAGATATTAAAGAACTTGTATATAACAATTAACAGTAAAACAAATAAAACCTCAAGCTCTGTTCATAATATTTTACTTCATTTTCAAATTTCTCTCTTTTAATATCAATTATTTTTTGGTTCATTCTCTAATCATATGGTACTAGTAGTATCCGTAGTAGAAGTAGAGGACGACCCACATCAAGATGGCTGGATGATGCATCTTTCTTGCCTTAATCTTCTTGCAAAATAATTGGGTGTTGAAGTGCAGATTTACCACGAAAATTACCAGTGTAATGATCTGAACCAGGTTTGGCGCCCCCCCAAGACCGGCGCCCCATGCGGCCACACGGGTCACACGGGTCTCGGGCCGCCCCTCTTAATAAATATAGTTTTGGGTGCACGTGGAAGAGAAACAAATGAGGGCAGAAGGTTGAAACTTAGATAGGATAAAAAATGGGCTGATTATGACCTAACATCAAAAATTTGTTAAAATTGGATAAGTAATTTTTAAGACTTATTGGTTCGCAAATATTGTGGACAGACTCGAAACAGAAAACCTCACTACCTACTCGAACCTTCCTAGTGTGTCCGACGGATTAATGTATAGTATTTTTGAAATCGGTGACATAAAAATACCTTCAGTTACCTTCGGTAAGCTCAGAAGCAAAAATTATTCATAAACTAAAATATTTTAATTTGTACTTTTTTATGTAAAGAGAAGTTTACACCGTTCTTGGGAAATTTACTCGCGAAAAGACAGTGCAAAAAAAAAAAAATAACACTCCCCAAATATACGTGAATAAATCCTGTTCCCGTTTTCTTCTGTTTCAGTTTCTTCACTTTCCAATGGCCCCTCTCGGTGTCAGGATTTTTTATTTTAATTGGTGAAGTTCACATAAAAGTAATAACTTTTACACGACATATTGAGAATTTGTTTCATATTATTAAGTAAGAAAAGAGTTAGAGAATAAATAAAAAGACGGTATTAATAGGGCAGACAAAAGTAATATAAGGGTGGGGGGGGGGGGAGAAAAAGAGAAATACGTACACATATAGCAAAGAAAATCGGCAGAGATGGATGTAGATATGACTAGTTAAGTTTAAGGAACAGATTTTCTTATCTAGTAAAGCAAATTCATAATTCACATCAGATTAGATAAGATAACTTTAAAAAAAACTCCTAATAAAATAATTCTTTTCGTCCCAGTCATCCTAGATTTTATATTATTATTTCTACTAAAATAATAATTTTTTTTAATCCTTTTATCTATCGACGTTATGTAAAAAAAAATCACCATTTCTATTCATAATAACATCTTCTCTTCGTTTTTTTCTCCTACTTTTTAAAATTTTTTCGCCGTTTAATTTCAAATAATTTTTTGCCGCCCCCTAAATTTTGCCGCCCTAGGCGGCCGCCTAGTCTTGCCTAATGGTAGAAACGGCCCTGCTCGTATCCTATCATGTACTTTATTGTTATATTAACATTAAAATGTTTTTGTTATATTACTTTTTTGTATTGTTTATTGTGTAAAAACTATTAATAGTTTTAACGAGCTTTAACATTTCATAGCGGTGTCGCTGTTGGTTTTACTAACAAATTGTATTTGAAAAAAATATTTGTCTCATTGAATAGATGAAGTTAGTTTTTTCCCGAAGTTCACGTTTACGCGAGCGTTGCGCGTGAACGCTTTGACAAATAACATTGTCCAACGAACTCGTCCTGGGCATTGGTAAAATTAACATTTTTACCAAATTTCATCAAAATCGGTCGACATTTACTCAAATTATCGTCACACGTTTCAAAGATTCGCGAACAGATAGACAGACACGAGAGCAAAAATGTTCCTTGATGTCTGAAACGGATTTCTGTCTTGGAATTTTTAAAATCGGAGACATAAAACTTTTTCGTTCCCAAAAGTAAACACAATGCTTCCTTTATCTTTGGTTTACCTATTTGTTACCTATTTTTTAAAAAATTGGTGATGAAAAATTAATCGTGTGAGTCAGGGAGAAATAAGCTCTCAACGTGAAAAAGTTGATTTCTTATTTTTACAACTTTTAGAGAGCTTTAAATCGAGGGGAAATAAGTCCTTTCAACTTTCCGTAGGACTTAGCGAGATGTATAAAAGCCAGCCAATAAACCCTACAATTATTATTTTAAAAGTTACTTTTGGACTTGACTTTGTACCTTTTCCAGGAAAGTTTCAGGGCCAAAGAATTTTTCTTAGTATTCCGATTTTCAGATTATACTTAGAAATATCGTTTTTATAGTACAGTTGAGTCTCTGCAGTCCGACACTCCTCCAGTCCGGCACATCCAGTAATCCGACGCTGAGGCCTCCTCCCCTCTTGCCACGTGTAAGATGATATAAATAAAGGAGGGAAAAATGGGAAACACAGGGGCACTAGGGTAAACAAAAACAAACCATCAAGTCGTTGGTCGTTCGTTTTGCGTCTATACACTCGTATCTCGCATAATAAACGCTAGTTTAATTTTGTCCTGTTTCTGTTTTAATAATGATTTATTATCAAACATCCAGTAATCCTACAATTCTCTGTAATTCGACATGACATGGTCCCGGTCTCATATGTGTCGGATTAGAGAGACTCAACTGTATTTAAAATCAATAACTATAATCATCAATCATCCCATAAGGGGTAACTCTATAAACATTGCCCAAAGTTGTTTTAAGAAGCTCGGTTCCTGAGTTCTTTCTTACTTTTTAGGGTCCGTAGGCAAAAACGAGGACCTTTAATACATTCCTGCGCGTGTCTGTCTGTCTGCAACAAACCTTATCTCTGCTGAAAGTATCCGACACAACAATTACTTTGCAGTTATGTTATGTGTAATTACTCAGACACAGCAATTACTTTGCAGTTATGTTATGTGTAATTAGACACAATAATTACTTTGCAGTTATGTTATGTGTAATTACTCAGACACAACAATTACTCTGCAGTTATGTTATGTGTAATTACTCAAACACAGGGAAATTATATGGAAGCCCAAAGAAACAGGGGTTGAAGTTTAAGTGTTTGACAATTTGTTTAATGGAAATGCGTCATTTCGTGCGTTAAATTTAACACAAAACAACTACTGATTCGGTTTGTTCCTGACATCCATTTGTTCGTTTTCGCTTTGTGATAACGCTAAGGTTTTAGCTATACGTATCCTCTGCCATATACATTGATTTCTGTCATTTGCTACTTTTGATGTTAAACAATATAATGTAGTTTTTCAATAAGTGTAGGAACGCCAATGCAGCACTTAAATACACTGAACTGATTCTCAGTATTCTATTAATTTTGTCGGTATCTGAAATAGGTGTTTCTAAAGATTTGAAGATTTTTAGTAAGGGGTAGTTATGGAGAGGGAAGATTTACGGGGACTAGAAGGGGGTTAGGAGAAGCTGGCAGGTTCGCTACTGAGACTGAGACTGAGCGTGCCAATAATATAACGGAACCACTTTGAAGTCAAGGTCCAAAACATTACTTCACCGCAACTCTTGAATCTTCTTTACTCTCAATAATTACCCTCTAGCAGTGTCCGTTCTCTTATTCACCGCTTCATTTCTTTCACTCTTTTAAAACGTCGCCTCGATTGTTTTTTTTTTTTCTCTCGTTAGGGTCCGTAGACAAAACTAAGGACCCTTATTATAATTTCCTGGGTCTGTCTGTCTGTTATTAAAGCACCTGTATACGCACAGAAAGTACCCAACACAAATATTTGAAACTTTAGCATCTATGTTATTATGTAATAATAATAATACATAGATACAGACCAAATACAGAGAAGCCCCATAAATCATCATTATCTTGGAAAGGCTAGACACTTTACAGATATTTAATTGTTTTGGGGCAAACATTTAAAGGCGTTTGCCTTGCACTTTGTTTTGTTGCTGCGATGTGTTTTTCGTGACCCCTCTCTATTTTTTTTTTTTTTTTTTTTTTTTTTTTTTTGAACAAAACAACGAAAATATATTTAAAAAATCGGTCCGAGCCAGCTCAGAAAAACGTTCTCGCATACTTGTTCATAATTACTTAGCCCTGTGTTTTCCATTTATAAGTTTTCGTGTTTTCATAGGCACATTTAATATTATTAATGAATATTTCATTAAAATTTCTTACACTCCGTCCGCGTTTAAAGTTATTTTCTCAAAAACTAGATGTTTCCAGGGAAAACGGGTTAAATTGTTAGATTCGTATTTAAATGGGCTACATTTTAGAATTTTGAATTTATTACTCAAAACTGTCGAAACCGTTTTCGAATATATATATATATATATATATATATATATATATATATATATATATATATATATATATATATATATATATATATATATATATATTGTTGTTGCTAAAATTCATTTCTCTTTTATGCTAATTTATTTGAGTCATCTCAATAACCGACTCTGTCTTATTAAGAATAACTTTGCCTTGACTATCATTTATAATAATAAAGAATAGAATTCCGCCTAGATGCGAGCCCTGTGGTACTCCATGAATTACTTGCAAGTACTCAGAATCAATCATTAAAAACTATATATGGCAAAACTATTCTTGTACTACTAATTATCTATTTCTATTTGTAAAGCACGTCGCTAATCCACATCTAATATTCTCTTCTTTCTTCGGATCTAATTAAATAATTCAACTTCCTAAAAACATTTGCACTGTTATTATATATTTTTAATTTATGATTTAGTTTTATCATTTATTTTTGTTTGCATGTGTAAAGGCGTATGTAATTATTTTTATTTTAGCTGCAAGTTAATGAGTGTTAAACAATTAAAATTATTTGAAGATACAAGTCATCAGACAAAAGATAAAGAAAGGAAGCAAGTCCTGCAATCTTCTTTGGGAATCCCTGTTTATTTGTTTTATTTTCATAATATTTTAGCACAAGAAAAATTAAATACAATTATTCCGTTTATCGTGGCTTTAATTTTTATTCTAACAAACGTTGTGAGTTCTTCATTTCAGAGACTTTAGATTTTGAAAATTGTATGTTAATTTGTTTGACTAACGATAACTGACGTAAAAATTGATGGATTTGATTGAAATTTAGCACGCAGGTTGATCTCAGCATTTGCGTCAACTGTGTAGTTTTTGGAAGTTTCACACTTAATATTTTAAAGATGGCGGCCAATATGGGGGAGAACAAAAAATTTTTTAGTCAACACGACATGTAATAACATTGTATGAAAGGTCTTTAAGAGTAGGAAAAGAATATGCAAATTATTATTAAAAAATTTGATTTTGAAATTGCCATTTTGAAAACAAATATGGCCGAAATGAGGCTGATAAAAAATGTAATTTTTAAAGCTCTTCTCAGATAAATTAAAAATATTTGAATTTTTCTTGATAGCAAAAATCCTGGTTTACTTTAACTTTTGTAGTGTCAGTTTTGCACGCCTTTTTACGTATTTTTGCGATTATCTCGCTTCCTCTGGCTCGGAGACAAATTAAGGATCAGATCAAAATTAAAGATTGTAAAATTTCCCACATGAAACATTTCGTTCATTTTTTACGTACAACGAACCATTTTGATAATAAAGTGCTCCGGAGTTAATATATATATATATAGTGGATGTCACGGGGTTAGCATGTCGCTCTATCAGCTTTATATGACATAAGCAACCGGATACACGCTCCTTGACTTAAGGAGCTTACCCATTTATTTGGTTGGGTGAACATTGAGAGGGTGTCGTACCCTTGCCGGAGTCAGGAATCCAACCTCTAGATTTCAAAAGCACAGGTTGATAGCAATGGCGACCATAGTGTATGGGTGAGATTTGGTTTGTTTGTGGAAACTGGGCGCAATAGCTGTTTGGTGAAGTTATGTAGGAAGTGAAGGGAGTGTGTTAGTGTGTAGAGTGGTTTCGAGTTACTGTAGGCGAGTATGATAGGGAGGTGCTAGGCTGGTTTGTAAGGCTTCCTCAGATGTAACTAGGTGAGGGCTTCCCTCTCACCACGCTTTATTTATTTACATTTTTTACATCCTTTCGACAAAAAAAATCTCCGAATACCGAATCTCACATTTCCCATCGTCTCGTGATTCATCGATCCGAAATCTCGACGAAATTACCTCTTTTTTATGTATGTTGAACGTTTATTTTCTTATTTCGTCCCCCACTTTGGCAAACTTGCGGAACTTTGCTTACTCACTTCAAGTTGCCACCACGCCGAGTGTAGTGTGCACAGTGCCATAGTGAAGGTTTTTCATTCATTCGGTTTCTGGTTGTATGCACTTAACTTCTCCCCACTCAAGCAGCTGATTGGCGTTACTAACTTTGGTGCTCTGACGCTATAGTTGCATCCTTATGGATTCCGGTCAAGGACTTGCCTATATAAATCATACAAGCCACACTTTCTCTCCCGGAGATCAATTTCAGTGAGTCTTTGGTGGCTTCCACGAAGAGGTTCTCCACGTTAGTAACTGAACGGCCCCAGCCATCATATTTTATGTATCCTCCGGCGCCGGCACCTGATGTTTATAATGACCTTTGACTGTGGCTTCCACTGATACAAGCTATCCACACAGCAATACAGATTTCACATTCGTGTTAAAGATCAAAAATTTCTTGTTAATGCCAAAGCAGGAGGAGCGCCCCATGGCACCTAGTGATGCGAAGGTCGCTTTTGCTTTTCGAATCCTCGTTGCAACATGAAGTCTCTTACTGAGGTGCGAGGTGATCGCCCCAGACTCCTCCTTCTTTGGCGACCAGACTACCTTGGTACCTAAATGATTCCTCATTCTCGATATCACTACACTAGGATTGAAATCTCCTTTCACGATCCACGTTAACTTTGAGAATTTTTGTCTTTTTAACATCAACTTTTAGCCCCGTCTTTGAAGATCTTGTCTGCGCATGAGACGTTTTTATCCGGTTCGCCGCGCCACTAAAGAAGTTAACAAATGAACCTATACAATGCAAAGTTATAAGTTCTCCATAATCAAATACCGTTTCAAACCTCAAAAAAGATCATTACGATTCTTCTTTCTTTGAGGTTTTTTGGTCGAAATGGATAGTGCTTAACCGTCTAATGGCTGAGGGTTACCTACTTCATCTGGCCCGCTGTAGACCATCCTATCCAGATCCAGCCGTTCGACCGAAAAGATTGGAGACCCCTGTTCTAGTAAATCAAGGAGCTCCATCTGAATGGAATGTCAAAGTAGTCCTTGTCCTGCCAAGTAGGAATGTCAAACTTAGTTTGGCCAATTTTTCAGGAGTTAATTAAGTTTTAAAATATTTGGTTAGAGGTGGTATATAAGTTTCTTGACAGATATAAGATATAACCTACCAATATTGACTACATTAACAATCTTTGATAAGAAGTCAAATTTATTTGGCTCTCCAGAAAAATTGGCAGTACATAGTTTCGAAAGTTTGTCAGAGTGGGGACGAATATAGAAGTTAAATGAGGTTCTATTCCCTCCTGAGTGGGGCGTATGTGGCGACTTCCCTTGGTAGGCAACTTTGGATGTACAGTTGGACGCTAGGTCTCGAGTTTTCTCTGTTATTTCTTTCGTCCAAGCGAGAATTCTTCTACAATTTGTTGCGTTGTTATAATGCAGCATTTAAAAAAAAAAGAAAGAAGGTAAGTTGTTAGATCGGAACAAGTCGTGACATGGTACTAAGGGACAAGATGATTACAGCTGAATGGACAGGACCACCCCTGTCGATAACTTTCTCATGGCCAACATTTTTTTTCGATTTAAAAATAAAAAGTCTTTTAAGTTCGTTAACACCGTTACATTGAGTAGATACTTCTTACCTTGATATTGTAAATAATATATTGATATATAAATAATTTCAAGATAAAAATAACTTTTTATATACTACGTTTTTAAATTTTCTGTTGAATCGTATGTAATGTTGATAATATAATTGTTATTGTTGTATAATATAGTAATGTTAGTGAAAAAAAAAAAGTTCCGAGTTTATTTTCTTCACATAAATGACAACCATCTAGAGAGCTGATCTTAAACCTATAAAAGGACAAATCTTTGTACTCTAAACCGTGCCATCGATATATTTGAAATAATATAATCGATATATTTCCTGTTTTGCTGTCATTCAATGTTTATCTCTTATTTATAAAAATCACAAATTTGAAACCCGTCAAAATGAAGATTGCGTAAATATGCGACATGGCAATACAAATAAAATAACTTGTGGATTTTTTCCGAACTAACTTTCCATACAGCAAAATTTGCTGAAAACCAATGAAATTCTGCTGAATGATGGCTAAAAGTATTTAAATAATGCATTGTCATCGTGTTCTGAGCTATGCTAAAAGTTTCAAATGTCCAGCTATTCGGGAAGTTAGTTAGAAATCGATTGCCAGATTTGTACCGGACAAACAAACAAACAAGAAAGCAAGCTAATAAAAACGTAGTAAAATAGTCTTATTTTATATAAATAATACTCTACCAATTTGTGTGGCACCAATGTGCATGTGCATACTTTAACGATTTTATGCTTTTACAATCTATTATTATCAAATGTATCCCCCCCCCCCCTTTTAATCTTTGAAAAATTGTTTACTTGAATTTGTTTCACACACAAACCACATTTGACTAACCATCCAAATTTCTTAAAAACTTAAATTTGTTGGTCCCATTTATGACCTGCCACCAAATTAAATGATCTCATTAAAATCTGACATAGTCTCATTAAAATAGTTTTCACGAAATGTTCGCAAACATTTTGGATAGTCCGACTGGCAGACAGACAGACAGATGCGGAACTAAAAGTGTTCCCTGATGTCTAAAATGGAATACTCTCTTGAAATTTTTGAATATGTAATTTAAGTAATTGCTGTTGGGGTCTAAGGAAAAGTAATATGCTCCCTTTAGGGATATTTCGATCCCTCCTTGGGTCATTCTCGAGCTGACTGACTAGAAGATCACACTACATTGAAATTATGTGAATTCTTTGAATAAAAAAATATATATATTTTTAATGGTCTGATTCTCGTCAATTTCCCTGCATTTAGATAGTATTTATTACACTTAAAACGTAGTATGTACAATTCTTATTTCCTATTGTAACACTTATTTTTATTATTATTACTACGTTTTTATTAGCTTGGTTTCTTGTTTGTTTGTTTGTTTGTCCGGTACAAATCTGGCTGTCGATTTCTAACTAACTTCCCAAATAGCTAGACATTTGAAACTTTTAGCATAGCTCAGAACACGATGACAATGCATTATTTTAATACTTTTAGCCATCTTTCAGCAGAATTTAATTGGTTTTCAGCAAATTTTGCTGTACGGAAAGTTAGTTCGGAAAAAATCCGCAAGTTATTTTATTTGTTTTGACATATCCCATAGTATTTGCAACCTTCATTTTGACGGGTCTCAAATTTGTGATAGATAAACATTGAATGACAGCAAAACAGGAAATATCGATTTTATTATTTATCGATTATATTATTTCAAATATATCGATGGCACGCTTTAGATTTGGTGTTGGGGAGATCCGTTGTACAAAGATTTGTCCTTTTATAGGTTTAAGATCAGCTCTCTAGATCAGGGGCGGCCAACCTTTTTCGATAGTGGGCCACAATCGTAGTTCCACAAACACGGAGGGCCAATCCCCCCCAGTCACCCACACATTCAGCATAAAAAAAGCAATTCACACAACATTGAAATTATATTTTCTATGCATATTATTAAATATAATAGGAATATAGGTAATTCAAGAACCAATTTATATTATTAAATTCACACAATCAGAAAATATTATGTGAATAATTTTATATTCAGAGAATTTATTACGAACGAGAGAAAAAAGAGAGTAGCAAAAACGCGAAGGAACCAAAGAAAGAATTGACATGCCTGTTGATTTTCAGAAATCATCTAAGGGTGCGCTTCATCGGACTTTAGCAGCCTGGATCTTATGCATCGGGAGATCAAGAAGAGCGATGTCGTGCGATATCATTAGTTATCAAACCGTGTCTATCCCTATCGCACTTGCATACACTTAAATTTACCTAGAAGTTTACCGAATCACATGATTGAAGGTCTATTGTGATATCCAATCATTAAAGTATTAACAATTATGTTATTATTATATTAATAAAATAAAAATCGATTAACAAACTTTAAAAAATAAAAAATACTGGCAAGTTTCCGCGGGCCACCTCAAAAGGCGTCGCGGGCCACTTCACGGCCCGCGTGCCGCGGGTTGGCCACCCCTGCTCTAGATGGTTGTCATTTATGTGAAGTAAATAAATTCGGAACTACATTTTTTTTTTTTTTCACTAACATTATATATATTATATAACAATAACAATTATATTATCAACATTACATAAGATTCAACAGAAAATTTAAAAACGTAGTATATAAAAAAGTTCTTTTTATCTTGAAGTTATTTACTTTTATCCTTCCTTTTGCTTGACTTGTCCTCAACACTAATGGAGACATAAAAAAATGTTCGTTATTCAGAACGATTAATACCTTCGGTAAGCTCGAAAGCAAAACAAAACAATCAACCAAACTCTATAGTTAAAATAGACTGCAGAACGGTTACCACGACTTTAGTCTGCTTTAAATCTGTCAAAATATGAGCTTCAGTTTATTTATTGAACTAAAGCTGTTGGGTTTCATGTTGTCGACCTAAATGTGTCGAGTTATTGACAATTTAACTGAATAAAAGGCTTAGAGGTACATGGTGAGAAAAAGGTTCTGCAAATAAACATGTGTAAATAAGTGCGCAGTTGAAAGTTTCTATTGGTTGTCTTAGAGGCAGGTGGAGTACAAGTACAGACAGGTGTGCAGCTATATCAACACCTCTATCTGCCCTTAATCTCTCTGTTATTTAAACTAAACGCTTTGACACTCACTGCTAGTTGTAATACTGCACAGTGTCACCCCATTATTATGATTAAGGGGATTTGGTTTCACCAAAATGGAAACCTTTAAACCGGAACTTATTAGTTTATTCGAGGGTATGTTCTCCTGCACTTCCTATACTTTGGATTTCATTTTCTTAAACGTATAATTATATTGCTTTATGGCTTTTCTATAGAATGGATTATAAGCTGTTTGTATTGAGGAAGGAAAACTCTGGGAAATTAAGAAAAGTGTTTTCATTAGAAATACGAGGGAACCTAGAAGCAGCTATATTGTTTATGGATTTACAACATTTTTAAAAACTGTGTTTTCCAATGCAGGTAATATATAATAGTACATTACGCGTCGAGTGCAGAAAGTAGCATTTTGCATGCGAGTGGGGAGTTTGCACCTAGCGACAGCGAGGGTAGTAAAACCACATGAGCAATGCAAAATGCCGTTTTCGCACGAGTTTCGTACCGCACTTTATCTACGATTGTTAGATTTAAATAATAAATACAGAAAAAAATAAACTTTCTGTATGTAAGTTCGTATCTCTTCTCTTGATATAGATGGCATTAATCTTGATTTGTATTTTTTGCCGAATTAATTATTTCTGGAGGAGTATTATTCTCTACATTTTCGTTAAAGCCATTTGATTCATTCATTGTTTTTCACTAAATACTCGATATAAACAGTTACTTTAATAAAAGAATAGCAAATTAGTTTTGTTAAATGTAAACAATCTCGCTAATCGTGCGTAAAGCTGAAGAATTCCTCTTCTTTACCGCGCTAGCGTGGTAAAGAAGAGGAATTCTTCAGAACTATGAGACGCGCATGTGCAATGAATACAAGTACGTAAATAATCACTTTCTACGTATCTAAACAGAGATATAATGTTTATATTTCGTACCAATCGTAGATAAAATATATTCAATCAAATTAAAAATGGAAACAGTGGCTTAGCAGCACAATCAGTGGAACATATTATAAATCTATCCTGCATACATTGGGGTTAAACCATTTAAGGGGTTTCCATCTGGAGGTCTCGTGCTATGCCTTTTTGGCATTTAATAATAATGAATTCCAGCTCTACAAATTCGATATTTGTCTCTACTCTTTTGATCATATGTAAGTTTTTCGGAAAGATTCCATAGTTTATCTTCTATCGATTGATTTTAGTTATGACCTTGTGGGCTGGATGGGGTGTCCAGACACAGAATTTAAACTATAAGTAAGAAAAGAACACAAAGATATTTTGGTTGATGTCTAAAACTCGACTGACGTTTATTTGGTAACTTGTCGAAAAGAAATATTTACAGTGTCGACAAAAATAAAATAAAATAAACAAAAGTAAAAATATAAAATCAATTCCCTACATTACCCCCCTCCAGTGTGAACGATTATCTTGAGCTAGGGAGAAAACGAACTTTCTTTCCAGATCTCAAATGCATCCCTGATTCCTTATCTTTAGGTTGTTTGCTGGGATGTGATGGTGATTGTTTGGGTGATGTGGTTGGAGGTGAAGGTGTTGTGGTAGGTTGGCGTGTACAGTCGTCGGTGTTAAGTAGGTACGCTGGCTTTAGTCTGTCAATAGAGATATTTTTTTCCTTTCCGTTGATTAAAACTGTGTAGTATTTTAGCGTCCGTTTTGTCACTTTGTAAGGTCCGTCGTAAGGTGGCTGCAGAGACTTGCGTATAGCGTCATGTCTAATGAATACGTGAGAGGTGGTACTTAGCTGGGGATAAATAAATGTATTCTCTCGAGTTCTGTGATTTGTTTGTACCGGCTTCATACGTTGTATCGTAGTACGCAAACGTCCTACGAAGTCTGTTGGGTCGCAGTCATTCTTGTTTGATGTGTGGAAGAAGTCACCAGGAACTCTGATAGTCTGTCCGTACGTATATTCTGCAACGGACTCTTTGTTGTCTCCAACAGGGGAAGATCTGATTCCGAGTAAAACGGTCGGAAGAGCTTCCGTCCAGTTGGGAGTTTTGTGGCACATGAGTGCTGCCTTGATTGTCCTGTGAACTCGCTCGATCTTTCCATTGCACTGAGGGTGATATGGTGTTGTTCTCACGTGTTGAATGCCGAGTAATTTGGTAAGTGCTCTGAAGAGTTCACTTTCAAATTGACGACCTTGGTCTGTAACTATTTTGTTTGGTATCCCAAAGCGAGCTATCCAGTTGGAGTATAACGCTTTGGCAACAGTTTCTGCAGTCATATCCTGTAATGGAATGGCTTCAGTCCAGTTAGAAAATCTGTCGATGCAGGTCAAACAGTAGCGGTACCCGTCAGAAACTGGTAGTGGTCCAATGAGGTCTATGTGGATGTTTTCGAACCTATTGTTTGTTGGCACGAAAGTTCCAATCTCAGTCTTGTTATGTTTCCATATTTTTGCTTTCTGGCATTCTAGGCATGCTTTTGCCCATCTCTTGATGTCAGCTGCTATAGAAGGCCAGATGAATTTTTTCTTAATTATCAGTAATGTCCTATTGATTCCAGGGTGTGCTAAATTATGTTGAAGGTTGTAAACAGTTTGTCGCATTGTCTTAGGTACGTAAAGTCTTGGATTGTCAGAAGAGAAATCGAAATATAGTGGGTAGTCCTTGTCGGGTAGTGTATATTTCTTTATTTTTAGTGATGTTGAAGATGGATTTTTTAATATTACTTTAAGCTCTTCGTCATCCAACTGTTCATGGTGTAGCTTGAGGTAGTCCAAAGCGTCAGGTGTGTTGATCGCTTCGATTCTAGACAACATGTCAGCTGTAATGTTTTTACTTCCCTGTATATATTTGATATCTGTCGTGAACTGGGAAATATAGTCTAGTTGGCGAATTTGACGAGGTGACTGTCTGTCGGTCTTCTGTTTGAAAGCAAATGTCAAAGGTTTATGGTCCGTCAGTACAGTGAATGATCTTCCCTCGAGCATATGTCTAAAATGTTTGATTGAATGGTATATTGCCAAAAGTTCGCGGTCGTACGTGCTGTAGTTTTTCTGAGTGTCGTTAAGTTTTTGAGAGTAGAATCCGAGTGGTTCCAAAACTCCATCTCGCAGTTGGTTGAGAGCGCCGCCGATAGCAATGTCCGAGGCGTCCACCATAAGCGTAAGAGGTAAAGTGGAGGATGGAAAAACAAGAGTGGTTGCATTGATGACATTTTGTTTGCACGTGTTAAATGATTGTAGTCTCTTTTCAGTCCAGATTATTTCCTCGTTGTCTTTTGGATTACCCTTAATTAAGTCGAAAAGTTGAGCTTGATGTGTCGCAGCTGAAGGAAGGAAACGTCTGTAAAAATTGATTACACCTAAAAATCTTCTAAGGGCTCGAATGGTTTTAGGGGGTTCCATTAGTGCTATTGCCTCTGATTTTTCTGGAGCTGGTTTTACTCCCTCCTGGGTAATGTGGTAACCCAGAAAGGTTAATTCTTTAACTCCAAAAATACTTTTTTTAATGTTAATGGATATTTTGAACTGATTTAATCGTTGAATTACTGTTTCGAAATGAGATAGATGTTCCTGTAAATTTTCTGAGGCTATTAAAATGTCGTCTAGGTATACAAAAACAAATGGTAGGTCTCCTAAGATACTGTTTATAAATCTTTGGAAAGTCTGACCTGAATTCCGCAATCCGAAAGGCATAACTAAAAATTCAAAAAGACCAAAAGGAGTTATTATTGCTGTTTTTTCGACGTCCGAAATTTCCATGGGAACGTGATGATAAGCGCGAACTATATCTAATTTTGAAAATATATGTTTGTTTTCCAAATGGTTAGCGAAGTCTTGAATGTTGGGCAGAGGATACCGGTCGGGAATGGTGATTGCGTTTAATCTGCGGTAATCTCCACATGGTCTCTAATCGTTTCCTTTTTTCGGAACCATATGAAGAGGGCTGGCCCAACAGCTCTTGGAGGGTCGGCATATTCCAAGTTCCAACATGGTTTGAAAATGCTCTTTGGCGATCTTGAGTTTGTCAGGTGCTAGACGTCTTGCTTTAGCGTATGTGGGACCTCCTTTTGTCTCAATGGTGTGAGTGACTTTATGAAGATTTTTTTTGCAGATGTTGGTGAAGAAGTTAGTCGTTGTAGGTCTTGTAACGTCAGGATATTTTCTTAAAATATTTGTAAAATTGTCGGATTGAATTTTGGTGATAGTTCCGATATCTTTGTCGAGATTTGATACTGATGAATGAGTATTTGAAAAATATTTTGTAGACCCGTCTATCAGTCTTTTGTTTTTTAAGTCTACTAAAATATTAAACTTATTAAGAAAATCTGCACCAATTATAGGTTTCTTAACATCTGCAATAATAAAAGGCCAGGAGAATCTTCTTCGCAGTCCTAAGTCAAGAGTAAGAAGTCGTTCTCCGTAGGTAGTTATAGTTGTTCCATTCGCTGCATATAATGTGTAGTCACTCCTGTTGGGTTTGTCAATTATTCTTGGTGGGCAAATAGAAAAATCAGCTCCTGTGTCAATTAAAAACTTCAAACCTGATGTATTATCCGAAACGAATAAGCGATACGGAACGCGAGCTTGAACAAGAGTCGCTTCACAGTTATTCAAGCGTTGGAGTTTCCCTGTTGCTGCTTTGAAGCATTATAACTGCAAGGTTGTTCACATTTGTTTGCCTTTTTACCGAAGGTGAAATGATACCAACAGAGTTTTCCCTCTTGTCGGTAACGGCTTGAGGAGCGCGCGCGAGATTGTCGAGTGAAGCTAGAAGATCGGGAACGGTTATTTACTTTTGAATTTTCTGTTTTTAAAGAATTCATTTCTTTTGTTAATTTTTCAATTTGTTTTTCAAGTCGGTCAAATTTATCGTCTGCGTTGATATTTTTTGAAACGGTTGCTACGGAAGGTTTTTCTGTCACGTCTGTAATTTTGTCCGCCATCAAAGAGATTTTATCTAAATTGTCTTCGCTAATCGACAGTATGGCTTGAGTTTGAGCAGGTAAATTTTTAAACCATAATGTTTTTAAAATTTCGTCGCTTAATTTGTTGTTTGCGAGGTTACGCATTTCTCGTAATATGTCAGATGGTTTCTTTCCGCTGAAATCCATACCTGTCAAAAGTTTGTTTACTTTTTGATGTTCGGAATCAGCGAACTGTCTTATTAACCGTTGTTTAAGTGTCACGTATTTATTTTCAGCGGGAGGTTGTTTGATTAAATCGCTTACTTTTGACAAGACGTCACTTTCTATAACGGAGACAACGTGATAATATTTTGTTTCGTCTCGCGTAATGTTTGACGTGACGAACTGGGCTTCGATTTGGCTAAACCACAGTTCAGGGTCTGCTCTCCAAAAGGGTGGAAATTTGACGGCTACTCTGGCGATCGAATGTTCGCCAGCTTGGATTTTATTATCTTCCGGTTCCATTGTAATTTTTTATTAATTTATTAAATTTTGTTTGAAATTGACAATTTGGAATTTTGAAATGTATTCCGAAAAATGTGAAAATAATATAATAATTCGAAAATTCTCACCGACTTGTTGTTTGAAAAAGATCTTGCTTTCTTGGTACTTTTCTTCTTTATCGGGGTCACCAATTGTGGGCTGGATGGGGTGTCCAGACACAGAATTTAAACTATAAGTAAGAAAAGAACACAAAGATATTTTGGTTGATGTCTAAAACTCGACTGACGTTTATTTGGTAACTTGTCGAAAAGAAATATTTACAGTGTCGACAAAGATAAAATAAAATAAACAAAAGTAAAAATATAAAATCAATTCCCTACAACCTCTTCGTTGTTTCGATTAATATACCATATTTTGGAGTCAATATTCCTTTCTGTTGAGAGACCTGTGGGTTTTAGCGTTGCTTTCTACTTTGTTTTTCCACTTTCGTCTTTGCACTCAGCATTGCGTCGTCAGAAGTTATTTTTATTTCTAAATAAATTGTATCCTCTACTTCACTTCTTGTCAGGGCGTCTGACATTTCATTGCCAATTATTCCTGGTAAGGCCTTTGAGCCAGACAAATGTTACTGTCTTCCCCATTGTAGTTAAGACGTGGTTTATTTTTATTATCTCGTGAAATAGGTAGTTATGGGGGATTATCATATGTTTCACTCTCCGGCGCCTTTATCTTACTTTGACTGTCCTGTAAGTCTAGCATATGACCGGCTCCTGCTGTTATTATTGCTAAGGTTCTCAGTAGGAGCAATCTATATAGTCTATACATATAGTGTAATCTTTAGGGTCGGGACATCGATGTTATCAAAAACATCGATATACCGGACCAAAAAAAAAAAAAAAAATCGATGTTTGAAGTTTCGATGTATCGTCAACATCAATTTTTGGATTTTGATGTATCGGCAACATCAATGTTTGGAGTTTCGATTTATCGGCAACATCGATATTGACCTGAAGAAACAAAAACGACCAAAAGCTACGAAATATTCGTCTTTTCTGTGATTGAGGTAAAATTTTGGAAGACCTCCAAAATCCTCCTTAGGGAAGAAACCTCCTCGTCATTAATTTATTCTGAATAGTATAATTTTGAATACGAGCTACAAGAAAACCTAACGCTTATATATGAAACATAAAATATATAACTTTAAAACATAAATGAAAACTTTAAATTTTATTTAGTTCATAAGTTAGAAGTTAAACTTTAACAAACCGGTAAGTAGGCTAAGAGACGAGTTGGTTTTAAGCCCTTGTACAGTCTTATTATTAAGCTCATTATCACTGGAGCTGTTTCTCCTAACTTTAACTAATTAAGAAGGCCGCAAGTCACTAAGCTCAGCAGTTTCAATAACACATCAAAGCTTGCAATCCTTCTCCTTTAGGACATTCTACATTCTACCTTTATCTCCTACAGCCACGTGTTCAATCTATTCTCAGTACATCCACAGAGTAGAGCCGTCATCAAAGCTGTAGTTAAGATTACAATCGCTCTGCCAAGTGTAGGGCAGGTTTCCTTAACTTGAATACTAAAGCCTCGTCGAACAGAGGAAACGAACCGAGCATTGGTCTCTGCGCATGCCCAGACTGAGATGCGCAGGCGCGCCTTAGACTGGGCATGCGCAGAGACCAGTACTCGGCTCGTTTCCTTTGTTCGGTTCGGCAGTCTAGTCGAGGCTTTTTAAGTAAAAATCAACTACCGCTAATAACACTGATATCCATGATAGCTGGACTGATATGAATGTGATGATACCACTGATATGAAGACGAGAAATATTGTTAAAACAGTGTTGCCAGCCTTTTACAAGTAGTATCACTGAAATTAATGTTCTCACTCTCTGGAATTGTGCTGGGGGCAAGTTTCCATGCTACATATAACTGTCCCAGGTAAAGGAACTTCCTATATAACTCTTATATGATAAAACAAATCTAGAGTAGAGATTTATCTTTCTTAAATGAAAGGGTGAGCTAAATGATCAAGTGATGAAGGATGATTATTTAGTGGAAGGTCTTTATTTTCCTGACCCGGACAGGTATCGGAAATCTTGGTCACTCTCGACTCCACTGACCCTTTTTTAATGAGAACGATTATCGCGGTGAATGGGAAGGAGATTCGAAACTATAGTTTTCTAAAAAGAATGTCGAACGATTTAATTGAACGGATCATTTTAGTAATACTTTTTTTACAACTTGCTGGATGAACTTTTTAAGTCTTCCTAATTGCAACCAACCCTTTTTTAATTCCACTGGAGTTATGGTTGAACGTCAATCAAATTTAACTACACTTAGTTGTCAACATGGTCAAATTTTGACTATGAATTTTATTTTGTATAATGAGGACGGTGCCATGTGTAGAACAAGTAAGGTCGAGTGGGAGAAGCCGTTGTCTCATTTTATTTTTATTTGTTTGAGTTTGAGTTATCGAGGTTTTTTGTGTCATGTATAGTCAGTTTGTAATAAAATAAGACTACTTTGATGTAAATATGAATACGATTTAACAAGAGTCAGGTTATAGAACCTGACTCTTTCCCTCTCTCTCAGAATGTAAACAAACCTTCCAAGTTCCGAGTATGTTGAACTAATCATTTAGGTACTTTTTTACTTAAGTCCCCCCCCCCCCCCCCCCCTTGTAACCCTTTGTCTCAATAGTTACTTAGACAAAGGATCATATAAAGCTTAGTATATATTTCTATGTCTAAATTACTATTAAGACAAAGGGATATTTAGTCCAATGTACCTTGACACAAATCACACTTTGTTTATATAAATGTCATAATATCCCTTAGTCTAATTAAGTATTAAGGCAAAGGAATTCTAAATATACGCTAAGAAAACTGTAGAACTCATTTTCCTACAGTTTTCTGTATAATATTTAGTCTTTCTCGTGACAAGACTCGATTTTTATAATTGCACAATAAAACTGGGAGGAGTCTCAATGTCTTGGGGAGGCAAACTCACAAACATTTGAGACTTTTTTAGTGCAAACTATAGACTATAGTTTAGAACCAAGGGGGGTAAAGTAAATAAGTGCCGTACATTGATGATATAATATATTTAATTGAGTTTGAATTTTGCGCAATGGCAGAAACAAGTAATTCTATAATGGGATATTTGTTACTGAGAAGGAGTAGTTGTGGCGGACCTGGGACTATATTGTGTAGACTTGTAGAGTGAAGCCTGTGTGGAGGGAGGACACTGAGGACAGTGAGACGGAGCAGTGGCGCAAGTATAAAGGTAAGAGCAGGTTCAAGGTCGGTCAGTATATTGTCACGTGCATACCTCTCCACTGCCTTCCAACTACCTTCACTTCCGAGCCACTACTCCCTTTTCTCAATTCACTTGGACAAGCGAAAACCATCGCTTAGCTCTAAGCGGCAAGCATCGCTTAGCGCTTAGCTCTAAGCGACTAGCATCGCTTAGCTCTAAGCGACTAGCATCGCTTAGCTCTAAGCGACTAGCATCGCTTAGCTCTAAGCGACTAGCATCGCTTAACTCTAAGCGACTAGCATCGCTTAGCTCTAAGCGACTAGCATCGCTTAGCTCTAAGCGACTAGCATCGCTTAGCTCTAAGCGACTAGCATCGCTTAACTCTTAAGCGACGAGCATCGCTTAGCTCTAAGCGACAAGCATCGCTTAGCTCTAAGCGACAAGCATCGCTTAACTCTTAAGTGATGAGCATCGCTTAGCTCTAAGCGACAAGCCAGTACACAGGTAGTTTACGCAATCACCTCGTTACCGAGTTCGTCTTTATTTTTCAATAATAAATTTGGTTATTTTATAAAAAAAAAATAAAAAAAAATAAATAAATAAATAAAAATAGAAATCAGTCCGAGACGACTCAGACAAACTTTCTCATACACGAGTTCATAAAAATAATTTTTATCAATAGTTTCATAAGTTTTATCAAAATAATCATAAAATAAAAATCACTTCACCTCGGCGGGGAATCGAACCGGGCTCTCTGCGTCCGCGTTTAAAGCTATTTTTTCAGGAACTACATTTTTCCCGGGAAAACAAACGGCTTATATCTTTAGATTCGTATTTAAATGAATTACATTTTAGAATTTTTTAATAAAAATCGTCGAAACCCTTTTCGAGAAATAATTTGTTTTGACGTTTATTTTTAGAGTTTTTGAGGGGTAGCGTCGCGAAATGTAGAGCTAAAATTAATTTCTCGATTTTGCCTCGGGGTATGATTTTTCTAATTTCTAAATATGTATGCAAAATTTCGTCACAATCGGCCCTGTAATTTAGGCTCCAGGTGTCTGCACACTCAGACGACAGTCATTTTTTAAAAACCACTTTTTTGGACTCAGAGAACCTCAAAACGTGCAAATCCACCAAAATCGAATTTTTGCGCCATCACAATACCTTCTCTTTAAATGAGAAAGTAAATATAGTAGAATAACTAGCTACACTGTAGCTTCATGGAAACTTGCAGTATTATTAAAGTCATTCTGATTGGCCAGTTGCTTTTCTTGATTTATCCTAATTATTTCTTTTCTTAATTTATTAAAATACATATTTGCAAGATATTTATAGTTTTAGAACAAAAACAGTTTATATTGTTTTATACGATAGTCGTTCTGGAGTTTTTTGTTTTTTTTATAAATGCGTGTTTGGTATTTTGTTGTTAATTCATTGTGGTAATAGATTCAATCACTATTTACTTATTGTTATTATTCCAAAGCTTCTTATTTGCATTTTTTTAATAAACAATAATTAAGTCTGGTTAATGTGTTATTATCTTATTAATATAACATAGTTATTAACTATGTTATATTAATGATGATGATATTTTAGTATTTCATTTCTCTGCCGCCCGTAGGTAACACATGTATGGAACAAGGCAGCAAAGGAAACATTTCTACCTCGTGTATTCATTGCCTGCCGAGGCGAAGCTGGGGCAGTCACTTAAGTAAATTACCTGCCGAGGCAGGTAATTTTCATAACCTTTCCTCGTCTCCAGCTCGGAGACTAATCTAATCACTCGTCAGTAAAAATCTATTTTGGTGCCTGGTAACATAAAAAACTATTTTTATAATCTTGTAATCTAGGCATCGTAAAACTTAAAAATCCGACATCAATGAGTTTATGGTTGTAAATGCACAACAGATTATGTTTACCTGTAGACTAACATGTCATTCCATCATTTTAGTCGGTCCTTGACATGTATTTTAGTTTATCTACTATGTCGGTTTGACGGTTGCTGTAGAGATCGGTTGATCTTTATTAAGATAGATATATACTATAGCTTTGACGGTATGCTCCGGACAACCTTAGTAGAAGGTTACACCATGACACTTTGTTATTATGTTATATCATTTTATCCCTAGGATCGCTAAAGATATTGATTTTTTTTATATCCATTTGTGAAAATGATGCTTCGCTTCTACTTCTGGCAGCATGGAAAACTAAATAGATATGACGACATCTAATACTTGTATACAAAAACCGGTAATTCAGTATGTGGTTTTAAATGATCCTATTTTATTATTAAAAGGAAATTAGGCACGACCTGATCTAGGAGGGAAAAGTATTTCACAAGTCCCCCCCCCCCCTTGATAGCACCTTTAATCTCTAGAAATGAAGAAGTGTGAAGCGTATTGGAAGATGGAAGTAGCAGTGGGTAGGATGAAGTAGCGAGCTGAGAGTGAAGAGTAGAAAGTGTATTTAGAGGTAGTACATTGTGCTGTTGTGTGTAATTCAAGGGCGACACGGACCTAACAGTACCACATCCTCTCTTCGCCACTCACAGTCTCTTGTCTTCTTTCCTTTATACCAACCAGACAGTGCGGTCACTCTAAAAGAACAAACCACACTTTTCAACCGTTCTATAGCGTCGCTTTCCGAAGGCAACAGATCTTCACTGCATCACAGATGTTGTGAATCTCATTGAAAGATTTGTGGGATTTTGCGAGTGAGGAAATTTTTGACTTGGTCAAGATGTAAACTTGAGGTTTGTTCCAACCCCATTTCAAACTAATTTGAAACAGAAGCATGCGCATTAGGAACAGCGCGTTCCAACGAAGCCAAACTCAAACTCTGACTGTTAGTCGGTTGTTCCAACCAGGCACTGATCGAATCACGGATTGGTTTCGAACCAGTCAGAGTAGTCAGTGATCGGCGGCAGGGACTAGTATTTTGGATGGGAGTTTGGAGCTTGCGTGAACAGAAACATAACTTTCCGCTTCATTGTTTTGCTTTCCTCGCCTATTATTCTCCTTTCTCTTAACCTTAACATAATATGCTTTTACGATTCACGATTCAACTCTTCTTACTTACTAAAATGTTTTTGAACGAATGCGATGATGCATTTTTGTGGATATAGTGACATGTTCTAGATATTTCTGAAAAAAATAAAAATTGGACCTATTTTCCAAGATGGACTTTTGATACTTATTCCATATTCAAACAAATATCGAAACAATCCTATTTATTTTCGCAATATTTATATTTCGTTAACTGGACTAAGATTAATATTTGTTCTTCAAAACAAAAGAGCATTTAGGATTATATCAATAAAAAATACGTGTGTGCCGTGAGTCTACTAAAACTGGCTCACCACAGTAAGCCCGAAAATTGAAAATCGAAATGAAATCGTGAATTCATGAATCAAATAAACATTTCTAAAATGTGTGCATGTGTTTTCGTCATATCCTTTATGATTAAGTAGGTTTTACTTCCAACTTTCGAGCTTATCAAAGTTAATTAGCATTAGAAAATGAAATTTTTGTGGTGTGCCCCCCCCCCCCCCCCCCTTGTTGTGTGAGCCCCTAAGCGGTCGTCTTAAATCAGGCCCTGCCTGATTTAAGCGACTAGTACTTATCTTTACAACTATTGACTCATTCATATCTTTAATATTTAATAAGTTCAGGTATTTTTGATAGCACAGGAACGCAACATCACATAAACGATCAACTCAATAAGTTGTTCTGATAACAGTGCTAAAACCTACCACATCACACAGTTTGGTTTGAGTTTAGGAGCGTTCCAACAAAACGAAATCACAAATCAATCCCCAACTGAGCGAATGATGCGCATTACGTCGATCTTGGACTAATTCGGAACTGGTGGTTGGAACAAACCTTTAATATTTGAATCTTATTTGTGTTTGACGCCGTTACAGGGACCATGCTCATGATAAAAGTCGTTTGCATTCAGTTTCAACTTGAGAAAGATCCTTGTAATCTTGTTAAGGAGTGAAAGATCTTGTAACGGAAGTCCAAAGAAACTGAAAAGATCCTTGTAGCGATTTAAAAACGTCGGAATTCACAAAATCTGTAACACGGTCTCCTCCGGAAGATCTAGAGTTATTGGAAGGGACTGAGTCAGTGAGGGATGTTTATTGTTGTAGAAAGGGAAAGGACTACGTGGCTGAAATCAAGGAGATGATACGGTCGAAAATCGTTTGGTGGCATAATTTTGCATGATTTAAACATTGAGATAGTATATCCCTTTGTCAAACAGTAAATTTGTATATTTTAGAAATTATATATGTATGATTTGCTCATAGGAGAGTTGATATCCCTTTATCAAAAAAATACGTTTGAGTCCTTACTGAAGCGTGTGTGTGTGTGTGTCTATATATATATATATATATATATATATATATATATATATATATATATATATATATATATATATATAAATATATAAACGAGTGCGTGGACAGAACTTATGCTGGGAATCATGGATGGTTGTGTAATGAGGAAGGGAAGTTTAAGATCTATAATAGGAATGGATGTGAGGGATAGTGAGGTGGAATGCTGGAAGTGCAGTGGTGCAGAGTCCTCGCCAGTGAACTGGAGGCTATTACTGAGTCCAGAAGAATGACCACTTATGCTATCAGTGTCGCAGGATCAAGTTTGGACAGTGCAGTGGTGCAGTGTCCTCGCCAGTGAACTGGAGGCTAGTACAGAGTGCAGAAGTATGACCAGGTGTGCTATCAGTGTCGTAGAGTCAACAACCCCACGAGACTCCCCCTATCTCTTACAGAAGCCAACGACCCTGTTGTTTTTCTCGGTTTTATGGCGACTTGTTGTCGGGACGAGTTGTTGCTCTAGTTGGAAGTTGGAAGGTTCGGAGAGGCCTGAAGAAGGTCGGGTTCAGGTCTCAGGTAGAAGAAGGGCCTGGAATCCAGGAGAAGTGTTTTTTGTTTGATTGTCAGCCGAGATATGCCTGCCCCGTCTCGTTGTCCTCCCATTCTCCTCCCTCCAGCCTCGATCTAACTGCGTATACATCTCGTCTCTTCCTTTACTTTTCCTTTTCTTTTGTCTTATTCAAACCGGCCAATAAAACTCAAAATATTGCATCATCAGTATTATAGTCCTCATTGCCCATCACTAGCGATCCTTGGTCAATACCTCAGGGTCAGGGGGCCTTTACACTTTGTATAAATGTTGATGACATGACTTACCGCAATAAAACCACATTAGTTATGAAGTTAGGCCGTATTAAATCATCAATATTGGGTATAAATTAGACTCTATAACCATCATTGACACTTATTATGGAATTAAAAAGAAGAGTATTATTAATAGAATAAGAAGTGCTCATTAGCCAAGATTCCACATCAAAAATTAAGGTAAAATTTGTTTAATTTGAAATATTGAATGTAATAAATGAATAAATTTAAAAAAAAACAATATAAATTTTTGTTTTACATTTTGAGTTATTTCTTAGCAGTTTTAATAATTTTAATTTAAATATTTATATGTAATAATTTACATAAAATAAATTCAATTTTTAAGTTTTTGGTAGTTTTCATACTACGGAAAGTTAAATTTTAATTTAAATCAAATTATAATTATTATTAACTACGGGAAACAGACAGTGAAAAATACACTCCAGCGCCGGGATTTGAACCACGGGCCTCTATATATACTGGAAATATAGAGGCCCGTGGTTCAAATCCCGGCGCTGGAGTGTATTTTTCACTGTCTGTTTCCCGTAGTTAATAATAATTATAATTTGATTTAAAATAAAATAAATTTTATTAATTGGAGAAGACAATAAATAGTCAGGGGGGGGGGTCAGGGGAGGTGGAGCTATTTTCTTTCTGGCTTTTTAATAACAAAGAAATGATGTGTGAAGGAATTGTCATTGATCGTCTCTGAAGATGGAATATATTAGAAGAAATGAGGAGTCGATATAAACTAAGAAAAAACACCTGTGTCAAATAGACTGTGACCTGCGACTCTGTGACCACAGCTTATGTGGCTTCAAGGAGACCTGAGCGAGGTTACCGTGTTCTCACGGCCTCTGTCAACCCGGACAAGCTCGTACCGTAGAAATATAACAATAAACACAAATGCCAGCGGCTAATTAGAGACCCCGTGTTGTTTACCCAAGAGACAGGAAGCACCTGGTAAATTATCACTATTCTTCTGAATATCTAAAACTCGCCTGTACCTCCCTCTACTAATCCACAACTGACTTGTGACCACCTCTAAATACCTCTAACCATGTTTAATCACCACTAACCACATCTGATCCCCTCTAGTCTCCATTAACCACTTCCAACCACATTAAGCCACCTCCTATCACTAGGTCCAACCACCTGAAACCATCTCTTAAAAATATGACCTCTAACCACATCTAACTACCTCTAACCACCTCCACCCACCTCTACCTACCTTTAACCATCTCCCACCACGTCTAAGCACCTCTAACCATCTCCAACCCATCTAACCATCTCCGACCTACCTCTAACCATCTCCAACCACCTCCAGGTACCTATATCCATCTCCAACCACCTCTACCTACCTCTAACCGTCTCCAACCACCTCTACTTACCTCTAACCATCTCCAACCACCTCTAACTACCTCCAACCATCTCCAACCACCTCTAACTACCTCAAACCATCTCCAACTACCTCCAACCATGTTTAAAGGATTTCAAAAATACAATATAATATGTAAAAGGAACCAGGAATAGAAGTGTGACACTGTGAGGAAACAGAGGTTTTTACTCTCGTGTTGATTGCTCATTGTAGAATGAACTATCAACATGAACGTTATGGTCGTAGGGTAATGGGATCTCAACCCTAGTGGCCGACATCACAACTAAACTATTCTACAGAATCGGAAACGTCCTTTTTGCCGTTTCAACCACCTCTATCTAGGGCCAATCACCTCATACCATCTCTAATCACCTCTAACCACATCTAGCCTCTTCTAACCATCTCCAACCACCTCTAACTACCTCCAACCATCTCCAACCACCTCTAACTACCTCCAACCACCTCCAACCACCTCTAACTACCTCCAACCACCTCCAATCATGTTTAAAGGATTTCAAAAATGCAATATAATATCTTAAAGGAACCAGGAATAAAGTGTGAAACAGTGAGGAAACAGTGGTTTAACTCTCATGTTGATTGTTCATTGTAAAATGAACATGAACATTAGGGTAGTAAAATCTTAACCCTAGTGGCCGACATCATACTGTCCAAAACAACTAAATTCTATTCTACAGAATTGGAAACGTCCTTGTTGCCGTTTCAATAGAAATATTGAAAAACGGTAAACTCTAAACTGTGTTTGACCTGACCCTCTAGTTTTAGGTCGTGTCTAATTTCCTATTGTGTGTTAATCGTTTTGAAGTGAAGTTTGTTGGACTATTTGTTGCTGAGCCCATATGTTGACATATATTATCGTGGTTTGACAATTTTAACTAAGCGTTTATACTTGCATTGGTCAAACGTACAAGTACTGGACGCAGGTGTCACACGAGGGACTCGATATTGTCGCTTTGACAACTCACAACAATGTAGTGGAACGAGCAAACAGACACGAGGAGATGACCAAGCAACATTTTCACCAATCACCATATGGTTTAATTACGTTTTGAAATAATTTTATTTTGCTTCCGCGCATCTCTGTTTAGATGCGTAGAAAGTGATTCTTTTCGTAGTTGTACTCATTGCGCATGCGCGTTCATAATTCTTCACCTTAACGCACGATTAGCGTGTTTGTTTACATTTAACAAAACTAATTTGCGGTTTGTTTAATTAAAGTAACTGTTTTTATCGAGTTGCTAGTGAAAAAACAATGAGTGAATTGATTATGACGAAAATGAGGAGAATAATACTCCTCCCGAAATAATTAATTCGGCACAAAATGCAACTAATGAATTAATGTCATCTTTATCAAGAGAAATACGAACTTACATTGGTTTGTTAAATATTGTTTTAATTCGGAAAGTTTATTTTTTTTTCTGTATTTATTATTAAAATCCAACAATCGTAGATAAAGTACGATACGCAACTCGTGCGAAAACTGCATTTTGCTTTGCTCGTGTGGTTTTAAGTATAACATCATTAAAGTAAGTGCTAAGTGGTAAGTGCTAAGTGCCACACTAATTGACTGACTATTTGAATTTCTTACATATATAGTTATAGTTGGATAATTAGGTTATTCAGTTTAACTTGTATACAAATAAAACAAATAGTCTACCAATTAGTGTAGAACTTAGCTTCCTCTTTTCTTATCCCGTTATTATTATTGTCTAATAATAATTTACTTTCCTCCAACAAAACAATTGTGACCTTTTTTTAAAAAAAGAAAAATGTTCTTGTTTTTTTTTTACATTAATAAAAGGATCAATAATTTATGTAGTTATGATGGACGGTGAGGTGTAAGAAGATACTAAACTCAGAAGTTATTTCATTAGTGAGACGTTTCGACTCATAGAAGAGTCATCTTCAGTCAATTTATTCTAAACAAATCATCAATACATTAATTAGAACAATTCAATTCTTGGAATTCATAAACCAGAGAACATTACACTCTAAACAGGTTCCTCTATCTATTTGACTATTCTATGCAATTTGTAATAAATTTTATCTACGATTGATACGAAATATAAACATTGTATCTCTGTTTAGATGCGTAGAAAGTGATTCTTTACGTACTTGTATTTATTGCGCATGCGCGTCTCATAGTTCTGAAGAATTCCTCCTTTACCGCCCTAGGGCGGTAAAGAAGAGGAATTCTTCAGCTTTACGCACGATTAGCGAGTTTACATTTAACAAAACTAATTTGCTGTTCTTTTATTTAAGTAACTGTTTATATCGAGTTTTTAGTGTAAAACAATGAGTGAATCAAGTGACATTGACGATAATGTTGAGAATAATAATACTCCTCCAGAAATAATTAATTCGGCAAAAAATAGAACTCAAGAATTAATGCCATCTTTATCTAGAGAGAGATACGAACTTACATACAGCAAGTTTATTTTTTTCTGTATTTATTATTTAAATCTAACAATCGTAGATAAAGTACGGTACGCAACTCGTGCGAAAACGGCATTTTGCATTGCTTGTGTGGTTTTACTACCCTCGCTGTCGCTCGGGTGCAAACTCCACACTCGCATGCAAAATGCTACTTTCCGCACTCGACGCGTAATGTACTATAATATACTCTACCATTATTCAATAATTATATTATAATTATTGAAAATAGGATGTACTCTTAAATTAAGTTTAATTTAACTCATTAAAAGGATCAATTAAGCAATAGTGAAGTTGCGCAGAGGATTTTAATTAATATGGAATTTTCTTTGAGCTTCTTTCGACCAACCATCCAAATTTATTCAAAAACTGATGAATATCTTTAAGATAGGTGTTGACAAATTAAAGTTTGTGCATATATCAAGAAAAATGATGTAGGACCAATAATGGGCTAATTATGACCTAAATTTCAATAATATTGGACGAGTAGTTTTTTTTTTGGATTGCAAAATCTCTCTCTTGAGTGTTTTCTTCTTCTCTACAAATCCCTCGTACGGCCTCTCCTTGAATATGTAACTCCTGTGTGGAATGTCTATGGTGCAACTAAGTCCAGAATCATTGAGAATATTCAGCGCAGATTTGTCCGCGCATGTTATTTCAGGTATATGTTTCGGCGTGTGTTTTACAAGTATGAATCTTTGTGTGATCGGCTCAAGCTGGACCCCTTTGTTTAAGAGGCGTAAGGCCCATGAGGTTCTGTTCTTGGTGAACTGCTTGTCTGGTAAGACTTTCTGTTCTCAAGTTCAGGACCAAATTGTTATACTACCCCCTGGTAGGAGAGCTGGTCGCCCTCTCTATATTAAGGAGTTGTCAGACTGTTGTCCCTTAGTCAGATGTGTTTCGTCCTGCAACTCCCTCGTTAACTGTTCTGATTTGTTGTGTTTGTCTAATCTCCGTTCCGTGTTGTCCTTTCTGGAGTGATCTGAAATTTTTTTTTTTTTCTAGTCTTCTTCTTAAGCTAGTCGTTTTTTTTTGTTTTTTTTATAATCATTTTTGTAAAAATGTTTAGTTGTTACTTAATTATTTGTTATTGCTTTTATATTTTTTTTTTTATCTTGGTTTTTTTTTACTTAAATCTCGTAACCTCTCACCTGATTGGCAGGTTTTTAATTTTTGTTACTTTTTTAGGCGTAATTATGATATGTTTGTTATGTAATAGAGTGCCTCACTTGTGGCTTCAGCTGTTTGAGGACTCTTAAAATATGTTTAATAAATAAATAAATAAAATATGTTGGACAGACAAAATGTTCCTCCATGTCTGAAACGGATTTCTGCCTAGGGAATTTTGAATTCGGAGACTTTTTCTTTTCGTTTAACTTAAATAGTTGAGGCACTTTAAGGAATTGATCAATAAAAGGTTTAACTCATTCTCTAAACTAAATATATTTCGCCCTCTTTCAGGGCATATTCATTCTAAACTGCGAGAATACAATTTACTACATGTACATCTTAAAACAACGAAGATAAAAATATTAGGAATGTATAAATTCCTTTGTCAAACGGTAAATAATTTAGATAAAATAAGTCTCCAGTATTAAAATAAAATCAACATAGATAAATAAAATATGTTTGAAAATTGCAAAAGCAACGAAATTAACGATAACCCACTGGGAAGGTATTATTTTATATCATATGTTACAATACAATCATATGATTACAGAGAGAGTTAGGCGGGAATATTTTTTAATTTGAATTTCTTAAATTGGCACTGTAATATTTGTTTAGTTCTCTTAAATCCTGTTTGTGGTTTATATTTTTTTGTTCTTTTGATATGTGTAGTCCTCCTAAAAGTAAATAAAAAGGAGGGAGAGGGCCTGGGTGGCTCGGAGGCTAGAGCGCTCTCTTTGCGATAAGGCAAGTTAAGCAGCCTCGAGCAGGGTCAGAAGATGGATGGGTGATCGCTTCTGACCACAGCTCTGGGTTCGATTCCTGGACCGGGCACCCCGCTCAATGTCCACCCAGCATTGTTTAAACAAATAGGGAGCTCCTCGTAAGAGTGGCGCCACCAGGTTTCGGTCATGATGATGACACTCTTAGTTGTAATACAACTAGGAGTGGAGTCATGGTTAACGACCATATCGTCACACAAGTATGTGAAGATTTCGGTCCCTAACCCGGGTTTGTGCAATGGGCACCTAAGTGGCCTGCGTCTTCGGGTGTAAAATTCCCCGGAATAAAAAAAAAGGAAATTTTCGTTCTTCAGATCGAGCACAATGCTTCCGTTACCTTCAGTAAGTTCGGAAGCAAAATAATGAAACTGGGTAATTGAGAGGTTATGCTTAGTGTAGTGACATATTTAGATGGAGTTTTCTAAGATGTCGTGCGACCTAGTTGTTACTCCTAGACAGGTATAAACATCACCTGTCGACCCAGGTCGTTCCTAGAGATGGGTTGTAGATTTACGACTGTCGGAGCCGCGCTATATTTGACAGTTGAGTGGACTGTCTGCATTGCTGTCACCCAGGGCATGTTTCCGCGCCTGTAAAACCATTTATATTTTCCTGCTAAATGTATAACATTTTATACTCCGTGAACATCTTTGATTTACAACTTGTTTTATTTGGTTTAACTGTAGTTTTTTTATTACTTTTTTTCTATTTTACTAGAGCTCTGCTTTGCCTTTTTACTTGGTTTAAACACTATGTACACATTTATATAGTATTACCATTTTTAGAGATCGTAGGCAAAAACGAGGACACCCTTATACCGGCTGTATAGTCTTTTCCGATAACTCCCTTAAAAGTCTCGCTATAAAAAACTTAAGTAGGAAGCATTAACCGAGTGCAACCATGAACTCTCTCGTCCGGTTCATTCCAGGTAGTAAACTCCGAAATCCGAACAGATGTACGCATTGCAAGTTACTGTGAGCACTTGGAACCCTTTGAGACTCGGGCTCAAAAAACCTACTCCAGAAGAGAAGCTTCCAGAAAACCCGAGGATATACGAGGGGACTCTATGTACACTCTTGAACTCTTGCTGTTTCGAGGTGTCCCTCGAGAAAAGTGTACAGCTGTCATTATACTTTCCTGTGCTTGTACCTTCGTTTGTCTGTAACGCACCTGAACTCCCAAAGAATACAACTCAAGAATTTGAAATTTTGCAGTTATATTATGTTTAATAACCCAAACACAGGAAAATTATAGGTAAACCAAAAATAAATAATTTCTCAAAAATAAGGGGAAGAAATTTAGTGCTATTAGCTAAAATGTAACTTAATAGAGAAGGGCCAATTATATTTTTTATCCATGTCTTGATTTTTATAGCTTTCGTTTGTCCTCCCCCCCCCCCCCTTAATCATTTAAAGAAATTAACGAATAAATTTTGTAAAGTAAGTTGAAACAAACCTTTACTAAAGGTCGACCAAGAAGTCATGAACACGGAAGAAACTGAAACCTTAGCTTCGTTTAAAGTCAGAACTTCCGAGTAGTGCCGAAGTCAGTACAGTCGGGTACTAAGACAATACCCACTTCTAGATTGCATGACATGCGCAGTAGTGTCAAATCGCACGCAGTGGCGTCGCCAGGACTTCTGTCACCTGGTGCGGTCAGTCTTTTGTCACCCCCCCCCCCCCTCCCTTTTGGGTGAGAATTATGTAATCGATGAGATTAACATATTTTACAAATATATTTATTTAATGAAACATGAAACTAACAGCCAACAACGACACCCCTCTGAAGTGATAAAGTTCATTAAATTTATTAAATTAGATCTTAACGTTTAAAAAATAGGTCCGAGACGACTCAGACAAACTTTCTCATATATGAGTTCATATTTTTTACTTAGCCCAGTGTTTTCCAATTATCAGTATTCGTATTTACATTTAATTATTACTGAGCATTCATCAAAATTTACCATAAAAATATATTCTCCCGGGCGGGGAATCGAACCCGGGCCCTCTCCGTCCGAGTTTTAAGCTATTTTCTCCGGAACTATATTTTTCCCGGGAAAACGGCTTATATCGTTAGATTCGTATTCAAATGGAATATATTATAGAATTTTTTAATCAAAATCGTCGGAACCGTTTTCGAGAAATTTTTTTTTTCACGTTTTTTCAGAGTTTTTGGGGGTAGCACCCCCAAATTTGGAGCTAAAATTCATTTCTCGATTTTGCCACGGGGTATGATTTTTCTTAATGTGTATGCAAAATTTCGTCAAAATCGGCCCAGTAGTTTAGGCTCCAGGCGTCTGCACAGACAGACGACAGACAGACGACGGACAAACATTTTTTAAAAACCACTTTTTTGGACTCAGGGGACCTCAAAACGAGTAAATCCATCAAAATCTCAAAATCGAATTTTCGCGCCATCACAATACTTTCTCTTTATATGAGAAAGTAAAAAGAGAAAACAATTTCCCAATATCTTATGTTCTAAAGAATTGATTATAATAAAACTTTTTATCCGTCTTCTAAAGTACAATTGAAACAGGCTTTTAAAAATTCAATTTGGCACAAGAAGAAGTTTTTGCGCGGTCAAGCGGAGTGATTGATACATTTTATTTTAGCTGAAAGACAAATGTGGGACGGATGGACGTTGTTATAGGGATGCAGAGAGGCGACCCCCCACTCTACGAACCCTTCTCTATACACTTCACACATAACATTATAATATAAACTTCAACTATTACATTTAAAACATTGCCATTAACTACAATAACTACAGTCAATATATAATATTAATTGCATTGCATACCTTGTAGCTCTTACTGTAAGCAAACGAAATCCAAAACGGCAAAATAAGGTAGACAAACAACAAACACAAAACACAACACACCGATAAACTTTCACTACTTTCGTCTTTCGTTTTTATCTATTAAGATGAGTGCACAGTAGTCAAGTCAGAACAACACACGGTTCACGTCCTTGACGGTTCTTGACAGATTGAATTTGCGCATTAGCCTCGTGCGCACCCCTTCCCCCTCCTTATCACCCTACAACCCTACCAACAGTTATCACACTCAAACTCATATCACAATCCTACTCTGATCCGTGTCACGGTAACGGTAGGCCTACTGTTTGTCTCACAGTCTCAATCAGCTTCTGTTTATCAACTACCTCCAACGTCTTATAACTGAAGCAAGAACCTCTTTAATTAAAATAATATGGCATTATATTATTAAATATTTCTTATATATTAATGAATAAATATTATTATATATTAATAAATAAATATTATATATATATATATATATATATATATATATATATATATATATATATATATATATATATATATATATTTTTTTTTTTTTTTTTTTTTTTTTTTTTTTTATTATTATTGATATTATATTATTCAATATACAAGTACCTTTAAACTTACACCCCCCTTGTCGTGGTACCCGGGGCGGGCCGCCCCCCCCGCACCCCCCTGGCGACGCCACTGATCGCACGAATAAAAACAGGAAGGTTTCCAATCTGTTAGGTTTCCTGTTTTATTTGTTTTTATACAGTACGAATTATAGTCACAACTGTCCTAAATCCAAATCAAACTCAGAAATAAAGAGGAAGCAAAAAATAGATTAAGAATGAAGAAAATCGATTTAGATTTAAAGAATATTATTATGAATAATCAATAAATAATTATATAAAGATATTATCGTATGTAATTAGTGATTTCTTATCAGGTTCAGTGTTCCCTGTTGCAAAAATATTAAAAAAATATAGAAGTTATCAAAAATAAAATTATTAATAACAAAAGAACAACACTGTGTTTTTTGACAGTGGTCTATTTTATTAAAATCTGACTATACATGACACCAAAACAACGACACAAGTGCACTCCTCTGATTTCCATGACTTCTTGGTCGACCTTTAGTTTTAATACCCTTTTAAACCTTTATTATTTTAAGTTTACTAGTTGCTAAGGTGAATGGATAATAAGATGTAAATAGTTAATTCGTATTTCATTTACACTTTATTACAGTGGTTCTTAACCGGGGGGCCGCGGCCCCCCAGGGGGTCTCGAAAGGTATTTAGGTACTATATATATTGTAATTGGAGATTTTAAGGGGGCCGTGGTTACCAAAAGGTTAAGAACCACTGCTTTATTATACATTCACCCTAGCAACTAGTCAAATCAATTTTTAAAAAATCATAGTTATTCATTGTCAAAAAACTGTTTTTAAAAAATATTTCATACATTGCTTATTTTGTAAGAAATGTGCCCCCCCCCCCCCCCCCAATCTTAAAAATGTAATATCTTTGAAATGGCTAGATAGACTTCTGAGTAAGTGCCTGAAACGGTTTACAAGTTATAGCTGAAACAATCTTTTAAAATGGCCACCATATTGAAACGGCTGGAACGATTATGGTGGTTGCCGAACTCTTCCGAGATATTTGGATGTAAAAGATAAGCCGAATTTCATCAAAACCGGACAATATATATATATATATATATATATATATATATATATATATATATATATATATATATATATATATATATATATATATATATATATATATATACATATAAACTCGCTGGCCTGTGGCTTCCATTTTCGATATTTCGCAGGAGTCTGACTTCCGACGGGTTTATGGCCTCCGCTGCTTCCGAAAAGTCGTTTTTCAAAGGGTTCTTACCTCCGATATCCTGAAGTTCAAACACGGCGAATTATAGCTTCCGTTTATACAAAAATGCGACGTTGCCATGAAACACCCTCTGTATATATGACTAAATTAAATTCGAAGGTGTATGGACTCCGATAGTTTTATAGTATATATAAATATCTAATACAAGTGTAAAATTACAGTTTTACGATTTTTGATAATATTACTCATTAATTGTTCCCACATATATATATTGTATGTAACTTTAAAGTCACCGGTGTATGGACTCCGATAGTTTAATAGGCAATATATAAATATCTTTTATCTTAGATTGATACGAAATATAAAAATTGTATCCTGTATCACTGTTTAGATGCATAGAAAGTGATTCTTTACGTACTTGCATTCATTGCGCATGCTCGTTTCATAATTCCTCTTTTTTCCGCTCTTGTACGGTAAAAAAGAAGCGAGTTTGTTTACATTTAATGAAACCAATTTGCTGTTTGTTTAATTAAATTAACTGTTTATATCGTGTTTTTAGTGAAAAACAATGATTGATTTATGCCATTATGACTAAAATGAGGAGAATAATACGCCTCCCGAAATAATTAATTCGGCACAAAATACAACTAACAAATTAATGTCATCTTTATCAAAATAGAAATACGATCTTACAGGAAGTTTATTAATTTTTTTTCTGTATTTATTATTAAAATCAAACAATCTTAGATTAGTGCGTAAACTGCATTTTGCTTTGCTCGTGTGGTTTTACCACCCTCACTTATCAATCGGGTGCAAACTCCACACTCTCATCCAAAATGCTACTTTCCGCACTAGACGCGTTATTAATAATGTACTATTATAGGTATACTAGCCTTTACCCCACGCGGAGCGTGGTGCTCATGCTAGGTGTTAGTGACTATGTTTCCTATTCACATGTAGCTAGGCCTTCAATTAAATAAAATGCCTACAGTTTTGTAACAGTTTTGTCGGCACTCTTTTACTTGGTTACCCACCCAATTGTATTTATTTATTTTTTAATCCAACCTTCGTATTTAAACCAATATTCCAAAAGGTTTTCTTTGTTACAAGCTTTTATTTAACTATCAATAATTTTATGTATGTATGTGTGTAAGTGTGTATGTATGTGTTTTATGTATGTATGTGTGTTTTATGAATGAATGGTGTATAATATAGTCCTGAATTTATTCCTAGAAGGCTTGGAGACAAAACGGTACTTCTTTACTTGGTAAAGAAGTACTAACACAATAGTTTTAAAAGTATCAATAAACTCTAAAACGTACATATTTCTTCTGGTTTGTATTTTTCTCCTTTTTCTTTTTTATTACATTAAAGTATTGTAATGGCGCGAAAACTCGATTTTGAGTTTTGATGGATTTACACATCTTGAGGTCCCCTGAGTCCAAAAAAGTGGTTTTTTAAAAATGTGTGTCTACATCTATGCAGAGGCCGGGAGCCTAAACTACTGGAAAGATTTTGAAGAAACAAATTTGAGGCGAAATCGAGAAATGAATTTTAGCTCCAATTTGGGGGCGCTACCCCCAAAAATCTGAAAAAACGAGAAAAAAAATATTTCTTGAAAACGGTTCTGACGATTTTTATTAAACAATTCTAAAATGTAGTCCATTTAAATACGAATCTAACGATATAAGCCGTTTCCCCGTAAAAATCTAGTTCCTGAGAAAATAGCTTTAAACGCGGACAGAGAGAGGGGTTCGATTCCCCGCCGAGAAGAAGTAATTTTTTTGATAAATTTTGATTAAATGTTCAATAATAAGGAAATGTACCTACGAAAACCAATAAATAGTCCAGAGAAATAAGACTTCCTCTGCTCCCAAATTTTGAGCTAAAATTAATTCCTTGATTTCGCCTGGGGATATGATTTTTCTGAACATGTATGCCAAATTTCATCAAATTCGGCCCAGTAGTTTAGGCTCCATGCGTCTGCTCAGACGCCAGACAAACGACAGACTGACGACTTACATTTTTAAAAAAACAAAAAAAAAACACTTTTTTGGACTCAATAGACCTCAAAACTTGTACTCCATAAATATCTTAAAATCGAATTTTTGCGCCATCACAATACTTTCTCTTCCTATGAGAAAATAAACATGTGCGCTCTCGCTTCTTCACGCTATATTTCGAAAACGGTTGATGGTACGAAAAAATGTATAAAACCAAACTTGTTGAGAATACTGTATTACGTAAGTTTCGATATAACTTCTTCAGACTGAGTCTTACCGGAAGCGAGATTTTCGCAAAAAAATGATTTTCCTGACCTTTGACCTTCGATATCTCGAGACCAACAAGGGTGAGCATATTAAACTTTTTGGTGCTTCATTAGAACATCAAAACGATGGTCTCTGCAAAAATTCAGCTTGCTTTCTCTCATTCCACAGATTGGGTTTTTGTTTACCTTATTTCCCTGGATTAAAATGGAAAACACTGGACTAATTGATTATCATAACTCGTATATGAGAACGTTTGCCTGAGTTGTCTTCGACCAATTTTTCCCCCTTGATACAATGTATAAATTTAACGATATAAATACAGTAAAACGTTATACCAAAAATTGTCTGCCTAATAGAGTGGCACATATCTAGCTTCCTCACATCCTATTTTGTATACTTAAAGCATATTATGCTTTTACAACCTATATTTGTCAATTTTATTAAATTGATTAGGTTTTTAAAACTGTCAAAGTTGTTTTGATATTTTACATGAATTAAAGTATTAATTAAGCAAAAGTTAAAGAGCGTAAACGGTGAAAATTAATTTGGTGCTATCTGCGGTCTACTTTGGACAAACCATCTAAATTTCATAAAAATCACATAAGTACTTTTGAAGATATTGGTGTGAATGAGTGTATGTTTCTAAGCATGTTGAAGAGAAATTAATGGACGCAGAAGGTTGAAACTTATATGTATATGGGACCAACAATGGACTAATTATGAACTACTTGTAGTTTTAAGGATATGTATTTTGGTTTGTAAAAATTGAGCGACAGACAAACACGGATCCAAAAATGTATACCCTGATGTTTGAAACGGATCTCTGTCTTGGAATTTTTGTAATCGGAGACATAGAATATTTGCGTTCTTTAGAAAGATCATATTATACCTTCCGTTACCTTCGGTAAGCTCGGAAGAAAAAACCAATAGCATTTTGATATTAAAATGTAGAATTTACTGATGTTACCGGTTTATAATCTATGATCTAACATTAAGATAACTCATGGGCGTAGCCAGGGTTGCCTTTAGGGGGGGGGCTAATTTTTTTTGGATATATATATATATATATATATATATATATAGGTGCCTAAACTACAACCTACCCTCTACCCCCCCCCCCCCCCCCCCTATAGAAGGGGGGTCCGGGGGCCCTCCCCCGGGAAAAATTTGAAAAACAAACGTTCAAAAACAGCATTTTTACTACGTTTTTATTTCGATTTCTAACTAACTTCCCAAATAGCTAGACATTTGAAACTTTTAGCATAGCTCAGAACACGATGACAATGCATTATATACTTGTCCAATACTTTTAGCCATCTTTCAGCAGAATTTTATTGGTTTTAACCATCTTTCAGCAGAATTTTATTGGTTTTCAGCAAATTTTGCTGTACGAAAAGTCGGAAAAGATCCGCAAGTTATTTTATTTGTTTTGCCATGTCCCATATTTACGTAATCTTCATTTTGACGGGTCTCAAATTTGTGATAGATAAACATTGAATGACTGCAAAACAGGAAATATCGATTATATTATTTCAAATATATCGATGGCACGCTTTAGATTTGGTGTTGGGAAGACCGTTGTACAAAGATTTGTCCTTATATAGGTTTAAGATCAGCTATCTAGATGGTTGTCATTTATGTGAAGTAAATAAATTTGGAACTATTTTTTTTTTCACTAACATTATATATTATATAACAATAACAATTATATTACATATTAACATTACATACGATTCAAAAGAAAATTTAAAAACGTAGTTTATAAAAAGTTCTTTTTATCTTGAAATTTTAACAGTTTTAGACATAAACTCACACTTTTAGTGCAAATCTTAGGGCCTATTATTTTTTTTTATTTATCAGAGAGAAAGAGGTCCCGGAACGCCGTTCCGCCTCAAATCGAGCCCTGTATATATACTCATATACACACATATATATATGTGTGTGTGTGTGGTGTGTGGTGTATGTAAAACCAAAAAAGTGTTTTCCTTAAAAATGCCAAGAGTCTGACAGTACCATTATTAATATTTTCAAAAGGATTTATTTTAATTAAAAAAAACAAAAAAACTCAATAGAACTATTAATTATAATTATAGGGAAAAATATTGTTTATTTGAAATAGATTTTTTTAAGGAAAACTTGCTGTTTAAATTTATAAATCTAACGTAACTTAACGTAAAATAGTTCACATTAAGATTGGACAGAGAGTATTTGAAGCGACATTAGCGCTTCCAATGAGATATTGTCTGAACTACTACATCTCTAATTTTAAATTATATAAATAGTAATCAATCGTTTTTTAAGAATCAAATATGCAGAACCATACTCATACTGAGTTTTATGCAAAACCATAACCAAATAAAAATAGTAGGGTATCTAACAGTCCAGTCAATAAATACAAAAAATAATCTTCCTTGCGAAAGGTCGGGTATCTGCAATTTTTAAAATCTTATTCTACAATTGAACCCGTTTCCAAATTAATTAATATTAATTATTCGATAATTAAAAACTATTCTAATGACTGCTACGAACTATTTTAATTAAATTTAATTAATATATAAAAGTAAAGCTGTAGATTAAAATAAGAACCCTTACAACAAGAAAATATTTCATTAAAAAACTGATCTTAAAATTTTATATTGTAACCTTTCATTCAATAAACAATGGATAATAATAGTCGGGAAGAAATTCGTCCCACTAAAAAGTTCTTACCATGCACAGTCGTAATTTTATGTAGATTTTTTTTCCAAGTTCTATAGACTATAGACTATATAGACGACATATTTTTACCCAGGATATATATGTAACTTAGTGCTCCATCCCTATTTTAGATCCTTAACCTAAACTGATTAAGGACTACTTACTTCAATTCTTCTTCTTCATCTTCTTTCTTAACGCCAAAAAAAATAAATATATATATATATATGTCGGGCAAAACTAGGTTTATAATTACTTATTTATTTATTTTTTTGACTTGCTTGCACAAAAAAAAAAAAGAAAGTAATATCTATTTACTTATTTGCATACTTAAATTTTAGGACTATGGCTTTGGGGTCTTTTTAAACGCCAAAAAAAAATATGTCGGGCAAAACTAGGTATATAATTACTTATTATATTTATTTATTTTTTTGACTATCACAACACTATTACTTGAACATGTGCTGCATAATTGCATACTCAAATTTCAGGTCTTTGGCTTTAGAGGGGGGGGGGGGGGGGGGGGGCGTGTTTTTAACGCCAAATAACAAAACAATGTCGGGCAAAACTAGGTATATAATTATTTATTATATTTATTTTTTTTTTTTTTACTATCACAACGCTATTACTTTAAAATCTGCTGTGAAACTGCAATTGCTTAAATTTCAGGTCTTTAGCTTTGGGGGGAGGCCCCGGGCCCCCTGTGCCCCCCCCCCCCCCCCCCTCTGGGTACGCCACTGGCTGAGAGAAGGAAAACATAATTATTGTCCAGCTTCTTTTCTTATCATAGGCATCTTTTTTATCAAAGCAATGCTAACCAAACCATTGCAGCCACGCCACAGCTGTAGTAACTTGACAACTAAAACGAGATTTACATTTTTTTACCTGAAGACCCCCTCTAGCCATAAAATAAATTTGTATAATAATAATATATATATATATATATATATATATATATATATATATATATATATATATATATATATATATATATATATATATATATATATATATATATTATTATTATTATTATTATACAGCATTATTTTTACTTTTTATTTATTTATTTTTTATTTTAACCTGTATATGTATAATAATAGTATTTTTTTTGAGAGTTGAGCCGGCCTAGGGGGGGGCCATGGCCCCCCCCTGCCCCCCCCTGGCTACGCCCATGAGATAACTCAATACATAAAATGAACACATCGGATTCTCACACACGACTACTCCGAGTTAATGTCTTTATACTTTGACGTTTTACAATAACAACAATGACGTTTCTATGAAAACTTGTGTAATTTAACCATTTAAAATAAAATATTGCAACAACTGATCAAGCTTCAATTCGCTTTTGAAGGTTTCAAAATAACTTCTTTTAAAAGTTACTGACACCAATAATTCGCAACCTATCTATCAACTTGACTAAACTGAAGTCGAGGTTTGTTTCCTCGCAGGGTAGGCTTATTATTGCTAAAAATATTCAATAATAGGTAATTCGTCAAAGTACGAAACCCAAAACAACCAAATTAATGGAATACGTAAATGGGCAAAGTAATACAGTAGTAAAATGGGGTCATTACATTACAATAGGCTGAAATCCTCAATTCATTTGACAATTATTAGAAAACTAAGGCGCTATGTATTTATAAATTACCACACAACGAAGAGCCGAAGGAAATTAGTATTAAAATAATAAAATACAAAGCATGGGATATGAATTAATATATCATCGGTTGGTTGTTTATTCTCTATAACAGTAAAAATGCTGTACGTAATTAACACTATTTATTTGTATAACAATTATTATGACGCGACTTTACATTACTGTTACTGCATGGAAATTAGATTTTCATTGTCGTCATTATGTTCCTAAATATTAATTGTTTGTTGCTGAAAAATGAATCCACAAATTTTATTTTGAAGAAGTCATAAGTATTTCAAAGTACTGTTGAAATGATCATTCGAAATTGCATTTTATTGCTAAGCATATAATAGAAGCATAAACCAAAAAAGGGAATAATACAATAAGTGTCCGATACTTCACATAGTAAACTTTTATTTATACATAACTAGGCAGATTCCCGTGCTTCACTAAGGAGTGTTTTATTTAAAGTATTTTTATTTAATTTGATGGGTTAATAAACTACCGTCAAGAAACATAGTGTTTCTAAGAGGGGAAATAATTATGTTTGAGGGGACAAATACTCTATCTGAGTAAAATGTATTCGGTAATTTAATTTTTTTTTCACTACATTTTTTTTTTAAGAAGTCTTTCTTACTTTTTATCAGTTTTTATTTCAACGCGCTGAAATTCAGACCCCAAAATTAATTTCTCAATCTTTCTCGGTTTACGATTAGTATGCAACTACAAATATTATGCAACTAGGTTCAACAAATAGGCTCATGTGTCAGCAAACAAAAGTAATTTTTGTTTTATCACAATAATTTCCCGTTATATAAACATCGCGTACACAAAGAGAAAGAGAGATAATACATAGATGGTACGCTGAAAGGAAATAATATATTATAATTTTTTTTTTATAATTTTTATTAAATTCAGTAGAAACAGAAGTACTTATCACATTAGAGTAAAGAGAAGTGAGTAACAGACCGCTTCTAGAGGTTTGATACCTGGGATTGGAGGAGAAACCGATAAAGCGAAACAATTAAAATAACAACTGCTATCCAAACTCTCAACTATTTTTAAACCTTTTGCAGGAAATAAAGAATATATATACATTGATTATACATATAAAAACAATATATATTAATAAAAATATATTATTTATATATTAATATTAGTTTTATAAAAACAAGTTGGCGTATTCAATAATAATATAATTAAAAAATAGTCTGTCAATTAGTGAGGCACATAGCTCCTTCTCCCTCGCTTTCTATGTATACTACGTTCACACATCGTTTTGAAAGAGTTTCGGATTCAATTCGTTTTCAAAACGATTTGCGTTCACACAACAAAAAATACAGGTGATCGAAATATTTGTTTTCGATATTTCTTAACGGTGACAAAACCTACTTTCTTGTTAACTAATATGTCCGAGAATTTTTACATTTTAAATTTTACATTTCCGAATTTTTACATTTTATTTACAAGTTATTTTTATTATAATTTTATTATAAGTTTTTACAGGTTCTTTATAATAGTATTAACTTTTGTTTAAAGACGTTTTTGCAGTTTAAAAAAAAGAAACGGAAGCTCACGAAAACAAAGAAATTAAAAAGTGGAAAAGAGTAAAATAACCTGATATCTCTATCCCCTCCACGACCTGTTCATACGAGCGTTTTGAATTTCGATCCCCCGTTCGGATCACGTATTTTTGGTGGAGCGGATAACCTGATACGATCCGTCGATCTCCGTTCGTACAGCGTTTTGAACTAGCGGATCGTATTCAAAACGATGTGTGACCGTAGTAATATATTATTAAACGAATGGTATAATCTCTTTCGATTCCTAGTGGGGCCAGACTTATTTTTTTGGTAGTGTTAAATTTGCTGAACGGTTGAAATTAATATGAGGCCATCTGGGCTACTTATGTCAAACCATTCAAGTTTCTTTAAAATCGGATCAGTTCTTTTAAACATAGTCTGCTCATTATTGCGGTACATAGCATCCTGGTGTTGGTGTCCTACAACGTACTTAATGATGCTTTAAGAAATCAATAATGTCTAATCAATTTAATTTTTCCCTCCTGTTATTATAAATTGTATCAATTTAAGCGTATTTTATTCTGGTGAAACTATAATGATTTTAATAAAACAAAGTAGTAGTTTAAATTCCCAGGGGGGGTTACACATATTATAATTTAATATTAAATTTGCGCAGACGTATGGACCTATCTGAGGCCTAATTTTCTGTGCGTTGTTTTTTAAATAGGAGGCAAATTAAAAGAGATTAATACAAACTTTCTCATATACGAGTTCTTAAATACTTAGCCCAGTGTTTCCATTTATTAATTTTCGAGTTTTTGTATATACATTTAATTATTTTTGAACATTATATAAATATTTATCATAAAAATAACTTCTCCTCGGCGAGGAATCGAACCCGGCCTCTTTCCGTCCGCATTTAAAACTTTTTTCTTAGGAACTAGATGATTCCCGGGAAAACGGCTTATATCTTTAGATTGGTATTTAAATGGGCTACATTTTAGAATTTTTGAATCAAAATCGTATGGACCATTTTCAAGAAATTTAGAGCTAAAATTCAATTCTCGATTTCGCCTCGGGGTATGATTTTCTGAACATGCATGCCAAATTTCGTCCAAATCGGCCCAGTAGTTTAGGCTCCACGCTTCGGCTGCAGGGAACGGAATTGAGATCATTCTGAAAAACTGGAAAATTGTATATGTCTCCAAATTAAAATAGTCTCCCATTAGAGAGGCCCGTAGTCCCTCGCTTGCTATACTACATACATTATTGGATGTCAGAAGCTATAATATCATTCTGATTTTGAAGAAAGAAAATTGTTTATTTCACTAAAGATATAAATCCGTTAGATATCAGGGAACATTTTTGGTTCCGTGTCTGCCCGTCGCTCAATAGGTATTTGTGAAGCAACATGTTTTAAAAACTATTAGTCCGATTGTTTAGAAATTCCAATCCCCTGCACACATTAAATATTGCTAAATTAATACTTTTATTGGAATAAAATTATTCTGCCAATTTATGTGGCACGTACTTCCCTCGTGTCATATTTCGTACACTTTAAAGATTTTTTTTTTCAACTTATTATTGTCCAATTGACAGACACAGAATTAATAGTTTTCCCTGATGACTGGAAAAGATTTCTGTCGAATTAATAAAAATTGGATATGAAAAATTGTCGTTTATTTTTCGTTCAGGAATCCGTTTCAGACATCAGAAAACATTATTGGTCTCTTGGGTATCTATGAGTCTGCCGGTCTGTCATACATTCTTGTGATCCAACATATCTTAAAAACTACTCCTACAAATTTTAATGAAAATGAACATTTTATTCACAAAAAAATGTTAAGATGTTTTTATTCGCTATCGTTATTAACATATACACTTTTCTTAAACAATATAATAAGTGTATAATTGTTTATTAGACATATAGTTTTGCCCTGGGATTATATTATAATGAAAAGTAATTTTGTGTGGCCGTTTAGCTATAAAAATAATACTTTAAATTACAAATCTGTATCGAAATATAACCATTACATTTTATTATTAATAAAAATGATAAGATTTTTGTAAACTGCTAATAATGCATTATACGCTATATATTAATGTCTAGAAAATGTATGATTGCAAATTAGACATATTTTTAGGTCATGAAAAACATATATGATGAAAATTATTACATATATATATATATATATATATGGGGAATCTACCATTTTTATATAGTTTTGCCCCGATACAGGGGGCAAAATATTGGAGTTATAAAAAATGTTATAAGTAAAATATTCTTCTTTTTTTTTTACAATATAATCCAAATCTGCTATCAAAACTACGCAATCAAATTTAAAATTATTAAGTAGGGTGGCATGGGATCAAAAAGGGCAGTTGCCCCTAGTATGTCTTTACTGTTTACATAGTAAAGATGCCCCAAGTTCCATTAATTTATCTTAAACCGTTTAGATTTTACAAGGATAAATTTTTACTTTTCCTCACTACCTATAGTAGGAAAAGTACTGTTTCCACGAAACAATTTTTTTTCGAGATTTCAACGGAATTATCCGTGTTGGGTGTTTTTAAGACCTCCTGAGTGGTTGTCAGCATGACGTCTGTATGTATGTATGTGTGTTATCATCGTAGCGCCCACGGTATTTAACCTAGAGAGTTGAAACTTGGCAGAAAAATCAGTCCTTACCTGCAGTGGTGCCGCCCGGAAAATCAAATTTTTCCGCCATCTTGAACCCAGTTTGTTGAGTCAGCAAACATTTTAAAAAATCGTAATAAATTGACAATGGTCCTGATCGGGGTGAAATTTGGCACGGATATACCTCTCTGTATGATAAACAAGCCCACCAAATTTCATTTTGATATTGGCCGCCATTTTGAAGTTATCAATTTTTAATTTTTTAAACTTTGACGGTTAATAATACCGAAAGGATAAATAGGTTTTTGACGTATAGCATACCGTTGGAACCGGAAAAAATTAAGGAACAAATATAAAAAACCCGATGAAATTCCATTAATTAGTTTAAAAGTTATAAGCGAATATAATTATTTATTAGTACGATAATTTTGATGACGTCAAAGTTTGTTTACATCCGTCAAAATACCGCCAAACTTCAAATAATTAAATAAAATATAGGTATTAAAAATAAGGTTTTTTTGAAGAATGATAATAAATCAGTTTGTTCAGAACGGTCACCCATCCAAGTACTGACCACGTCCAATGCTGCTTCTTCCTGCTGCTTCGCAGCAGGAGAGGCCACTTTAGTGGCCCCTTAAGTAAGGAAAAGTTCCAAGGTACCCTGTACCCGATATTTTTAAATTATTTTTGGGAGGGTAATTTTACCATCTTTGCCCCTCTATAGGGGGCAAAGTATTGGATTTATAAAAAAGTAGTTTCAAGTCAATGTTATTATTTTTCAATTATTTTTTAAGAATCTAAATCTGCCATATAAAATATACACTCCAATGAATTTTGAAGTTGGTGAAATTTTTAAGTTGGGTGGCCTAGGGGCAAAATAGGTGGTTGCCCCTAGTGCGCGACAGCATGAAAACAAACTTCACGTTGCATGGTACAGATCCCAGAAGTTTCATTAATATATCTCAAACCGTTCAAAAGTTAGGAGGGGGAAACTTTTAAACATCCTGAGTAAAAGTACAAGTATACATTCAAGTAATGTACGTATAATCATTGTAAAGTATATATATACAAAGTATCAGGTTATATACCACTAAACATAAAGGGAAGTAAAACCCCTGCAAGAAATAATGAAATGTCCCTAAAGGAGATCTGGCAACACTGTAGAGATTTCGGAGGGTTGTGGCCTCCACAAACTCCTTTCTCGTGTATATCGCCAGAAAAATGTTTGCATATAAAGTCAAAGGGTTTTAACTTCCACCCGTGGAAGTCACAATGACTGGAAGTCAAACCCTTGCGAGTTTCACTATATATATATATATATATATATATATATATATATATACATACACGCAGACTTTTTCTACATTCTACTGACTCTTAGTGTGTGCCAATGGCGCATGTTGGCATATTTATTTGATTGGTACAACTAGAATTATTTAAAGAAAGTTTTACATTAAATACATAGTGTAAATACAATTAATATTTAGCTCTAGCGCTTTAAAATAAGTAAGGAATTAAATTATATGTATCTAGGAGGTACATATATATTTTTTTATTACGTTTTTATATGAAGTATTATGTCGAAGTAAAAAAGGGTGCTGATGATTTCAAAAATAAAATCATATTAAGAAGGAAGAAAAATACTGAATTTTATTTTAGGTTTTAAATTATTTATGCGAGACAGATATGAAATAAATTCCAGAGGTAGTTTATTTTTATATGGAGATAAATAATTAATGCTGAATTCGTCATCTTTTTTATTTTTTATTTATTTGTCTCATATTTGATTTTATTAAAAATAATGGTTTTATTTTCACGAAGAAAATTTATTTAAGTTTATTAGATGGTTGGTTTGTGCAACCATCTAACCATGTGTCGTATTTATATGTTTACGAGCCGTTAGGCCTTTTAAAGTTAAAAATACCAAAATAACCACATGTGGTTTATACTGAACGAGCCGTTAAGCCAACGGGCTTAATTTTATATTTAGAAAAATAAAGTAAAATTAAATAAATAATAATTTAGATATCTATTGAGATAATTTGTTATATCTATTTGAAGACCAACAAATCAAAACAAACATTTATTTTTATTGGAATAAATGTGATAAATCATTTCGAGATGAGTCGACGCCGTCAGGACACTACTCGATTAAATAGAAACGCGTTGAACTTGTACTTAGGCTTTATTGTAGCTGTATTGTGGATGCATTGCTGCTTTATTTTGGCTTTATTGACCTATATTGTAGCGTATTGTGGATGTGTTGCCCCTTGCAGCTGTATTGTGGTTGTACTGTAGCTGTATTGTGATTGTATTTTAGTTGTATGTGGCTGTATTGTGACTTTGTTTGTGCTGTATTGTTTTTGGCTGTACTGTAGCTGTATTGTGATTGTATTTTAGTTGTATGTGGCTGTATTGTGACTTTGTTTGTGCTGTATTTGTATTGTTTTTGGCTGTACTGTAGCTGTATTGTGATTGTATTTTAGTTGTATGTGGCTGTATTGTGACTTTGTTTGTGCTGTATTGTTTTTGGTTGTACTGTAGCTGTATTGTGATTGTATTTTAGTTGTATGTGGCTGTATTGTGACTTTGTTTGTGCTGTATTGTTTTTGGTTGTACTGTAGCTGTATTGTGATTGTATTTTAGTTGTATGTGGCTGTATTGTGACTTTGTTTGTGCTGTATTGTTTTTGGCTGTACTGTAGCTGTATTGTGATTGTATTGGGGCTGTATTTTGGCTGTATTGTGACTGTATTGTAGTTGTATTCTTGTTCTATTGTAGTTGTATTGTGGCTGTATAGTAGCTGTATCGAAGTAGTATTATGGCTGAATTATGGCTGTATTGTGGTTGTATTGTGGCAGTATTGTTTTTGGCTGTATTATGACTGTATTGTAGTTGTATTGTGACTGTATTGAGGTCGTTATGAAGGTAGTTGACGATATGTCTCCAAGTGGTTTAAATAAGAATATTTATATCTGGAAGCAGACCAAGGTGTTTCCTGGTTTCTATATTTAGTTTGTTTAGATTTGAGACGAGTCTGGGTAGCCAGATTTCCTGGAAACAGATAAGTGTCTCATAACACCCGATTTAATTTCTTGAATCCCTAAGAAACACCTTCCGTCTGTAACTAAATGTAGATGAGCTTAAGTTGTAAACATCTGCATTTGATTGACTGAAGTGCACACACTGTTACCGTAGATTTTTTTTTTTATTGTCCGTAGATAAATCCTAGGATCCTTATATTTTCCTGCGATTGTTCCTATGTTTTCAAACTTGTACACTTTTATCTCCAAAAGTACCCAAACACAAAAATTTGAAAATTGGCAAATTGATGTAATAAAATAACCTATTACAGAAAAAATACAGGAAAGACCAAAAGACCATCCCTTAAAAACTAGGAAAACTCTAGGAATCGAAACAACGACTTAGTTTTATTAACACTTTTTTTTATCTTTAAAAGTACTTATCCGATTTTGGAGAAATTTGAATGGTCTATTAGAACTAGTCTAGTGTTGGTCCCATATACGTTTCAACCTTCTCCCATTGGTTTCTTTTTTGTAATGACATTTATATCTTTAAAAGTAGGTAATTTTCCTATTTTGAAGAAATTTGGATTGTTTGTCGAAAGTAGTCCATGGATGGTCCCATATTAGTTTCATTATTGTCTGCAGATATTATATGGCTTGAAAAATAAGTGTGAATCTGACGGGAATCGAAACAATTCCAAATCTTAATTGAGCATTCGTCCAATAATAGGAAGTGCGGAAGCCATGTGCGGTCACATTAATTGGCAGATCAATTTTTTCCAAGATGGGGACTGTTTTGATGATGGTTATCGGGATTTTAGGACGGTTGGAGAAGATGCCGTGGCTGGGTGGAGCGATGTATAAAGTCTGTGGTACCTAGTAGCTAGAATCCGGTGTGGGTAGCTGCTAGGCCGGATTCTCCGGAGGAAGATCAATACCCCGTGCAGCCAGGCCCAACCTAAATACTGCCTACTTCACACACCTTACAACACTTCTATACCTCCCGTTCTGCCTCAAAAACTACTCCTCTCAGTCCAGCCCATCTTTCAAACCGTTCAGTCCACGGTAAAATAGATTAAGGGAGGTGGGATGCAATTTTAAATAAAAAGAATAAATAAATGATTGCAGTAAAACAACTGAAGAAGCCAAATGTATCGGCTTGTTAATATTTAATAATGAGACCGGTTTCGACTGCTGGTTGATCATGAACTAACGATTAATTCTACTAATGGTCAAAACCGGTTTGTATTAACAACAAACATCAGCTACTTGTGGACTGTGGTGTTTTTTAGGGTTTCGTTGGTCCAAAGAAAGAAACACCCCCAAAAAAACGGCGGCGACGCACCTCAAAATTATTTGTTATTGGTAAGCTAAGGTAACCACATTTATTCCAATAGAAATAAATGTTTATTTGGATTTGTTAGTCTTCAAATAGATATAATAACTTATCTAAATATATATATCTAAGATCGTTTAAGTGATTTTATTCTACAAAAGAATTAAATTACACGTAATTTCCAACACAGTAAGTAAAACAGATATAACAATATTAAACAGAAACAGTAAATAAGTTAATAAGGTAAACATACACAACACATTAATTATAAGAAGGTTATGCACTGGTTATACCAGTGTTGCCAAGCAAAACAAAGGAGGCAGTTAAAAGGTGAAGCCTTTACATATATATATATATATATATATATATATATGTTAATTAATTTACTAAAATTTTCTTTGTTTTCTAAATATAAAATTAAGCCGAGTTTCTTTGACGATAGTATAATAAACGGTTCAAAAATAATAGCAAATAAATGGTTTGAATTAGCGCCATCTTGAAACGATGAGACCGACTGTGCAGGTAAACGATTTGTTAAATTGTCTACAGACTACAGACCCTTTGTGTACTGAAGCACATACTTGGCAAATTTATCTATATGCATATTATGTATTAAAAATAAAGTTTTATTTGTTCATTCATCAGAATTAAAACATTTTTGATTAATCACGATCATTGTGCCAATTAATAAAATAGAGGGATTTTTGCATGTTAATAAAAAATTGTTTCCAACCTTTGATTCGGAGAGTAATTTATTTTATCTACGACTGATACGAAACATAAACATTGTATCTCTGCGTTTAGATGCGTAGAAAGTGATTATTTACGTACTTGTATTCATTGCGCATGCGCGTCTCATAGTTCTGAAGAATTCCTCTTCTTTACCACGCTAGCGCGGTAAAGAAGAGGAATTCTTCAGCTTTACGCACGATTAGCGAGTTTGTTTACATTTAACAAGACTAATTTGCTGTTTGTTTAATAAAAGTAACTTTTATATCGAGTTTTTTGTGAAAATGAATGAGTGATTTAAGTGATTATGACGAATATGAGAAAAATAATACGCCTCCCGAAATAATTAATTCGGCACAAAATACAACTAATGAATTAATGTCATCTTTATCAAAAGAGAAATACGAACTTACATACAGGAAGTTTATTAAAAAAATTTGTTTCTGTATTTATTATTAAAATCCAACAATCGTAGATAAAGTATGGTACCTACGCAACTCGTGCGAAAACGGCATTTTGCTTTACTACCCTCGCTGTCGCTCGGGTGCAAACTCCACACTCGCATGCAAAATGCTACTTTCTGCACTAGACGCGTAATGTACTATTTAGTAATGGAATGTATTATGTTGTGTAATATAATTCTGATTCTATTCTATAAAGGTTTTTGGAAAAGAAACTTTTTAGGTGTTTTATTTAATTGCTTGGCGTATATGATAATAAGAACTGGAAGTTAACAAGAGTCCAGCGTGGAGCGCTGGTTGAAGGCTAGTTAAAAATAAAATAGAAGCAATTTCGCTCTTCGAGTTTTAATAAGCTTTGCTTCTAGATTTTTTTTTAATTGAATCTATTACAATAATAATTATAAGGCTTTGTATTGGTGTGTACTTATAGACAAGTTGAGCTTAGAGTGGTAGTATTGTAGTTCTGTGTTTAGTGAGAGTGCAGTGCACCCAAGCAAGTGTACCGTTACTTGCATCCGCTCGTACATAGAGACTTGCACTACACCTCTACTTGCCAATTTATTTACTTGATTACACTTTACTTTTATCGGCAAATTTTTAAATACTTTGGTATTAGCGTTGTTTTTTTCTTCACCTCCCGGTACAAGTTGAAGGAGGTAACCTAACTAATAATTCAGTTGGTTTTGCCTGGTTTAAGGAACGGTCATTATAGACCGGACGTTCCTCTTCCATTACTCTTTGAATGCAAGCAATGATTACCCGTCCAAACTAACAGATAATAGTGTTTCGTTCTCACCTATTTCCAGCCCTCTATAACTCGTAAAACAGATTAAATCCGAATTAATAATAAGCAAAATTATGGGCTTTGTTCGTTCTTCTAGGCTCCGTCTCGCCTCTACTTTTTTATCATAGATATGTTTTAGACAGAAGAAATTTCCATCACGCAAAAAACGACATGAAACATGTGAACCTCTTACATATAAAGTACCACGAAGTTAGGATCTCACAGAAGGTAGCATGATTTTCCCTTTTTAGTACTATATTTTGCCAATAGGAGCGCTGAAGTAAATATTTTATAATTTTAATATAAAATTATATCAGAGCTCCTAGCGGACCAAAACGGAATTTCTTCTACTCCGGAAAACTTGTAGTTATATATTTCGCCAATAGGAGCGCTGAAGTTAATATTTTTTAATTTTATAATTAAATTATATCACACATCTCCAAACAGACAAAACATAATTTCTTCTATTACATCAGAAAACTTGTATTGCTTCGAATATAAGACGCATTTTTTTTTTCGTTTTTGCTTCTCCAAAAATCGGGGTGCGTCTTATATTCGAGGAGCGTTTATATTGATGCATTATTTATTATCCAAGATTTTTGGTTCGAAAATCGGGGGCGTCTTATATTCGAAGTAATACGGTAGTTCTATATTTCACCAATAGGAGCGCTGAAGTTAATATTTTATAATTTTAATATAAAATTACATCAGAGCTCCTAGCGGACCAAAACGGAATTTCTTCTATTCTGGAGAACTACTGCTTTTCTCAACTGCTCTACAGTAAAGGTTGGCAACTCTGGATTCAATGCCCGAAAAAAATTTCTATAATTCAAAGTTTTTTCATAGAATTGAGTTTTATATTATTTCTTCCCTTCCTTCTTTGGCATTGTTTCATAAAAACAGCAATCATACGGTGTGATTGATCGTTTATTAGGTTTTTAATTTATATTCTTGAATTAATTATGATTTTATTCCATTATAATAAAAATTTATTTGCAGTAAAATTGTTGGAAAGAACAAATTCGATTTTCATTTGTGAAAGTGCATACTATAGGAATTTAAATATATGTTTGTAAAGTTCTCCGACAACTTTGATTAAATAATTCTAAATTTATGTCCATTAGTATAATTTAAATATCGTATAAGTAGTTTTCCCGAGAACAAAGAAATTTGAATGAAAATAAATTTGATTTATCTAAATAATAAAAGTATGTATTAACAACATTAACAGAACGAATATAGATTACAAACAAAATATGTAATCAAACATTAACAGCAAAAATATTTTTTAAAATTAGGTTTAATTATTAATGAATTAAATTAAATTATATGGGATGTATGAATTCGATGCGTGACTATGTGTACGATGGGATATATGAATTCGATGCGTGACTATGTGTACGAGACAGTTATTTTTCGGGGTTCGTCAAAGGTTTTTTTGTAAGCGTAGGAGAGACAGCTGCTGTATCTTGCCTCTAAATGGACACATATTCTAATATATTGTAAAATATACAACCTGACATCTGACGTGGGCAATAACAAAATCAAATAATACTTGGCTATTATTTTCTTATTATTGTATTTTGTTTACCCCAAGAAGAAAAATATAAGAAAAATAAATCTAGTTTACGACACATGTTGAGGTTTCCTCTATATAAATAATAATCTTACAAAAGTATTCTTTTTTTTTTTAAATTTTCATTCTATTCTAATGACATCTGTCTCTTAATTTTGTTATTTTTTAGATCCTTTGTGGCTTTTTTCGTTTTCTGTGAAATCAATACTTGTATTTTTTATTTCTCGGAAGTTGCTCAATAAAAACAATTGTATAATAGTCTCATGTGCCAGCTGACAACCCCAACAGGTGCAGCATTCTGTCAAAACAACACTAATAACTATCATTTTCTAAATGTAGATCTTCTATTCTTTTTATTTAGTTTGTCTATAGAAAATGTCGTGTTTTTCCTATTTGAATGTCGAATGCAAAAAGAAGTTCTACTTTGAGGGTTGCTAGATGCCGGAAGTGTTTGATGGGGGGGGGGGGGGATGATTAGTTTAGGAGCATCTGGTTGTTGGAGGTTGGCTATCTTGTTTAATTTAGTTCCTTTTTATCCAAAATTAACTTTTTTTTGTTTGATAACGTGGAAGTAGTTTTGTTTGTATTTTAATGAAAAGTCGAATTGGGAAATTAAATTTTATTTGAAAGCGACTTTTGATTTTGTAGTTCAGGAGATAGCGTACAAAACAATGGATGACTAACATCAAGCTATGATTTTGTGTAAAAGTTAATCTTTTAGTGCCTTTTAAGAACATGTGGTCAGCGGAGTTCGTTCTTTTAAGAGAAGTTCGCCTGCGGGACATCTTGGCAATAGGCATTTGAAAAAAAAAACCGGTAGCCTTTTTTGGTGGACAATGTGATTTTAATGATCCTGAGTACAAAATTAGTTAGTAGACCCAAAATTGAAGTTAATGTTAGCTTATCACTTAATAGGTGACCTCTTTGATTTGGAGTAATATTGAATAACTAACCTATGAAGGGACAAACTAACATCAACTTGAATTTTGGTCTACTAACTAATTTTGTACTCAGGATTCATGGAATTCACATTGTCCACTAAAATGGGCAGGACATGGCCGCTCTCCACCGATCAGTCAACAGTCAGAAATTTTTTTGCACGCTATCCCCAGGACTATTAGGTTTTTTAGTTAAAACCCGTGTCATGTGGTACGTTACTGCTGTGGGTTCAATTCCACTCCTGGAAGTATCATTACATTCGTATAGCGAGTGAGTGGCTAGGCGCGTGGCGAGGCGAATGTGTAGTACGTTCACTCGTCGTTCGCCTCCCTGCTCTTGGAGTGGTTTTCGCTGGGAGCGGTTTTGTATCGACGAGGCGAACATTCGTCGAGTGTGTAAACAAACGGTAGGTTTCACGAAAGCATGAGAATACCATTCGCCATTCGCGAGGCACAAGCGCGAATGTTCAGATACGCTATTAGGTGCTGAGCACACAGTGGTTAATGTCGAACTTTTTATTATGTTATATTTTGTTTGAGGGTTCTTACAAAAAACAAAAAATGTTTTGAATAAGTTTTGTTCTACTTTACAACCTTGTAAATTACCAACAACAGTAATGTTTAACTAAAAAACTTTCCCTTTCGACGCAAAAATGTTTTTTTTTTTAAATAAATATGCTTTAAAGTTGTTTACATTCATTTGAAATTTTATAAAGAGAAACCTTTAATTCTGAATTCTGAGTTTTCTGTTCAGTGGAAATCAGGCTTTAATAATTTAATTCAAAAACGTCTATGAAAGGGGTTTTTTAAACTAATTAATGCTGTAAATGAATATTTAAATGACCTAATTATATATTTAGGTTCTTTTTTAAAAAATTTTCTCGTTTATTTTATAAATTTCTTGGAATATACTTAATGTTTGTAGTTTTGGAGTCTAGAGGTAGATATAGAATTAACTTGTTGACAGGATTCTAAGAAAGTTGGAGTATTTTGGTTTTCCAGGTAAAGTAGATGTTTTATACCAAAAAAACTGGATGTTTTTAATCCAGAATAACCAACTTTGCTCTGCACTTAACTTGTTTTTCCTTAGTATTTTATATTTTTTCTCCATATTAAATTCTCGGAAAATAAAATCAGAGAGGAAGGACAAATAATAAAAGGACTAAATAATTCAAATGAATTATTTAAAATTACACTAAGCGTGCTGTCTTTCTTGTTAATATAACCGCTACTGCTAAATGTATCTCAATAAAGTCAAATACCTTTGTCTTTCTCTCTCTGGGCCTTTCAATTTCAGGCTGATAAATAATTTTATTTGATTACAACTCGTGTATTTGATTATAGGTGTGAGTTTAAGTTCGTATAGATTTTTATTTTAGCATATTACAACTACATTAAACTAGGCATCACGTGGCTCCATCATTGAAGCTAAATTAGTTAATTATGATGAGTCGATAGTCGATAGTTAAAGAGGACGATTGTAATAGAGAGCCATATAGTGGGGAAGAAAGGTGCCTTTCTACTATTCCTTAACCCTCATGCTTCGGCCATATTCATTTAAACTATAATAAAATGAAAATGTGTCACTTCACTACACGAAAACTTCTTTTGTATGAGATTGAAATTTTATATGCATGTTTAAAAATTTAGATCAGCGTTTCCCAACCCTATGGTCGCGAACAAAATATTTTAGGGCCGCGAACAATCTTTAAAACTATACAGACAAAATAATTTCAAAAACCATACATAAATAAGTTCATTAGAATTAAAATAGGTATATAAATTTAATTTATTTAAGTAAAATTATATCGATAAATTCATTAGAAAAGATAAAAACGAACACTTGAAAGGTTGACAAAAATAAAGGGTATTGCAACAAGAAGTAATAAAACTTCCTAGAACCTTTAATCTCTTTTCTTTAAAATTCGGACAAATGGTCTTTGTGCGGGCCCGCCAACATAAGTCCAGGAATTAATCGCTCTATGTAATACAAAACTGATATAATTCAGAACAGACAAGATAAAAAAATAAACATATCAATCAATGCCATTAACTGTATTAAGATGATCTGTCTACTCAGTTTTTTAAAAGAATATATCAGTCTACAGTCTACAGTACCTCCTCTTTTATCCAGTAATGATATTAGTAGAATTCAGGCTCTTGGAGCCATGTATTATGCATATCCCTGCAATCCATGCAGGGTATGCAATATGCAATACACTATATTTAAGTAGGGTCGCGAAAATGTTAAGGAGACATTTATAGGGTCGCGACATCAAAAAGGTTGGGAAACGCTGCATTAGATGATTTAAATGAAGTTTTATTAAAATCAATTTGTTAGAACGTAAGATATTTAAAATTCGAAATCTCATGTAGACAGTGACCTTCCCCTTGCTGCGAAGTTCAAGTGTGCAAATTTTCATTGAGATCGCAATAAAACTGTGGATTTGTCTAAAGGACATACATACATACATACATACATATATACGCAGACACTCTTCTTTATATTATATTTATAGATTAAATTATGCTTGATTATTACACTGAGAAAAAAAAGAGGCGATTTTTGGGTAGCCGCTGACCAAAAATATTGTTGCGGCCGGGACCACCAGAAGTTCGTTGCGATAACAAGTCGAGTTTAGTAGACCGTTAACAATAGACTTTTAGTAGCTGTAATTGTAATTTGTATTGTAGCGGTAACCAAGAAAGTTTGTAACTGTTATTAAATGAAAAAAATCTGTATTCGCTGCAACAATGTTTTTAGTTGCCGTCAACAGTGTGTATAGTCACGGCAATTATTTTTATAGTTACTGCGACTACACTTTTTTTGCCAGAACATAAATAATAGTTGCTGTAACTACAAAATTTGTTAGCGCTGCTGTGTAATTAATGACCCCAACAATATATATTTTACGCTAGCTACATTAATTAGTTTGCTCAACTATAACAATAGTTGCTGTGCCTATTTAACAGTTGCTGTAACTCCAAAATTTGTTCCCGCTGCTGTATAACATAATGACTCCAACAATGAATGTAATTCCCCCAATTATGTATATAGTCACACCAAACATAACGTTTGTCATCCTCAACAATAATTATATTCCCCTCTACTACTCTTATGGCTCCTGCATAGTTGCAGGAACCAAAAGAGTAGTTAAGGGAACTATCCATGGTGGGACCTGTAGTAGTACGCCCTCTCCGATTACAAAATATATTATTGTTTATACAGTTAAGTGTTTTAGGCCAAGCAATTTATTGAAAGCAAAATAATTTAGAATTTATTGGAATCATTTTAGATTGCTTCCAATAATAATCTTTTTTAAATTTATAACTTTGTTTGCTTTAAATAAATTGCATAACCTGAGACACTCAACAGTATAAACAATCATCTATTTTGCAATCGGAGGGTGCATACTACTATAGGTCCCACCATGGATAGCTACCGTAACATTTACAGGGAACTATACTACTACTAGTACCCTGAATTCATACTTACTCATTGAATGTGACTTTTTATTTCATTGCTTTACTGACTAAGTATTCAAAGCATAAAGCATGACATCGAACTTACTTTAAAGTTACAACTTTTGTATTGAAACAAGTCAGTAAAGTAAAGAAAATTTATAAAACGTTGCAATAAAAGACAAATGATGCAAAATAATTAAGGATAGAATAATTTAGCCTGGACACCGTTTTAGTGTATAACATGTTTATTATAAAATATATACAAGAAAAATATACATTATACTTAATTACAATATAAAAGTAATTACTATATTTATTAATTACTATAAGTATTACTTTAAAATTATTAATTAAAATTATTAAAAAAATAGTAATTATTACTTTAAAAGTAATTACTGTATAAAATAACTAAATAAAATTATTACTAAATAATATATAATGACTACATTAAAATTACTGTATATTTTTTATATATGCATAAAAGAAAAAAAACAAACAATATAATTACTTATTAAAATTTGTTATTTCGGCAAGGTATTTTTTTTTTTTTTTTTTTAATTTATTTATCTTTAATAGTTTTAGAATATGCGACAAATTAATGATGCTAAATGTTTAAGGATAAAACAATTTAGCCTGGACACAGTTTTATAATACAAATTGTTTAAGCTTATTTATTAAAAATATATAAAAGAAAAATAAACATTTAACTACTACAAAAAGTAATTACAATATAATTTTAAAAGTATTACTTAAAATTATTATAAAAATAAAAGTATTGAAAAATTAAAATCATTAAGAAATTATTCATTATTACTTTAAATTAATTACTGTATAAAATTATAACTAAATAATACATGGTGACTGCATTAAAATTACTACATAATTTTTATACTCGTTTATAAAAGAAAAAAATAACATTATAATTAGATAACATAATAAATAATAATTAAATTAACACAATAATTAATTACATATAATTAAAACTAACATTATTTCAGTACCTAGGTACTTGTAACAAGTAATATGGAGTACCTGTACCTGGTAGTACTGTGTACTAGATAAACTAGAAACAACCCACCCGTAGTTCACGGTACAGAGGTAGGCAAGGAACTGACAACTGACTGACAATAATTCTAGTTGTCTCTGGCCAGCATGGTGTCGTAAAATGAAACTGCGCATGCTCGGAAGTGGTTCATATAGTTACGGGTATCGTTTTTACATTTACGGAAACTAAACTTAGGTATGGTGACTAGAACATTAGCTCCTCCGACTATCTTTATAGTTACAACACATAAATGACTGCAAATTTAGTTCCCGTTACTAAAATTACTTACGGTTACTATAAACTTTGTTAAAACACTATCCATAACTAAGTTTTTTTTAAATCGTTCGTCCTAACCAATAATATAAAAAGGGTACCTAGTTGCTTAGTTGCAGTTACTACATTTATAGTAAAGCGGATATGACTCACAAAAATACTGGAAAATAGACTGCCAACTATAGTTTTACATCAAATTTGAGCTACTCAATTTCACTTTCCAAGCTTTTCAGTAACGAATTCGTATGTTAGAAGCCATGAATAAATGAAATACTGCTAAACCGAGGCCTCTGACAACCGAGTTCTTTAATAGGGGCCCTGGAAACCTTAAACTATGTATCTGAATAGCAAATAAATGTTATCCTCATGAAAATCAATGTTAAACACTTAATAGCAAAATTAAATCATTTAAGAACAAAAAAAATAAAAAAAAAAAAAAAACAAGGGCGAATGAAGCGAACTAGAATTTCAGAACTTTATCAGACAGGGTGGTCCTGGTTCTAGGGAACAATTCCAACAAACGCCCCTAAAAACCTTACAAAGATCTTAGGCCCAATCGCAATCGCTCTACGCACTGCGGTTCTTTAATCCAAACCAAACCCCCAATGTAAGTTCAGCTGAGGGAACAGGCATACTTTTTTTGGAGGAGTTGGTTGGAAACTTGAAGGCGGGTAAAAAATTATGTCAATTTAAATTTCTACCTTTTAAAATTTAAGCTTTCAACAAGAATTTAAGATTTTTTTAAAAAACTTTATCTGAATAGCTAGTAAATGTTATCATTATGAAAGTCAATATTCAACAAATAACTACATTAAATCATTTAAGCTACAAAAAAAACTACAAGGCCGAGTGGAGCGAACTAGAATTTTAGAACTTTATTATACAGGGTGGTCCTAAAGTCTCCCCCCTTTAAATTTTGAACCATTTGACATAAATGAATGAAACCTGGCGTACTTTTCTTGTGAGAAGGGGTAAAACAGAGTAAGTCTTTTTTTTGTGTGATTTACTTCATTTTGGTGGTATTGTTCACTTCGGGTCTCGGGTGTTCCATCTAATATGAGCTATCGCAAAAATGAAAAAAAAAAAAAGTTAATAGTAAGACATATTTGTAATGAACGTTTTGCATTCTAGGGATGAATGTAAGACATTTTTCTTCTTTGAAGGCTTTTCTACAACCATAATTTTGTCGCCGATAAGCGCACAAAACTTCGAAGTAGGAATGTTTGAAGTTGAATTTCCGCTAAAATATTGACCCTACAAATAAATTGCCAAGAGTAAAAATGTCTCATTTTATCTAGAGAATACAAACCTTAAATTTGTTTACAACCATTAAATTCTCTAAATTTGGCAATTTTTCTTGTTTTTATGGTATCTAGCAGCAATAGTGATCCCAAAAAAATCTTAAATCCATAGAAGAATTCACAAAACACATTCTACATTGGAATACTAAGTCCAATCACATGGAATACTTAATCCCTTATACTCTTTACTTTAAATTAAATTATCTACATTTAATACGAGACATGGAAATACCCTAATCCTAGAACCAGATTAACAAAGTAGAGGAAAAGAAGCTCTATTCCTTCGAGTAGCTCTTAACTGACGACTGAAATCTACTCTAATATGTTATCTTAAACGCATCTTATTACACATTATACATTTATTTTTTATGGGTCTTTTAGTCTTTTGTTCAACATCTATCAATTAATGATTAGGTCAAAATTACATTATAAAACATACATGTTAATTTGAAAATGTTAATTTTTGTTAAACGTTAAATTGATTCGATTTTAATCATTAATCGAATCAAAGTTTGATTCCAACCGATAGATTTAATTTAGATTTAATTCTATTAGGAATAATGGATTACAAATTCTTCTCTGCACCCCCTCCCTATCGGCGCGGCCCGGTATGCTTGCACAAAAAGATAAGAAAACAGTATTATCAATTAAACATAAAAAATTGGGGTAATACTAATAATAATAAAATATTTTAATTTTATTATTAAAAATTTAAAATACATATAAATATTTTCTGTAGATCTAAAGTAAAAAATGAATTTTATTCTAATAATGTAATAATCTTTATTTTAAAAGTCATGCGTTGTCAACTTAGTTTATGTAAAATCCAAATATATAGTTGCGGCAACTGTAATCACCAAAGTTAGTTTCAGATACTTCAGCCCTCAACTAATTCATTAGATGCGGTTACAACGTTAAGATTTTCAAGATTCACTTATTTACCGCAACTACAAATAAAACAAAAAATAGTAACAACAATTATAAATAAGTATCCACAACTAATTTATAATTGGGGATACTAAACCGGCGTAACTAAACCCTACTTATTGCAGTAACCACAAAAACAAATGAAAAATAATTGGCGCAAACCAAATGCAGTTGCTTCAATTGCATTTGACTTTGCGGTGACCAAATCTGCATTGACTATATTTAGTTTTTGCATTTTCATCCCACTTTTTTCTCAGTGTATTTGTTAGCCGAACACACTTCTAATCCAAATGTATTTGTTTTTGTGTTACAGGTATGTGCAGTTCTCTGCTTCATCTACAAACACAGTAAAAGTAACGTAAAATGCTTTCTTATTTAAATATAACAATTTGTAAAGAAACGACGGAAATTCCCGAACTAGGTTTCTGTAGCTTAATACTCGTTAAATGACGATAAAGATTTTTTTTTTCTTCTTAAGGATTAAACTTATTGGATTTACCTGGATTTTGGCTTCTGTTGTAATGAAGTTGACTGGTTTAATTCCCCGAACCAAATAAAGTTATTCATTTTTAATGTAATAGTAATAGTTATTTATGCACCTAGGGAATAATTTAAGATGTTATTTTCCGCGTGACTGAGTTGATTTCTGAGGCAAAGCTGAAGGAATCAAGGCAACTAAATCCCGAGGCGATGCCGAAGGATCAATGCCAATTTGCTCCTGAGATGTAGCCGAGGGAGATAATTATAATAAGGGAATATTTAATGCATTATTCTCGTGGTACATACAAAATTTTATCTCCAGCAAAAAACTCTATAAGATTTATTCAACAAAGAAAACATCTGTATTTCTTTATTTCTGAATTTAATACAGAAATAAAATAATATAAATTATTTAAATGATTTGAAACCATTAATAATCACTTAAAAAAAAAGTTTAATAACGAAAGCTAAACAAAACAACGTAGAATGACTCGCAATACATCTGGGAGTTTAAAAGCAATGTTCACTACTTTTACATTTGCCATTCATTCTCTTCTATTTACAAAAAAAAAAAAAAATAAAAAAAAATAGATTGGCGAACACGGAATAGTATCCAGTTTTAGGTTTCTGTACAAAGTACAAAAAGAAACCTTATATAACGGCTCTGTCTGTCTGTCTGTCTGTCCGTTGCTTGTTTCAATTCATAAACTACTATAGCTAGGAACATGAAATTCGGCACACAGGTGCATCTCGGCATTTGAGACAACTGGACGCATTTTGGATTTTTCACACTTAATATTTTGAAGATGGCGGCCAATATTGCGGGCGACTAAAAAAAAAGGTTTTAGTTAAGTTTAAAGTCTTTTAGTACAAAAAGAGTATGCAACTATTAAAATTTCACACGTAATATTTTTAAGATGGCGGGCGACTAAAAAACGTTTTTAGTATAACTATGTCATGTTATAAATCCACTTAAAGGTCTTGAAGTGTAATGCAATTATTTAAATTTTCAAGATGGCGGCCAATATGGCGGGTGACTAAACATTGTTTTAGTTACCATAACATGTTATACATCAATTTAAAGGTGTTGAAGAGCAGAAAAAGAATATTACTATTAAAAGTATTTTAATTATATTACATTTAATTTAACTAATAATTTTAACTTTAAAGTACAGAAACCGGCGATTATCGCCCCCACGTACTTACGTGAAGCGCGCCTTACTTGTTTACATTATATTACCGTTTTCACATTATTTTCCCCGTTTTTAAGAACGGACCTGAAAAGACCCACATTATAACCTATAAACTAGCCCTGAAAAGTTACTTTTCGTCCCTACTGGAGATAAAGTATATACTTATTGGTTGTGGAGAGTGCTATATGATGTACAAATGAGATATGAAGCTTATATAAATGACGGCTGTCAGGTTGTGTAGCCTGGTGATATGGACGTACACGTACCCCTGTATATTAGGCAGGTGGTGGCAAGATTGTCGCTCCCTTCTAATTCCATTACTGCGTATTAAAATTGTCTCCCTCCATCAGTGAGTTCTCAGTTCTCAGCAGACCAGCTGACCTCTGTTGTTTCATTACAAAAATAATTGGGTCTTATTAATAATAATTGCAATTTGAAGTTCAAACATTTTGCTTCCGAGCTTACCGAAGGTAACGGAAGCATTGTGTTCACTTTTGAGAACAAAAAAGTTTTATGCCTCCGATTTTAAAAATTCCAAGACAGAAATCCGTTTCAGACATCAGGGAACATTTTTGGTTCCGTGTCTGTCTGTCTGTTTGTCTGTCTGTCGGTCTGTGTGTCCGCGAATTATGAAACGTGCGACGATAACTTGAGTAAATGTTGCCCGATTTGTAAATTTGGTAGAAATGTTTATTTTACCAATGCTCAGGTCGAGTTCGTTGGACAACGTTATCCGTTCAAGCGTTCACGCGCAACGCTCGCGTAAACGTGAACTTCAACTTTAAAATTGAAATTTTCGGTCGGGAAAAAAATCATATTCTATCTATTCAATGAGACGAACATTTTTTTCAAATACAATTTTTTAGTAAAACCTACAGCGACACCCCTATAAAGTGTTAAAGATCGCTAAAAAATGTTAATTGTTACTTACACAATAAACAATATAACAATAAAGTAATAAAACAATACATGATAGGATGCGAGGAAGCTATGTGCCACACTAATTGGCAGTGTATTTTGAATTATTTATCTCTAGTCGAACATGTCTGGTTACAGCTGTTCTCTTTTGGTCTTTGTTGTTGAATTTGATGATACGGATTTGAATAAAATAGTCTGCCAATTTTTTTTACAACCTATTATTGCATGACTTATTTAATTTTTCTTCCTCCCATTTTGCTTACGAGCTTACCGCGAAGGTAATGGAAGAGTTTCAGACATCTGGTAACATTTGTTTTGTCGTGTCTGTCTGTCGGTTTGTCAACTATTTTTGCGAACCAACATGCTAAGCTAAAATACTAATCGTCTGTTTTTAATGAATTTTGGGAAATAGGTCCCATATAATTTTCAACATTTGCGCCCATTGGTTTTTTTTCCACATGCCACATGCGCACAGTTTTTTTTAAAAATTATCATTGTAATTAAATGGTATAATAAATAAAATAAACTTTGTTCCTAACGGATTAATACTTTTTTGAAAAAAATAATTTAAAATGAAAAATAAATAAAAAACCAAAAAAATTAAATTAAAAGCCCCAATTTTTTTTTTTAATTGAAATTATTTAATGCCAATATACAACATTTCATAATTAATCAACTAATAATTTAATAATTAACAAATTAATTTGCTGATGACTCACTCAACCAAATACCACCCACAATGCAAAATGAATCTATAAATAAAGGATTTATTATAAAAACTTTGATTTTATAGGCTAGTATTATTCATTGTTAACGAGCTTCGTGGTTCTCCAAGACTTGCGTAGATGTTTAATAAATATGCCATTATAAATACAGAGAGGAAGGAGTTAAGATAACATTGTACTGTGGCGCTGGGAACGGAAGGTAGCGGAAGCTCTCTGCTGCGCCGTCATGAATCTATTGAGATGCGATGTTAGCCGCCCAGTTCGTATCCATCTGTGCCTTTTCTCTACCCTCCTTAGAAATAATAACAATCTTAATATTGCAGAGAACACGCAATGCTTGTCTATAAGTCACGATGCTTGTTAAACTTTGGACTTGACGGTAATATGTAACGTGTTTATCAAATTATTTTCTTTAGGTTCCGACGATACTATGTGATTACAGGGAAAAGTTGCTAACGCGTGAGAGGATCGGCAAACGTGCCTCCTGTGAGAATCGAAGCGAATGCTTGATTGGCTGTTTGTTACTGGTGGAAGACAGTGTGGTGGTTTGATTGGCTGTTTGTTACTGGTGGTAGACAGTGGGGTGGTTTGATTAGATACTTGTTACTGATGGAAGACAGTGTGGTGGTTTGATTGGATGCTTGTTACTGATGGAAGACAGTGTGGTGGTTTGATTGGATGCTTGTTACTGATGGAAGACAGTGTGGTGGTTTGTATTGGATGCTTGTTACTGATGGAAGACAGTGTGGTGGTTTGATTTGATGCTTGTTACTGGTGGAATACAGTGTGGTGGTTTGATTGGATGCTTGTTACTGATAGAAGGCAGTGTGGTGGTTTGATTGGATGCTTGTTACTGATGGAAGACAGTGTGGTGGTTTGATTTGATGCTTGTTACTGGTGGAATACAGTGTGGTGGTTTGATTGGATGCTTGTTACTGATAGAAGGCAGTGTGGTGGTTTGATTGGATGCTTGTTACTGATGGAAGACAGTGTGGTGGTTTGATTGGATGCTTGTTACTGATGGAAGACAGTGTGGTGGTTTGATTGGATGCTTGTTACTGATGGAAGACAGTGTGGTGGTTTGATTGGATGCTTGTTACTGATGGAAGACTGTGTGGTGGTTTGATTGGCTGTTTGTTACTGGTGGATGACAGTATGGTGGTTTGATGGGCTGATTGTTGCTGGTGGAAGACAGTGCGATGGTTTGAAGGGCGAGGCCTACGTCTATTTGTGTAGCGGAAGGAAGGGGAGAGAAGCGAGGAGAGTGTCGGGGCAGTGATCCGAGTGACTCGAGTCTGTTATAAATAGTAAGAGAGATGCGAGAGAGGCCAACTACCCCGCGCAGCATCTCGTCCTGTTAGGGGGCCCAACATCCGAAGGTTACTCCGTACAGCTACATCTCACCTGGTCGGATGCCAGCCCCTCCATCTCGCTTCTCCAGAGTAATAAACCAAAACAAAACAACCCACCAGATCGCCCAGTCGCTTTGTCTTTTTCCTTCTTCGTAACGGATGCGTTTTCGTCGCATCTCTCGCTCCCTCGCGATGACGTGATTACCGTACAACTCGCCCGCTCTTAATTCATTTGAATAAACAGGTGGTTGTTCGTACACCTAGCTTCTTAAGACGCGTTTACACTGGCAACAGAAATATGGTTAGGAGCGGTGTTTAAGAAACAATCGCTTCTCAAACATTGTTCAGCAAATAATTTCCAAATATTCTTTTGGGAACATTTTTACTCCTGTGACATTTTACTCCGAAAATTTGCAACCAACAATGTTCCGAAACCATTTACTAGCGGAAAGAAGGAGGGATTGTTAAATGTCCTGCGGAGATGTTGAGGAACCTGGAACCTGTTTATAAAAGTGAAGACACTTGTTTCGGGACTCGATTCCGTAACTTTTTTTAACTTTATCCAAACTTTGTCGTATATTAAACTGAGGTATTTATCAAATTGTTGATATATATCATAGCGAATTTTGTAAAGTGGTACCAGTGCTGTTTGTGGCCGAATACGGAACTACGCCGATATTTTGTTGTTATGTGATAACGATAACAGTGTTTAACTCCTTTCAACTCTTTCTTATTTGGTTTTTCTTCAACTTTCCTTTATAATTTTGAATACTTGTAACGTGTATGTTACATAACGTGACTTATATAACGTATTTTATTAGTATTTAATCAAATAAAAAAATAAATCGGGGCTTAAGTATTTATATAAACTTATTTTAATTAGTGTATTTTATTATGAAAATACAAACAACAATCTCATATGTCAGTCAAAATATATGAAGGTAATAAAATATATTAAGCGGATAAAACACACTTTACACAAGTTATTTCAGTGCGAAAATAAATGATGAAAATAAAATAAAAAATAAAAAAAACTGCGACACTCTGTTTTTATTTCGACTTGGGTTTTAGAAATAAGCACATAACCTGACGGATATCAACACTTTAGAGTTGTACTATATCCACACAAATTATGATTTTTTTTTTTTTTTTTTTTTTTTTTTTTTCAATTTACCACTTACAAAGTTACAAATTCAGTACTGCACAGTGCATCTTTATAACAAATTTTGATGTATAATGTCTTGAAAGGGAAGTTTTAAACGTTACAGAATGCACCCCTTAGAAACATTTCACAAAGTTCCTGAACGTCGTTTGATCTTTATCGCTTTCTACGACAATATGAAACACTTTCCTAAACATCGATTTTCTGTGGCGCAGCCTCGTTTGAAGGTATACGCACTTTTGAAAGTTGCAAAAATGATGATTTGTGGAACATTGTTGCTAAGCACGTTTATAACCATGTTTTGTCGCCAGTTTTAAAATCATTTCAATAACATCTGCCGAATTGGATTTCTCTGATTAAACTAGGAGTTCAAATTAATCTGTTCAACGTGAAAGAAAAGTAGATATCAGTGTCCACCACTTAATTTATTTTTTACCTTCCAATCACTGAATAACTTAAATCGAGGAACTGATTGATGGAGAGGTAAATCTAGTAGCAGGAAATTATCTGCTATCTATTTACCTACATCTGCGGCTGATGACAATGACGACAAAACAAGTTTTATAACTTTTGTCAGGTTTACTACTGATTACCGATGATTCAAGTAGATGTGGATGAGAGAGATACCTAAAGTATTCTAGCGAACCTATATTATTCTTAGGGAAAGTGGCAAAACTTATTCGTATAGCAAACTTCGAGTTTAAGGTTTGGAAGCCTATGGACTTGGGTTCATAAGAATAAGTTGAAAAGAGGAACCGTTAGAACCCGACTGTCCTACTAACTGCAAGCCACCTAACGGATTTACCATTAAGTGTGTTGCTCGCTAGGGCTTTAACCTTAAACAATTGTTAGAACTTTTCACTACAAAACTAGTCGTTGTCTCCGAACTTTTGGTGTAACTTGCTGATGGTGGGGGAAACGGCCAAAGTGATCATTTCATTTTCACAAATCACAATATATTATGGGTCTGTATTGATGCCGTTTTGAACCGATTTATATCAAGAACTGTTGAAGAAGACTGCCTATATGTTGCGTTGCGGTGGCTGACCACTGACTATCACAGAATGTTCCCATATTACCCTGTTGCTTATTTAAAAAAAATTGTAATGTGTCTGCACTAACCATCCTCAGCAACTTGTATAGAAGACGTACATACCTTGCTGATATAAAGTAGTACATTTCTTGCTAATGTAACTTGATAACTCTATGGGGTCGTGTTTGTTTTGTTAGCTCGAGGTTGTACCGTGTGTGTATGGCAGGTTTAGTACGAGTAGTATCGATCATATTTTTTGCAATTACCGTTTACATTATTTTGCCTCCGACGTCTATTCATCTCCGGCCCCATCAGAAGCAATGGCTTTATGATATCAGCATTTATATTGACGGTAGTTTAATTAGAATTAGCTTGTCAGTGGAATTGAGGTGATGCCTTCCGGTGGAACGGTCGATAGAATGTAATCGGTTATTCGATTGAACGGGGTGTGCAAACCTGAGTGGTGGACGGTATTCCTACGAAGGATTGTAGACGTCGGTGCGTGGACTGCGAGTACACCGTGGGAAGAGGTTCGAATCGGAATTTGTGTGGCGGACAAGGCTTGGAATGTTGAGGCCGAGCCCCCTCCTTCCTCAGGTACATCCGGTGTACCTGGGTCCCCTCTCCTTGGAGTCAGGTCCCGGTCACGAGTCGGAGAGAGAGGGTTGTACATAATGGAAGGGTCGGACAGCCAGCTGTAGCAGCTGAGGTCGAGTAATCCCCCCCGGCATCTCCCTGGTAACATCTGCCCGGGGGAGAGGTGCCCTCTTCTCTAACCCGACACGTAGGTAATTGGCAGAGTCAAGTGCTCCTCTGTTTACCCGATGCAAATAATGCACCTTGACTTGCCCCACCCTCTAGTGGCACTACTCGAAACAATAATAACATGGAATTATGTAAAACAAGTCCGGGTCTTGTCCACAAGCCCTTGTTTTCCTCGATTTTACGAATACATTTAGCTTCGGATGTAGAGGACTCCACCTATCTGTACCTCACCCGTCTCAGTTAATGCTTCTTGTTGAATCGAATATAAGTTATCGATATTTTTAAAAATATAGTTGAATTTTATAAAATAGGGCTGTGGAGTGGAGCTTCTCGAGGTAGACTACAGAGTCAGCATTCCCGGAGTGTTTTTATCTGTATTCACCCTTTATTTATGATAGCAGATTTAATGATGAAAAAGAAATGAAAACACTTTGTTTACAAAATGTGTTTACCCAAACAATTGACTAATAATATGGGAGAAATACACTCCTTCACTTCTTAACAAACTTTCTAAAATCATGAATGACCAATGAACTTTTAATTAAGCTTAACTTGAAATCATATAGGCGTAGCCGACTCTGAAACCATGGTTTAAACCATGGTTGTGAGTTCGAATCTCAGAGCGGTATACATACTTCACACATACGATATCATCGAGGAGATGAGTAAAGTTGCCAAATAACAATTTACAAGCTATAGTATTATCATATTATGATCTTGAATCAAAATAGCCGATTGCAAAATCCTTCTAATAAAAGTGCTTATTCCAAAAAAGGAGATAAATTTCAAGATTCTAGTGCAACTGGTTTCAGAGATGACAGAAGACTTCAACATACATTTTGATTATAAACGGCCACCTGCTTAAATTAATTTATTTAATTACAGTAGAGTCTCGCTAATCCAGACCCCGCTAGTCCGGACATCCGGTTTATCCAGACAAACCTCAATAATTTTATTATAATGTATAATCGATAAACTTTGAATTTATATCAATAAGATCGTAAAATTCTTATCCTAAATCTATTTGTAGGTTTAAAAAGTGGATCCTTAGGTCTACTTTTAACATTGATTTTAATAGTGTTATAGCTAAAGCTAGTTTTACAATAGTTTACTTACATTTTAAAACTGATTCCGTTTAATCCGGACTTTCGGTGAGCCGGACAGTGCCCGGTAGAATCAAATCCGGATTAGTGAAAATACTGTACATAATATATATATATATATATATATATATATATATATATATATATATATATATATATATTCAAAGAGAGAGAGAGAGAGAGAGAGAAAGAGAGAGATGATTTCAAGAAATAAAAATAAATACAACCCTATTTAGGATTACCAAAAAAGGAATGCTCCGATAAATCATAAAATTATAAAATGGTGGTTTTTTTTTTAATCTCAAGTTTGTGCGCGAGTACATTTACTTTTATTTGACGAGTGTGAAGGTTTTAAATAAGTTATGATTGAATATTTGGAGTACACTGAACTCGGGTTGAGTTGGAGGTCGGCTATTAATATATATTATTATTAGGCCTGTCACTCGAATCTATATAATTATCCGTGCACCTGTTATCAGTAATTGATATGCAATGTCAACAAGCGACGTTGCTTATCGATTTTCCTAATCAATATTTATACAGGCTATACTTATATGGAGTATTTCAAGGCGATTCATTAACCTCAACCTGTTTCCGGAAGAAATCCAAGTGCTGAAAAATAAAAAATTAGGGCAGTTTGTTGTTGAACTACAATAGTTCTTGTTTACATTAAGCCCTAGTGTTGAAAAACCTCGGGCAGTTTGTTGTTGAACTACAATAGTTCTTGTTTACATTAAGCCCTAGTGTTGAAAAACCTCGGGCAGTTTGTTGTTGAACTACGATTATTCTTGTTTTCATTAGGCCTAGTGTTGAAAAACCTCGAGCAGTTTGTTGTTGAACTACGATTATTCTTGTTTTCATTAAGCCCTAGTGTTGAAAAACCTCGAGCAGTTTGTTGTTGAACTACGATTATTCTTGTTTTCATTAAGCCCTAGTGTTGAAAAATTTCGGGCAATTTGTTGTTGAACTACGATAGTTCTTGTTTTCATTAAGCCCTAGTGTTGAAAAACCTCGGGCAGTTTGTTGTTGAACTACGATTATTCTTGTTTTCATTAAGCCCTAGTGTTGAAAAATTTCGGGCAGTTTGTTGTTGAACTACGATTATTCTTGTTTTCATTAAGCCCTAGTGTTGAAAAATTTCGGGCAGTTTGTTGTTGAACTACGATTATTCTTGTTTTCATTAAGCCCTAGTGTTGAAAAATTTCGGGCAGTTTGTTGTTGAACTACGATAGTTCTTGTTTACATTAAGCCCTAGAGTTAAAAAAGGTTTTTAATGGAGGAAAGAAAATCCTAAATAGCCAATTCTGTGAACAGTCCCAGTAAATTAAATGGATTTAAAGGTTGGGACCTCAACCCATTAATCAAAAAAAGTATTTTTAAAAATACATCTGTCTGTAGTCTGTGATCTAAACGCGTGGTCTAAACTACAGCCCGATTAAAAAATCATATCCTGTGGTTTAATCTAAAAATGAATTTTAGCTCTAAATTTGGGGGCGCTACCCGACCCAAATACTGGAAAAAACGTGAAATAAATCATTATCTCGTCAAAGTTTCCGATTAAAATAATTTTACTTAACTCATCGGTAGTTCTAAAAAGTAGTCCCTTTAAATACGAATTTTATGATATAAAAGCAGTTTTGCCGGGAAAAATCGAGATATTCCTAAAAATAAATCAAATTTTATCTTTGTCTGGTTGTGTGTGGTTGGGTTGTGAGCAGTCTAGTTGTGCGGGGGTTGGTTGTGAGCAGTCTAGTTGTGCGTGGTTTGGTTGTGAGCAGTCTAGTTGTAAGGGGGTTGGTTGTGAACAGTCTAGTTGTAAGGGGGTTGGTTGTGAGCAGTCTAGTTGTAAGGGGGTTGGTTGTGAGCAGTCTAGTTGTGCGTGGTTTGGTTGTGAGCAGTCTAGTTGTGCGTGGTTTGGTTGTGAGCAGTCTAGTTGTAAGGGGGTTGGTTGTGAGAAGTCTAGTTATGCGTGGTTGGGTTGTGAGCAGTCTAGTTGTGCGGGGGTTGGTTGTGAGCAGTCTAGTTGTGCGTGGTTTGGTTGTGAGCAGTCTAGTTGTAAGGGGGTTGGTTGTGAACAGTCTAGTTGTAAGGGGGTTGGTTGTGAGCAGTCTAGTTGTAAGGGGGTTGGTTGTGAGCAGTCTAGTTGTGCGTGGTTTGGTTGTGAGCAGTCTAGTTGTGCGTGGTTTGGTTGTGAGCAGTATAGTTGTAAGGGGGTTGGTTGTGAGAAGTCTAGTTATGCGTGGTTGGGTTGTGAGCAGTCTGGTTGTGCGTGGTTGGGTTGTGAGCAGTCTAGTTGTGCGTGGTTGGGCTGTGAGCAGTCTAGTTGTGCGTAGTCTGGTTGTCAAGACATTTTATTTTCGTGATCAATGGATTATTTTATTTTGTTGTTTGTTTGGCAGCGCATTACGAGTAGATTAAGTTAAGTGGAGTCTTGAAGTGAAACAAGGGAAGGAACAAACCGCGAGTTGAAGACAGACGCTGAGTCGACAACTTGCTGACGTTCACTCGCGCACAAATAATCACCAGCCAATCTTATATTTCACTTTATCATCACAACAAAACATTTTTTTTTTTTTTTTTCGTAAAAAGAATCATAACTTATTTACTTTTATAAATGCCAATTAGGTTGTATAATCGATTGGAATAAACCTAGCAATAACTTCATAATAAGAAGTACTCCGGTGAGAAACAGGAGAACTATGAACACTTCTATTTTTACTGTGCATGATAGTTTTACGTTTTGAATCTACTATTGTGTTTTAATGGCATTTTATATGCCATTTGTTACGATTCGATACCAGAAGAAGCTGTATTGACCTTGGATTCGAAATGTTTTGAAAACAGTGTTTTCATTTTAGATAGAGTTTTAAAATTTTCAGTTCTCCATTAAATCAGCTGTTGATTAATTGAGAGATTTGCGTGACCGGGCTGTTTACTCATGCTAGCTAACCCTTAGAATGCTCTCACCCACACTAACTTAAATGTTTAGAATGGCAGAGACAGAGAGGTGATACATGTTTCACACTCATGTCCCTATGTGTCTATGCTGGGGTTGGGTATCGATAGCTAAACATTGATGCTTTCGATACATCGACATTGACCTCTTCAATCCGAGGAGTAAAAAAAAAAAATGGTCGCTGGTCTCTTTAAGTGTTTGGTGGAAAATTTTACCTAGTGCAAAGATATAAGCTCGCCGATTTCTTAGTTTTCGTAATCTTTTATTCGATGTTTCTTCGGGTCAACATCGATGTTGCCGATACATCGATAGTGTTTGATCCGATACATCGATGTTTTCGATACATCGTCATGATGTCCCAACCCTATTCCGTACCCCCTATTTGCTATATACAGTTGGCTTGTAAACTGCCCTATGTCTAATAATAACATTATGTTTTTATCTGGATTAATATCGATTAAACATAAAATTATTTTCCATGGTTAAAGTGGCATTGCCTATATTCTCCATATTCGTGCTTCGATATCTTGAAACAGATTCAGATTCTTCCTTTAATATCTAAAAGCGCGTCCACACTATGCCGCGCAATGCCAGATGGCAAGGCCAAGCGGCAAAGCCGTCTGGCCGACTTACGACTTTTTGCCATCTGGCTTTCTTTGATCCGGACCGACAATCGTCGGGTTCGGCTTGGCATGTCAAGTGGCACGTATTGTGCCAAGCTTGGCAAATAGCAAATGCCAAGGGAGACGTCCACATTACACTTGGCAATGCCATTTGGCCTTGCTATTCCTTACCGCTTGGCATAGTGTGGACGCGCCTTAATAAGTGAAGTGTAGACTGTGCCCATTTAAATAGACAAGATTTACAATTTAAAGATGTACATATATATGTAATTAGCTGGAACTTGTTTGTAAGACAAATTAAGTATGTATTACTTACCACATTCCAAGGATAATAATGTCACACGTTTACGATTTTATTCGTATCTCTATTCTTATTTTACCCGGCAGAAATTTGTATCATAACAATCTTAAGGTGTTTTGGTTCTTGGCTGGTGTCACCAAGGACGATAACCCGCTGAGGAAGCATTGGGAGCATATTTAAGCCGGTTTACACGATCTAAGTGTACTTGGACCGTGTAACCAGTGTATTAAAGTCAACTTGGACATCCAAGTTAAGTTGGATAGGCTCCATCAAAGTAGACTTTGATAAAAACAAAAATGGCACCCACCTCAAAATTTATGAGATTGAGCAGTCAAAAAATGACAGATGTTGAGCTGGATTCTGTTAACCACAAGGTGATATATCAACACTGTTTTTAAAACTTAATAAGTACAATTTACCTGCAAAGTTCTAGAGGGAAAAACATTTCACGCAATCAATCTTAACCTCTACTTTATAGTGTATCAAAGTTCCACTACTCAGACCAAGTATACTTGGATCGTGTAAACCAGGCTTTATAACGAAGTTTTAATTTAACATTGTTCAAATAATAAAACAATCAATTGACAAATTTATTATTAAATTAGCGTTATTACATTTTATTTATTCGACAAATCCACAAAAATGGTCGATATAGTTAGTATGTCAATAAATTGGTGAAATTGACTTTACTGTGGTAATGTTTGATATTCTTATTATTATATAGTATATTAATTTATTAGTGGTATGTTATTAGTTTGGGAATATCGCTACGAGACTTGTAACTAAGAGTGAAATGATGTGAAAATTAGTTAATTGGAGTAGAAGTGGAAAGGAGAGACTGATAATTAGTAGTGAGGGAGGAGACGCAAGAGTGAGCAGCGACCGTAAGAAGCTCAGGGGTGAAGGACAGCGGGTAGGAAAGTGAGAATGGAACGTTCAGCAGCTATACCCTTGAAAATCACCTCCTTCTCACGTTCCTCCGCTTTCGGTGTACATGGAAAAGTGAAAAGCCACTATTACACTACAACCATCACGAGGAAATATCTCATCACATTGGGAAACAGTCTCGACGTACATCCTCATTATGCCACTCGCCATATCCAATATCCTTTGGATCAATATCCAAATAATGTATAATTATTTGAATGATAATATATAATTATCAATAGCCTCACAGTGTGGTATCCTCACAGTGTGGTATCCTCACAGTGTGGTATCATCACAGTGTGGTATCCTCACAGTGTGGTTTGTCCCGACCTTAACATCTATCTGCTGACTCAACACATTATGGAAAAGAGATTTTTGTCTTCCGAGCTTACTGAGATGTTAACGAAAGCTTTTGTGATCAGACCTTTGATGGATACCTCCGAATTCAAAAATACACTAGACAGGAGTCCGTAGACGGATATCATCGGGGAACATTTTTGTTTTCGTGTCTGTCTGTTAGACGTTAGGACAGTATTAGCCAATTATAGGGTGTCATTAATTTTAACAGGGTCTCCAGCAGACTTGAATTCCTTGAACTTTGGGAATTATGCTCGAATATTTTAGGATCCTTGAAAAAAACCTTAAAATTTGCTTGAATTTTGAAAATCGAATTGTTTATTATTATTATTATTATTATTATTATTATTATTATTTATTATATTAAAAATTAATTAATTTAATTAATTTAATAAATCGGGAATCTTAAAGTGATAATAAATTGATTATGCACACCTCGCATTTTTTTTAAATTAGTTTTTGTCATTGAACCTAGGTATTTTTATAATTTTACTTAAATAAATAATTCTCGTCCGCCCTATTAGTCCGACATATTTATTTACGGACTTTAAAAGTGAAATAAATATAGATAGTCCGTCATATTAGGTATTTTCAGAAAATATATAAATATTTAGCTGAATATTACGCTTAAATATATAAAAATTAACAATGTGGGAGAGTTCCATAACCTGCAATGTACTAACCTTTTCTTAAAATTTTGCTGCTTGTTTGATATTTTGTTGACATTTTATTGTCTTGGTGCGTGTTTTTTTTAAATATTACAAAATAATCAAGAATAATGACATTTTACAGATTGAAAACAGTACAACAATGTTTGTTCGAGCACTTAAAAGTAGCATCCCCACGAGATTTTATATTAAACGGTATTAATAATAATAACAGTAGTGTAGATAGCGACTGTCAATTAAATTCAATTTAAGGATAGCGACGCCCAAAGTAAAAAGACAGTTTTGGATTTACCTTGTATCGGATGGTAAATCCAATACTTTTTCCTCTTTGCCTTCAAACTTTAGAATTATATATTTGCAGTCGATGCAGAAGTCCGGAGATCAAAATCTGTGTTCTAGACGGAGCGGTTCTAAGCGGGTCGATGCTGCGACCACAATCAAGTCTAGAGTAATCAAGTTAAAGATTCATTAAAAGCCCGTGAATAACTGGGTACTGGGCACCACTGGCATCCCACCCAATCACTCGACCCAATCACAGCCTAAACCAACCATCAATTAATTATAAGACGACCGTCCCATTCATAAACGTTCAAATTAAACCTCTAAAACTCTCAACTTCCCTCTAGTTTTCCCTCTAAACATTTTTCATCTAAAAACTCAAAGCATCAAATACTTCATTTCGATTAATTATCGATAGATTCGTTAGACAGATCGTTTTCCTACGGACGGTTATATGTATCTAAAAATAGTCTCCTAATGGCTTCCTCGCGTTTTTATAACGTACTCAAACGAAATTGTGTTTTTAGAAGCCATTATTGTCTACTTTATTTAATTTTTACTACGTTTTCATTAGCTTGATTTCTTGTTTGTTTGTTTGTTTGTTTGTCCAGTACAAATCTTGCAATCGCTTTTTAACTAACTTCCCGAGTAGCTAAACATTTGAAACTTTTAGAATAGCTCAGAACACGATGACTTTTTTGCCATCATTCAGCAGAATTTAATTAGTTTTCAGAAAATTTTGCTGCATGGAAAGTTAGTTCGGAAAAAATCCGTAAGTTATTTTATTTGTTTTGACATATCCCATAGTATTGCCAATCTTCATTTTTGTGATTTTTTATTTAGAGGTAAACATTGAATGACAGCGAAAAGTAATCAAAGAAATAAATTAATTGACGTGTGACTCCCAGGTTTGTTTACACTTGTGTCCTAGGTATAGGTTTAATTTTTCTGCATATGTACTTCTTTTCTTGTACACATTTTTCTTCTCTTACTGTCCCTACACGGGGGCACATCGATGGCACGGTTTAGATTCGGTGTTGGTGAGATCCGTTGTACAAAGATTAAATCTGTCCTTTTATAGGTTTAGGTTCAGCTCTCTAGATGGTTGTCATTATTATGTAAAGTAAATAAATTCGGAACTATGTATTTTTTTCACTAACATTATATATAACAATGACAATTATACTATCAACATTCCATATGATTCAACAGAAAATTTAAGTAGTATATAAAAAGTTATTTTTATCTTGTAATTATTTCCCATCTTTATATTAAGGAATATTTAATGCTGGCTAAGTACTACTTAGCATCTAAGTTTCATAAAAATCGGATGAGTTCTTTTAACGGTATAGGTGTAAATAAGTGTATGTTTTTGCGCATGTGGAAGAGAAACAAATGGGCGCAGAAGGTTGAAACTTATATGGGACCAACAATGGGTTAATTTTGACCTACCATCCATATTTAATCTTGCGAGTAGTTTATTAGATACGATGGTCGTTGGTGAGCAAATATTGTGTGACAGACAGACTAAGGACTAAAAAATGTTTCCTAATGTCGTCTAAAACGGAGTTTTGAAATGGGACACATCAAATTAATTTCGTTCTTTAAAACGACCACAGAGCTTCCGTTACCTTCGGTAAGCTCGGAAGTAAAAAAGGGGGAAAAAATAAATAAATATACATAATTTTGGGTTGTAAAGGATAACATTAATAAATTAAGTGATTTGATTCGAGGAAGCTTAGTTCCTCACTAATTTTCAGTCTATTTATCACACTTTTATTGGTTTGACAAGAAATAATATTCTTATTATTATTTTTTTTTTTTTACTTTTTCATATATAAAGAGAAAGTATTGTGATGGCGCGAAAATTCGATTTTGAGATTTTGATGGATTTACACGTTTTGAGGTCCCCTGAGTCCAAAAAAGTGGTTTTTAAAAAATGTCTGTCTGTCTGTCGTCTGTGCAGACGCCTGGAGCCTAAACTACTGGGCAGATTTTGACGAAATTTGTCATACATGTTCAGAAAAATCATACCCCGAGGCGAAATCGAGAAATGAATTTTAGCTCCAAATTTAGGGGCGCTGCTCCCCAAAAACTCTGAAAAAACGTGAAAAAAAATTATTTCTCGAAAACGGTTCCGACGATTTTGATTAAAAAATTCTAAAATATAGTCCATTTAAATACGAATCCTACGATATAAGCCGTTTTTCCGGGAAAAATCTAGTTCCTGAGAAAAAAGCTTAAAACGGCGGGCCTAGAGAGTCCGATTCCTCGCCCGGGAGAATTTATTTTTATGATCAATTTTAATGAAATGCACAATAATAATTAAATTTACATACGAAAACTAATAAATGGAAAACACTGGGCTAAATAATTATGAACTCGTATATGAGAAAGTTTGTCTGAGTTGTCTCGGACCGATTTTTTATAAGTGTGTTTACAATTTTTTTGTATTTCACCGCCAACATTTAGCCGTGGAAGAGTGGAAATTTATTGATTTTATCGGCTAATACAAACGATTTTGGAAAAAATAAAAATAAATAAATAATAATAATAATAATAATTATTATTATTATTATTATTATTGATTATTGAATTCTTATAAGAAATACATAATCTGTGCAATTTGCAGCTTTCTAGGCAGTGGAGAAGTGGGTACTAGATTTTTTCCGGGAAAAAGGGCTACTCTATGGTTAAATTCGTATTTAATTGGATTGCATTTTAGAATATTTTCAATTACAGTCGTCTGAAATGATTAAACATTTTTTTTATATGAAAAAAATCTAAAACTCGCAGGGTAAACCTAACGAGTTGTTGGTCAAAGTACTTGAAAGTAAATCTAATGTTGCCACTTGCCACTAATAACTAGTTAATTAAACGCCACCTTTCCACTAATCCCTTTCAACGACCCTCCGTAGCTCCACCCACTTTAATCCCCTTGACGCTCCATCCCCTAATTTAGAGCTCTATTCACCGAGATTTGTAATTACAGACGTTTTATAGCCGTTGAAAATTTAAGAATGATATTTTTCCCCCTCTTGGAATAATGGTTCGACTCGGATAAGCTGCAACAATGACATAATAAATATTCATTGCTTTTGGGTCTTTTTCACTTCATATTCAGCTTTACTTGCCATTTACTTCTTCGACTTCAACTATTTTGTAAAAAGAAATAAAAACCCGTCTGCTGTACATTTTTAAAAGTCCGATTATTTTTTGGTTTTGTTATATTATAGTCCTGGGTTGATGTCGGGGATCCTGATGAAGGGGCCGCAGTGTTGTTTTTTTTTGGCGTTCTTTTCTCAAACAGAAAAAAAATCCCCAACCCTCTTTTTTTCATTTTCGGAAAAAACAAAAAAAAAATTCTATAAAAAGGGGGCAAAGAGGGAAAAAAAGTTTTTCCTTTTTTCGATTGTTAAATAGAAAAAAAAGCTGTATAGTTTAAAATGGAAAGAGAAAGTGAAAAGATGTTTAAATTGTAAATGAAAAGGGATTTTTTTCGGGGGGGGGGGGGGGCTCGGTTCTGTTGTGTTGAGTCTGCCCACTAGAAACCCCAAGTTACAAGGAATCGATAAACTCGGTTTCTCTCGCCTTCTTCTATCATTTCATCCTTTGCTGCCAGCTAGCGTCACTCTCAACCTAAATCTAACCATCCGCAGACTCAAACATAAAACATTGCCAACTTCATTATTAAATGCAGTTATTTAAGAAGATCGCATACCACCGACAAAACAGATTTTTTGACAAAAACTGATTCGATAGTGTGATTGTTATTTTTAAGTACATTGTGATTAGAAAGTTATAGATAATTTTAAATTAAACCCCCAATAACGTTATATTTACGCTTTTTTTGCCATTCTAAACCATATTTACAAAAAATATGTTTCAATATTTTAACTATAACGTTAGTTTACTCTTTTCATTTTGTAAAGTTCACAATCACCCTTGAAAAAAAAATATAATAAAAAATAGACACTTGCATCCTGTCTCGTACTTTATTGATTTTATGCTTTTACAGTCCATTACTGTATAATTTATTTGTTTCCCCCGTTTTTAAATATGTCAAAATTGTTTCGATTTTTTACATAAATAAAAATTAATCTAGCAAAAGTTAAAGAGCGCTGACGGTTCAAATTAATCTGGGGTTATCTACGGGTTACCTTCAACTGTAAATAAATGTTTCATACAAATCAGATAAGTACTTTTGAAGCTATAGGTGTAAATAAATGTATATTTGTGCGCATGTGAAAGAGAAACAAATGTGCACAGAAGGTTGAAACTTATATGGGAACACGAATGATGTAATAATGATTTACCATAAAAATGTATGGTTTTAAGATATGTTGGTTTGCAAAAATCGAGTGACAGACCGACAGAGAGACACGGAATCAAAAATGTTCCCTGATGTCTGAAACGGATTTCTGTCTTGGAATTTTTGAAATTGGTGACATAAAATATTTTCGTTCTTCAGAAAGATCACATAGCTTCCGTTTCCTTCGGTAAGCTCGGAAGCAAAATAATATAAATTTTTGTGGTTTATGAACAAGTAGGAGTAATTTATACAGAATTACTTCTTTTAAAAACTCTAAAAATAAGGAAATGTTTCCGTTTTAATATAGTTCTTTATTGTGGGGCATACTATATATGTATATTTTTTGATACTTTGTTAACCCCGTGCATTAAGTCCGCTTGCGGACTTAATGCACGGGGCATAATCTATAACTTTGCGAGAATGTCGCTACTGAAATATCAAATTCCCCACAAGAAACAAATAAATGCACGTGTTTGGAGAACCGGCTATCTACTTATACATTCCGCTCTAACTATGCGGGCCGAGAATTTAGACATTTTAAATAAAGAGCTGTGACTCCTCGCAGCCGGCGCCAACACTGTCATGGTAATGTAACGGACAGGTATTAAAACATAGAAAGAGCACGCGCAGGCTGAATCCTGTCAGCTTGTGAAGCGGTCGAGTGCGGCCATATTTTAACATGCTTAAGAAGCTGGTTCTACAGACTGGAATTGTAGGAACTAACGAGAAGCCTGCATGAACAGCTCGAAAAATGTCAACACTGGAAGCAACTACTACAGGTAGTAATTAGTAATTTAGATGAGGTTGAGATACCTACGTGACACGTGACCAGTAAACTCATTAACACCTTGGAATGGCACTACTGTGCCAGGAGCAGCACTCTGTTATTTCTTGACTGTGCTATTAGCAGGACACTGTAGTTCTGTGACCAAGCCAGTAGCAGGATACTGTAGTTCCGTGACCGTAGCAGTAGCAGCACACTGTAGTTATGTGCACACTGCAGTTACATGTTACACTGCATGCTGTGTAGTTACATACCCGAGCCAGGAGCAGCACACTGGTATTTCTTGACTGTGATACTTTATTATTATAAACAACCAACGCTAGGCGGCTTTAATCCCACATTGATATTGGGAATTTAGCCGTGGGCAGATCAATATAGTTCTCGGTGATTAGTCCCAAAATCGATCTTTTTAATCTTCAATATAACATTCTTTAAGTTCTTCAGGGTCTATACAGGGTAGTTCGAAGATAAACATAATTAGTTGGTCATCGTTGGTAGAACATCGGTAGTCCTCAGTAAATCATAATTCCTGAATTTTTCTAAAATGCTTGGTAAGACATTTCGAACGGCTTGTTGGATTCCAATATCGAAGTCCACTACAAAGTTCTTTGGGTTTACGGGGTGCAAGAGGTATAACCCGGGATTACCTGACCCTCTCACCCTTCAGACACTTTAGACTAAGAGGCTGGCGCACTTCGACCGTAACCTTTTTCTAATCCGAAGGGGGGCTGGCGCACTTCGGTACCAGCCGTTCTTTAACCGAGCCGGTAGCAGCAAGCAGCACACTGTAGTTCCGTAACCGAGCCAGCAGCAGCACATTGTAGTTCCTAACGTAGTTGGTTTTAACAACCATTATTTGAAAGTTCTGGTCTTTCGGCGATTCTTCCGAAGTTTCGCTTGTTAATGGAGAAGCATCTTCTCATAGGTTTATTGGTAATGGTACCGATCTATGTATCCTGTATAACTCTTTTGTTTTACGCTTCCAACATCTCTTTTTGTTATTACCCAGGAAGAGTTGTCCCTTAATTTCAACTTCCACAGGTAACCTCGGTACCTGAACCCCGGGCAGACAAACCTCACGACCCAAAACCTGGCGTTGAACAAGTAGCGTTGCCCGGCATTTAGAAATATTACAACAGAATTGCCAGAGAAATTATTGAAATAGATAAACATCTTCACAATTAGAACAGCGAAGACGGTATTAGGCTGTATAAAACGTGGAATGAAAGCTGAGTTGGGTTATGAGCACTGCGACGTGAATCAAGTGTTGTTTGATTGGCGGTGCCGGAGAGAAATTTATTCTGGTTTTTGTAACGATAGAATACTTTTTCGTAACTTTTTACTTTCAGAAGCATTTTAGTTGTGGAGTTGTCAATGCTTGGCAGATGTAAATCCTTTTTTAATCTTCATTTAATTAGAAATTAAAACTCTTGTTAGATTCTGATCAATAAAAAGTTTTAACTTGATAAATGATTTTTTTTTTATCAAGAAATTAAATGGAATTAAAGGTTGTAATTAAACTTTTATGTATATACTTTTTTTTGTAGAACTTACTGTTAATTTTTTTGTTAAGTTTTCTCATTTCAAAGCTTTGAAGCGGATTGAGGAGGGTTGAGTTGAAGCATTTCAATCGGTATTCCATCAATTAGGTAAAGGAACGGAAAAGAAGGGGACGCTACTATCAGGGCACGAAGTTTTTTTCTCTGTACTCCTGTTCTTTTTCCCAACTGCATTTTCATTTAAGAGTTGTCATGGATCGAAACAACTTTTTTCCCCTTTTAGCCGTTTTATTATTATTATTTTTTTTTTTTTACTTCATTCTGTCTTAATCTGTTTTTGAATAACGTAAACTCCGTGTAATGAAAGAAAAAGTCTTAAGCCATTAATATCTAGGAGATAGGAAAAGTAATTGTTTTCCGATTGAATAGAGATTGGGTGGGGGGGGGGGGGGGGACTTGAACTGTGTTATCGCGTGACTCCATCTATCTGTATAACAAGCAAATATTGGACACGGGACAAATACATTATCGTTACTGTCAAACACAATAATTTTAAATACATTAATTACTCTTGAGATAAGTTAATTACACAGAATCGATTACTGTAATCTAGCACTTAGGAAGATAGATGTTCAGGCTCTGTTTGAATGAATACTAATACGATATATCTTAAGCAAGTAAAATTGGGATTAATCTACCTATAACATGGTTGCCGGACTCTTCCCCACAACTGTATTCTATTATGTTACCTAGACACTAAAATTGGTTTACCTTTAGCTCAGTATAATTAGTTTTCCGAGCTTACCGAGGCTATCATTCTCAAGTCTCCGAATTCAACAATTCCAAAACAGAAAACTGTTTCAGGCATCCGTGAACATTTTACTACGTTTTTATTAGCTTGCATTCTTGTTTGTTTGTCCGGTACAAATCTGGCAATCGATTTCTAACTATAACTTCCCGAATAGCTAGACATTTGAAACTTTTAGCATAGCTCAGAACACGATGACAATAAATTATTTTAATACTTTTAGCCATCTTTCATCAGAATTTAATTAGTTTTCAGCAAATTTTGCTGTGCGGAAAGTTAGTTCGGAAAAAATCCGTAAGTTATTTTATTTGTTTTGCCATATCCAATGTTTACGCAATCTTAATTTTGACGGGTCTCAAATTTGTGATAGATAAACATTGAATGACAGCAAAACAGGAAATATCGATTATATTATTTCAAATATATATCGATGACATGCTTTAGATTTGGTGTTGGGGAGATCCGTTGTACTAAGATTTGTCCTTTTATAGGTTTAAGATCAGCTCTCTAGATAGTTGTCATTTATGTGAAGTAAATAAATTTGGAACTATTTTTTTTTTCACTAACATTATGTATTATGTAACAAAAACAATTATATTATCAACATTACATAAGATTCAACAGAAAATTTAAAAACGTAGTATATAAAAAGTTCTTTTTATCTTGAAATTATTTCGGTCTCGTGTCAGTCGGTCTATTGTCGAACGATGATGATAACTTAAAAACAGCTTATCCGATGTTGATGAAATTACGATGGTAGGTCATCAATGTCGGTCCCATATTATTTTCAACCCATATTATCTTCTACTCCCTTTGCTTTCCCTTCTGCATGAGCAAAAAACTTTTTTGCTTCCGAGCTTGCCGAATGTAACGGAAGCTATGTGATCGTTCTGAAGAAAGAAAATATTTTATGTCTCCGATTTTAAAAATTCCAAGACAGAAATCCATTTCAGGCATCAGGGAATATTTTTGGTTCTGTGTGTGTCTGTCGGCCTATCGCTCAATTTTTGCGAACTAACATATCTTAAAAACTATACTCGTACGATTTTAATGCAATTTTGATGGTAGGTCATAATTAGACTACTGTTGGTCCTATAGAAGTTTTAACCTTATTACACCTATATTTTATTTACCTAACATTTATTTACACCTATATCTTTAAAAGTACTCATCTTATTTTTATGAAATTTGGTTTGTCGAATGCAGATATAGCTCCAACCCCAAATTAATGTCAACCTTCTGCCCTCTTTTAATTTTGCCAAATTGATACTTTAATTCATGTAAAAAATGAAAAGATTTTTGGACAGATTTAAAAACCGGTGTGAAAATTAAATAAATTTGACAATAATAGGTTGTTAAACATAAAATCATTAAAGAATACGAAATAGCTATGTGCCACACTAATTGGCAGACAATTTTATATTTGTCGGTCTTCTCTTTGGAAGAAACAAGAGATTCCCCATAATTCCCCACAACCGGACATGCCCTCCCACAATATAATTGGTTCTTAACAATACAAGGGTAGAACACGAAACGAGGGGTGCCACACAGAAGAGCTGAGCCAACTAAGAAAATCAAAAGAAAGTTAGAGGCTTTATCTTGTATGTTTCATATTACTACCGCTGCTTTTCCTAACGCGTTTACAAATGTATGAGATACGACGACAGAGCTCTTTTCTTTCCTGCGGAATCCTCGGAAGCTTGCGAGCTCTGTTACTCCCTCATCCAGGTACTACCTTAATCCTCCCCACAGAATAACTCATCAGTTATTCAACGACCGGAGAAAGAAGAAGGGAGACGAGAGAATAGCTGGTTCTTCTTCTTCTCTGTCTGAAGAGATAAAAAGACACGTTATTATGGGTGCTTAAACCCACGGGGATTCGAACCCGACTAAAGCGTCGACGCGCTTTACGTTGCTTATTGATGCGCGGGATATTTGCATGCACGACAAAGTCGTCTCCGTGTCTTAAACACGGAACAAACCAACAAGATAACCGTCATAAAAAATAATAAAAGACAGTCTTTTCTCGTTCATTTCTCTTATGTCAAGTGCTTGTATCTCTTTTAGACTTCTTTTCCTTTTTTTATTCATTAAAAAAGGGACTTGGTGAGACAGAGACAACTCACGTGAAAAAAAAAAAAATAATAATAATTTTCGAGTATTTGTATCTCTTGCCTTTCTTCAAATTGCCACAAGTTTGTCAAAGTTGTTTCTCACTCATTTTATTTTTACTTACAAATTCATTTTAGAAAAAATCTTATAAGAGTAATAAAAAAAATCACAATCTCGGAAAAAGTATTTTTATCTACGATTGATACGAAATATAAACATTATATCTCTGTTTAGATGCGTAGAAAGTGGTTATTTACGTACTTGTATTCATTGCGCATGCGCGTCTCATAGTTCTGTACAATTCCTCTTCTTTACCACGCTAGCGCGGTAAAGAAGAGAAATTCTTCAGCTTTACGCACAATTAGCGAGTTTGTTTACTTTAACAAAACTAATTTGCTATTATTTTATTAAAGTAACTGTTTATATCGAGTTTTCAGTGAAAATCAATGAATGAATCAAGTGGCTTTGACGAAAATGTAGAGAATAATACTCCTCCAGAAATAATTAATTCGGCAAAAAATACAAATCATGATTAATGCCATCTTTATCAAGAGAAGAGATACGAACTTACATACAGCAAGTTTATTTTTTTCTGTATTTATTATTTAAATCTATTATTTAACAATCGTAGATAAAGTACGGTACGCAACTCGTGCGAAAACGGCATTTTGCATTGCTCGTGTGGTTTTACTACCCTCGCTGTCGCTCAGGTGCAAACTCCACACTCGCATGCAAAATGCTACTTTCCGCACTCGACGCGTAATGTACTATTGTATGTTTATGTATTTCCAATCTCTTATTTGACTAAAGAGAATTGAGACGGGGTTTTTGCTCTGGATTTTTTATTACTACGTTTTTATTAGCTTGCTTTCTTGTTTGTTTGTCCAGTACAAATCTTGCAATCAATTTTTAACTAACTTCCCGAGTAGCTAGACATTTGAAACTTTTAGAATAGCTCAGAACACGAGGACAATGCATTATTTTAATACTTTTAGCCATCTTTCAGCAGAATTTAATTAGTTTTCAGCAAATTTTGCTGTATGGAAGTTAGTTCGGAAAAAATCCCTAAGTTATTTTATTTGTTTTGACATGAGCCATGTTTACGATCTTTATTTTGACGGGTTTCAAATTTATGATTTATGACAATAAATTTTAAAACTTAGTATATAAAAAGTTCTTTTTATCTTGTAATTATTTAATCTGTTGATAGACCTTAAGGTCACAAAGAAATACTTATTATTTTGTCTCATAAAAAAAAGGATTTAGATGGGTCTCGAACCTTTGACCTCCTGAGCTTGAGACAAGTGACTCATACCCGCGGTATAACTATAATGTGTGGAGTTAAATTTGATTAGTATAGTCAGTAACATAGGAGATATAGATATTAGTTCCACTTTTTGAATGAAATAGGAAATTCAGCACTAGGGGCGCCATGTGAATCGTTCAATTTTTTTCGTTTGACAGCAAATTGAGGTAAATATCAGCAATAGCGTACCCCTTCTCACTCCAACGTATTTTTTGGGATATCAACTCTCCTATGATCAAACCATACATATATTATTATATACGAATGGAAGGGGTGAATTGATATATCGAAGCCAACTGTACGACTTCGAAAGACATCGATTACACGGAAGGGGTACTCTATTACCGAGTTTTGCCCAAATTGATTTCAGCTTACATTTCAAATACACATTTTTAGGTGTAAAGACCTATGTAATATAATATGATAGTGCTCGTAATTGCCTGACAGATGTGTTGTTTTCAAAGCAGATCAGTCCGGCCACGATCCCGCCAGTATTAGACGGTTTAATGACGTCCCATTATATATAAATAATTCCAGGCAACAATGAAACCCTCGTCGCGTGGGCGCTTTTGTAAGGAAAACAGTTAATCACTATCTAGCCTTTGTTTTTTTTTTTTTTTATTTAAACTATCTAAACTCTTTTTAGACTGAAGAACCGTTGTGAAGGATTGATTTATCTGTGTCACATTGATCCCCTGGTAAGTCCTACGCAAGTGTAAATACAGTCTTACTTCCCGAGATGTTTTTTTTTTTTTTTATTTAAACTATCTAAACTCTTTTTAGACTGAAGAACCGTTGTGAAGGATTGATTTATCTGTGTCACATTGATCCCCTGGTAAGTCCTACGCAAGTGTAAATACAGTCTTACTTCCCGAGATGTTTTTTTTTTTTTTTATTTAAACTATCTAAACTCTTTTTAGACTGAAGAACCGTTGTGAAGGATTGATTTATCTGTGTCACATTGATCCCCTGGTAAGTCCTACGCAAGTGTAAATACAGTCTTACTTCCCGAGATGTTTTTTTTTTTTTTTATTTAAACTATCTAAACTCTTTTTAGACTGAAGAACCGTTGTGAAGGATTGATTTATCTGTGTCACATTGATCCCCTGGTAAGTCCTACGCAAGTGTAAATACAGTCTTACTTCCCGAGATGTTTTTTTTTTTTTTTATTTAAACTATCTAAACTCTTTTTAGACTGAAGAACCGTTGTGAAGGAGTGATTTATCTGTGTCACATTGATCCCCTGGTAAGTCCTACGCAAGTGTAAATACAGTCTTACTTCCCGAGATGTTTTTTTTTTTTTTTATTTAAACTATCTAAACTCTTTTTAGACTGAAGAACCGTTGTGAAGGATTGATTTATCTGTGTCACATTGATCCCCTGGTAAGTCCTACGCAAGTGTAAATACAGTCTTACTTCCCGAGATGTTATTTTTTTTTTTTTTCGTAAAAGACTGCGAAGAGAGTATTAGGTTGATCTGAATTGTGTATAAATATATATGTTGAAGCAAGGATGGAGAAAGCAGCGAGCTTCACTGCTTTCTTTCTTATTATAATTCTTATCTACTATATTGATTAGACAATATTTTAACTTGAGGGAACATAAAACAGTCTGGGGGAGACTAATCTGGAGTTTACAATTAGCGTGTGTGGCTGTGAGAATTGTCGTGATGGAGCATCCAGGTATCGGTTATCTTCCTTCAGCACTTCTGAGTAAAATTTACCGTTCTGTATTTGCCCAGCAGGCATAAACTCCTTATGGATCACTCATTTTGCGTCTAAGAAGACTATAAGAGTCGCTCTTGATTTATCCATGTGAAAATATAATGGCACAACACTGTTAGATGGTTCTCTGCATCTTGATTCTCGACGTGAGCATTAAGCACACTTGCACTTCGGGTTTGATCTTTACACTCCAAAGGGTCGGAGGCAGGTGAGATGGATCTCTTAGCTTACATGAACACCCCACTCCCGATCCTGCCCATAGATATCCTCCCTCCACCCCCTTCGCATTGGCAGCAAATAATCGATACTTATTGAACTAACTATGAAGTATTGTTTGTATTATTCTGTTTTCCTTGGAGCGATTATTGCTAGGCTCTAGACTCGGAGCAAGCGTAATCGCAGTCGTGAAGCGTTTACTGCAGGCAGATTTGTGAAATATGTCTCAGCTAAAACTTTAATTTTCTTCCGAAAAAGGCGACAAACTAATCGAAGGTATAGCAGCACATCCACCTGAAGCACTCCTTCATTTAAAGCACCATCTACTTCTTATAAAAATGATCTGGCCCACTTAACATTAATTGAATTTGTTGATCATTTCTTTTACCAAAGGTGTATGAAGGTATTCATACACAGGTATATGTGTGTGTTTGTGTGTGTGAAGATATTTTAACAATAATTTTTACTTTGTCGAATTATTATATTTAGACAGTAAGAATTGTGAAGGTGCAAGAAGTCGATTTTGATGGATATACAATAATTCTAAAATATATTCCATTTAAATGCGCATCTAACCGTATAATCTTATTGCGCAGCGTAATCGAATGAGTTGTTTTCCCTGGTGGAGCTTCGAACTTAAAATGTGAGTTTCGGATTCGATTCTAGAGTAGTCGTTTTTTAGTGCGACACTTCGGTGGCGATAATTGCTCTGCGATCATCGCAACAGTCGCTCCAATCACAACGTAGCTTAAAGTCTGGAAATAATTTGAATATATATTTGTTATGGGGAGTGTTGTAAAGGGTCGGTTTTGGAATGGCTGTGAAGGAATGCGTGGCCGCGCAGAGTCGCGAGATGAAGGCTTGGCATGATTGATACTTTGTAGAAGAGATATCTTTTGATGGGACCGCGAGTTGATTAACTCCGGTACGAGGTACCGTCTTAACAGCTCGTCATTATGTACCTCAGTCCCTTCAACATGTACCCCAAGAGATGTACTGATAGCCTTGTCTCTCAACCAGCGTTCCGAACTTGATCCGACAGTCCGTCAGTCTGCCAAATCAAATACTTGGAATATTTCAATCGAAGTCTCCAGCATTCCCGATATCGCTTATCGCACTTATAATTTGTGTCGATATTTTTTTTTAAATTTTGCGGTGTAACTTTATCTTACCGAATGGTGTAGAGTTGTCAATGTCTCTAAATTTGCAGAAAGTGTTAGCGATTTATTTAGCGAAGTAACGTAAAACATTGATTTAGAAATGAAAACTAATTTATCGGTAAATATTTTATTGAGTCAAAGTGGTCAAATTTCCTGCAGTCTCTTAATTTCGACGGTAAATTATCCATTGTGACAATACTCTGATTCTATTTACTTTTCCAACATTACTGTTGTCAATATTATCTTTGACAAACTCTTTTCATAGTTTGAATACAATTTATAAAATAAAAATAATTTGTAAAGTTTTTGTGTTATCTTATATACTGGGGCAGCAAGCAGTTGTTTATACACTGAACCCCTCGCTGCTAGTTCATGGGAGGGGTTAGCTATTGTTGCTGCTTGCCACAGCAAGGTTTCTTTTCAAAGCTTCACCCTTGTACTTCATTATCATTGATTCCGTATAACAGCTGTTACTCATTCATTTTTTTTTTTTTTTTTTTAGGAGTAAAACTTTTTATTTTGATGCATTTACTCAAGCCATTCTACGCACAAACAAATCATTTTTATTTGCATTATTCGAATAATGAACCCATTAAAAAATAAAGTGCGTATGACGTATAAATAAATTCATAATAAATTATAAGGAAATAAAACTGAGGGTACAGAGAAAAAATTATCCTGATAAGGATTCTTCAATGACCATATATCATTATAGTTTAGCCTATTTTACAGTATGTATTTAACTGTTGTTAGATGTTTAGGAGCGTTCTAGCTTATTTTATGGTATAGCTTCTGTCAAATTTCACAAACATTAGAGTATTATGCTGAGTGTCATCTAACAATCAGACTTGTGTGTAATGTGGCAGACACCCATATGTGTCATTTATAGTCACCCATATGTGTCATTTATAGTCACTCATATGTGTCATTTATAGTCAAATAGTCACTCATATGTGTAATTTATAGTCAAATAGTCACTCATATGTCATTTATAGTCAAATAGTCACTCATGTGTAATTTATAGTCAAATAGTCACTCATATGTGTAATTTATAGTCAAATAGTCACTCATATGTGTTATTTATAGTCACTCATATGTGTCATTTATAGACACCCTCTACACTCTACACTACAATACTTTTTTTTAATTTAAGTAGCTGGTTCTATTAGTATAATATTATGTTTAGTTATAAAATAATAATAATTGAAATTGTTGGATATTACTGCATTAAAATTGGACCAATAATTTGTATCATTATTAATTTATATTTAAAAATGGGGTAAGACAATATTTTTTTTTTTTGGACTTACATTCTTTATTTTTTTGTTGTTAAAAAAGAGAACCTTATTCAATCTTTAATTTATTTAATTTTATTTTAATTTTTATTTTTATGTAATGTTAATTTAATGAGCTTTTCTAATTTAGATGGGATTAAGAAAAGTAATTGTTTAATAGAATATAAAGAAGGAGCGGCACGTAACTCTGTGCTAAAGAGGTGTCATTACTTCTATTGTTCTGTTCCTGTAAACGTTCTTCTATTCCGTTCTTACATACACACATCCATGCCTTTACTTGGCTCCAGTAGCATACAGTGCAAACACCTCAATATATACTGCTCCCAGTCTTTGAAGTAGCTCAGGTAAAACAAAACATTTTAAATAAACATCGGCACACATGACATTTTCAGAAAACTTTCTCACACATGTCTTACCTCATCTGCACAATCGAACTCGTGACTCGCCGGCACTCTTGAGTGGCATTCGTCCGTTCGTCCCCTCAACATGTCGTACCTCATCTGCACAATCGAACTCGTGACTCGCCGGCACTCTAGAGTGGCATTCGTCCGTTCATCCCCTCAACATGTCGTACCTCATCTGCACAATCGAACTCGTGACTCGCCGGCACTCTAGAGTGGCATTCGTCCGTTCATCCCCTCAACATGTCGTACCTCATCTGCACAATCGAACTCGTGACTCGCCGGCACTCTTGAGTGGCATTCGTCCGTTCGTCCCCTCAACGTTACCGTTAACACACTTGCTGAATGTTCGTCTCGTCAAGCCTTCAAAAAACCGCTCCCAGCGCGAGTCAGGCGATTGATGTGGCGAATGACGAATGAACTTAGTACTCATTCGCTTCGCCATTCATTTGTGAATGTGCGTATGCAGATACGGCATCTAATTGTGTATGGTGGTTGTATTACATTCATGAACGAGTATGATGGTTCTACAACATGTCTAACTGAGTATGGTGGAAGGAGGGTATGTTAGCAAGATGCTGTCAAATAAAACAGTGACAAAGTTTATGCTAACGTTTCGCTAAATTTATTAGCATCATCAAAGTAAGAAACAAAGTGTAAAATAAAAATAATACAAAAAGGTCGAGGTTGACTCTACGAAATGTTATGAAGGAATGAATGGAAGTGTGGATGAAAATCCAGAAACTAGGAAGGGGTAAGTTATATCAGGTAGGTGGATTAGCGGAACAAGATTTACTTAGAATACTAACTATAGCTAGGAATACAATGATGGAAAAGTACTTAGGTACATGAAAGACATAGAAACAAAAACAAGCCTCGACCTTTTTGTATAATTTTTGGGACGAAGTTCCTTATGGCACGTTCTTGAGCCCGAGAGTGAATCCGAAAATAACGACCAAAATCACTGTCACAAAATTACCGTCACAAAATCACCGTCACGCCAAATCCGTCACGAAATCTACAGAAGACGATAACTTGAGTAAAAGCTCACCGAGTTAGTTGAAATTTGGTACATATGTTCATTTTACTAATGCCCAGGCTGAGTTCGTCGGAAAACGTTATCCATCCAAGCGTTCACGCGCAACGCTCGCGTAAACGTAAGCTTTAAAAGACGGGAAAAATTGTTATTAAGGAAGCCTGTTACTTGACTGGTTTTGATTATTTTTGTTATATATGTCAAAAATGTCACTTTGTTTTGTAAATAAATAAAATATTATCATGTAAAATTTCACCCTTGTACAAGCAGAAGCTGTAGAGTAGGGAAGAGATATATTTTAAATTAATCGGCCGGGTAGGTAAAAAATAGTCCTATTTCAATCCAAACTCCTTTAACAAACATACTCTTTCACTATAAACTCATCATAATCAACTTTTTTCTTTTATTCAATATATTTTTATATTTAGACGCTTGCTTTAATTATACAAATAATGATTTTCTTTTAATTTTGCCTTAACTCTGCTATAGGTACAAACAGTTCGTTACTTTTAATTTTGTCTCTTTTCTAACTCCGCCATGTATAAGTAGTTAGCAATGTATACGTACTTAGCAGTGTGATTTTATAATTTATATTTAATGAAAAATGTAAGGAACTTCGTTTCTACCGGGTGTCCCGCGACACCACACAGATTTTTTTTATTTTATGCTTTGTTTCTTGCTCCGAAACTTTCTCACTGTGTTTTATTTGACAGCATCTCGCCAACATATCCTCTTATTATACTTGAACCGTCACGAACGTGAACGTTCTCCATTATGTGTATAGTGGTTATACAACATGTATGAGACCATTTTCAGACTAACTGCATTTGCTAACTCGTATTAACTAGTTGGTGTTGTGTTGTGAGAGCGGACGAACCGTACTCTGTGCTGAAGTCGCTGCTTAGTGGAGCGCACAGAGAGCCGGGTGTTGGGAGGTTGAAGGGTGTGGTTAAAGCTCCACAGGAAAACCCTTATTATGAACACGCGACAAACAATGTACCATCTCGCCCTGCTAAATATTCAACAGCTTATTCAGGTTTATATAGGTTTCCAGGCTCTCTCAGCATCATGCCCGTGTTTGCCTTCTCGAAGCTCATCGTACAGCTCGGTCAACATCTTTCAACTTGCAGCCGCAATATCTCCTCCTCATTCAACTTCTCATTCGTACCGACTAAAACAACACTCGTTTCCTTACGGAAAATAACTTGATTCCAAACCGACATCTTACTTTAATATCCCGTCCGAGCTTAGTGAAGATGATGGAAGCATTGTAATCATGCTGAAGAACGAAATTTTGTTATGTCCCGAGCCCCGAATTAAATCTCTACACTGGCACTGCCGCGGCTTGATTACAAACGACTGAATTCAAAGGCGCCGGCGCGCTTTCTACGGATTGTTAGTATGCCTTCATATACTAGGTAGGGCTGAGAGAGCTGATAGTTGATGGCAACCTCCTATACTTTCCTAACTTCCTGTCACACGTATAAATCTTTTCGACTTTGGCCCTATGACGTGCGGCCCAACAGCTGGAGACTGGATTACATACCTCCTATAGCTTTTTAACTCCCTGTTATACTTTTCTGAGTTTTTAAGCTAAAAAAACTAAAACATAAAAGTAACCTAACGTTTTTGACTTATGTTCCATAGCCTAAACATGAAAATGTCAAAAATCCTGGACAGATGTTGAATGCAGGTTGATCTCTTCTTTGCTTATCGGCCTGTCATACATCAATTTCGCGAACTATCATATCTTAAAGACTACACATTGTAGTCGATTGTAATGAAATTTGGATGATCGTTTATAAAATGGCTACTTTTGGTCCTATATTATTTTTAAATTTCTGTTCTCATTGCCTTGATTTTTTTAATTTTTAATAAACACCTATCTTTAAAAACTCATCCGATTTTAAAAGAAATTTAGAATAGTTTGTTAAAAGTAGCCCACAGATTATATTTATTTTAATAGAATGCGCACATTTTGATTTTGTTGTATCATTCAGTACATTTAGCATTTAATAAAAATAATTATTATGACTCCACTGGGAATCGAAACCCGCCAAGTGGCTACACTTTCAATCACCATGTGATTATTCGTCAAATAATAGGTGGAAAGGAAACTATGTGCCACACTAACTAGCCGAATCTGTTTCATTACGCTCGTACTCATTTCCCTTTTCACATTTCTTAAAAATGTTTTAGTTTTTCTGTGGGAAAGGAATCTTCGGAATTGAAATTACCGCAATTAACTTGTTTCAGAGTCTGTTAAATCATAGTTTTCTCGTTCTAAAAATATAATTAGGTAGGTATTTACTGATAAAAGAAAGATTTACTGGATAAAAAGATTTTACTCATGTTTACATAAGCAAATATAATTCATACTTAATATCACAAAAATAAAATATCATTTTACAACAAAAATTGTTCCTTTTTTAAATTATAAATAAACTGTCAAAGGTTGTGCTTTCAGTGTGCACTAAGTATCCGTTGCCAATTTAACAAAGAGGACGAATTCGTTAACCAGGTTAATCAACCCAGCCGTATCAAGATGTGGCCATTAAAAGATTGTTTTAGCCATAACTCTATAACTATTTATTATAATGGCCTAGAACAAACGCCTTTATTTGTATTTATATTATCCAAACTCAATGAAACTGCATGAATATATTAAAAATTTAATATTTTTAAGGGGGGGGGGGCATGAAAATAGCAATTTTCATGGACACAAAAGCTTTACTCATGATTCGCAAGATTAGCTTTACACATGGCACCAAATTTATATATATATATATATATTTATTTATTTATACGCAGGACGTTCTCCTCTTTCATTTAACACCCCCCCCTCCCCATGACGCATTAGCCTTATAAAAATTTCAACCCCTAGATATTTTGGGGCTTCTCTATTATTTTTTCTGTGATTGGGTTATTTATTACTTATAACATAACCGCAATGTTTCACTTTGAGTTGGGTTGCTTTGAGTTGAGTTGGGTTGATTTGAGTTGAGTTGGGTTCGGAGATCAGGTGCGTTACAGACTAAGAGACAGACAGACTGACAAGCGCAAGGAATGTATAAAAGTCCTCTTTTTTTTGTTGCTAAGGACCCTAAAAAAAAAAAAAAAACCATAAAAGTCGAAAGAGAATTATAATAAAAAAAATATTAAGCGATAAAACACCCTTTACAAACAATGAGTTCGATCAAATTTATTCCAATCCAAAAACAATAATTTTAACCCCTTAAACTTCAACCCCTAGGTTTTGAAGGGTGATTTTTAATAATTTAAATACCTTGTAAAAAAGAGAAGGTATTTGCTAGGATTATGCCTCTGTTTGTCTCCCTTTAATATAAATAAATAAATAAATATTGACTTTCTCTGTGCATTTTATTATTTATTTTCTTTTATTGAAGATTAAATGTCGATTTTTTTTGTTCGTGTCATTTACGAAGCGGTTTGTTTGCCGGAGTGAAACTGGCAACTTGACTGAGTTAGAAAATACAGCGAGATATTGCTGTTTATTTATAAGTCCCCCCCCCCCCCCTCCCCCCCCCCTGCAATATAACTTTATTTTCTGTTTCATAGTCAGAAAGGTGAGTTATTATTCTATTTATACTTTTCTAACCAAACGTCGAATTATAATAATAGTACTGTACAATAATGATAATGATATATTATGCATATCGTTCTTATTCTTTTGTTTGGCTCTATTATCTACTTACAATTTTTTTTTTTTTTTTTTTTTTTTTTTTTAATAAGTCTGTGCAAACGCATGGAGCCCTAAACTACTGGATCGATTTCGTTTCTTGAAATTCGGCATACATGTTCAGAAAAATCATACATTAAGTTGAAATCGCAGAATGAATTTTGGTCTACATTTTGGGGACCTTATCCCGAAAACTCAATATATCAAGAAAATAAAGAATAATCACACTAACTGTTTGGACGATTTTCATTTAAAAAAAAAAATTGTATTCCATTTAGATTCACGGATCAGAACATATTACATGTTTTCCCCGAAAAATCAAGTTTCCAATTATTGTTGAAAATAAATCTGGTTCAGTTAAAAATCGATAACGAAATATAAACAATTAAATTGTTTTGAGTTTTATCGGACCAATTTTTTTCATTTTGGGACGGCACATAACAACACTGGAATTAAAAGGAAATTTGAACAAAGTGTTTAACCTTAAATTTACAAATGATAAGAGGGGGATATGTTACAAACAAGTGTAGACACTAATCTATTGTAGAGAATATAACTCCACGAGCAAACTTGATGGCGTTAATACATAATACATCGCAGTAACTAATGTTTTAATACATACCGGGTTTCCACAATAACACCCGCATGCGTACAGTGTTGCCTTTGCCACAAAACAAAAACAAAATTCTTTGTTTAGATGGCAGAGTCATTTGTTGGACACCTTCAACTTGTTCTATTTCCTTTGAATTCAAATAAAAATATTCTTTCCTTATTTTGGTTTGATTCATGAGTGAAGTTATAATTGTGCAAAACTTTTAAATTTTCGTAATTTTCAGCTGTTGAAGTCAACAGGTCTCATTTTAACATTCGCTAGTGTTTTCTTCAATTTCCCTCTTCGTGTTTTCTTTCGATCCAAACGTTTATTTTACATTGGAAAACATATTTTATCGTTTTATCGAAGATTATTATTCAGTGTTGTAAAAGAATAAGCTTGGATAGCGGGTCAATCTAAATGGAGACTTACTATTAATAACGCCTACACTATTAAACTTAGCATATTAAGTACTTATGCGCCCTGTAGCAACGGTGGAAACTGACCTGGTCTCGCATTCCCACGTTCATCTCAGCAAGAAGTTGACGACCGCCAGATATACCGAGGAAACTAAGTAAGAAATGAAGTAATGTAGACAAAGCGAGAGGAAAGAAGAATAAGCGCGTCATGTTTGCCGCGAAGTAGAATCCCCGGAATCTGGAGGAGTGCCAGCGTGATATTTACTATTCTCCGCACAGGCTCAAACGCTATTTCATCATTTTTTCTGCCTCTAGTGACCCTTCTTTGCATTTGAATCACGCTGTAAACTCATAGTCGATAAAATTTACTCGTAAAATTGCTTTATTGTCGCCATCTCCGTTAGTGATTTGTTTTGTTAATGTTTAGTTTTCACTGTTTAATAATTGTAAAATGCGTGGAGATTTTTTGTTGCGCTTACTTGTAGCGTATGTATCTGTTAATGAATAAAAGCCAAATACCACTCATTAAGTTACTCGCCTATCACATTATCTCTCCCAGGAAAAATCTAGTTTCTCTCGTCCGATTTAAATGAAATATAAATAGTTAATCATAATTAGCCCATTGTTGGTCTCTTATAAGTTTTAACCTTGTGCGCCCATTTGTTTCTCTTCCGCATGCGCACAAACAGACATGTATTTATACCTATATCTTCAAAAGTATACTTACATGATTTTTATGAAATTTAGATCGTAAGTATAGACCGCAGATAGCTCAAGATTAATTTCAACCGTCTACTCTCTTTAAACTGAAGCTAAATTAATACTTTAATTCATGAAACAAATCAAATCAATTTTGACAGTTTTAAAAACGGTGGGGGGAATAAAATAAAGTTGACAATAGGTTTGTTCCAACCGAGCATTGTACCGTCCGCGGGATCGTCACGGGCATGCGCAAAGGATAAAAGCCGTTCCAAGCTGACTTGTGACAGTGTTTCGTACCATCCACGATACTGTTCCAACCCTGGCAGGGATCGTTTGCGAACTGTTCACTGTACGGTCCCAACGATCCTCTGACAATACCATGTACTGCTTTGTATGACATGCGCAGTGATGTCAATAGTCACAAATATCAACAGGAAGGTTCCCTAACTGTTAGGTTTCCTTGAATGTTTTTAATACAGTTCGAATTATAGTCCTAAACTCGTTCCAACCTGACATGATTATATTACAGTACAATGTTAGCGCATGCGTATAAAACCTGTCCTAAACGATTCCCGAACGATCCTCGGGACAATACACAGGACGGTACAAATAGGAGGGTCGGAACAAACCTAGTAATAGATTGCAAAAGCAAAACATAATTAAAGTATAATAGGATGCGAGGAAGCTATGTGCCACACTAATTGGCAGACTATTTTATAGGTTAATCTCCTGTACTTTTTGAAGTATTGTTTGAATTTATAATTTAGCACAATTCATTGTCATGCGATGTTTTTTAAATTATTATTTATTTATTAATAAACTAGTTAACTTTACGATTAAAGCTCTTTTGTACGAACAGGTGATGGCCACTACCCCCTAGCAATAATCAAATGATTTTTTTTTTAAACACACGGTGCATATTGAGTTACTGTGCGAGTACAAAGTATTAATCTATTGTCCAAAGTGCTATATGATTATAAATGAGATACGAAGGCTTTAGAGGGCAGGTGGTACTTTGTATGTTAAGTCCCCCTGCTTACAAAGCATACCCCTTACTTTAGACTGAACATCAGCTGACCTATTTATCACAACCTGTTCTTCGGTCCCTTCTCTTTTTAACAACCCGACTTTTTTTTTTTTTTTTTAATTTCACGATTATTATCCTGCGAGAGAAATGAATGTAGAAAAAAAATGTATGTTACACTTTTTTTCCGAATGCGCTTAACTAGTTACGTGTCCGGGGATCAGATGTGTTTTGACTGAAGCCGCTTACCGGAGAAATATTAAGCGTACTTGATCCATACTTTTTAGCCTCCACTTAAGTTTAACTAATGTTTAATTACCGTATGAGTGTGTAGAGACGCTGCCTGCATCCCTAATTAGTTAGTAATTATGATCTAGAGAGAGGGTTCAGGGCAGGTAACAGGTAATAGAGATGTAAAACAAGGTCAGGTCCATACGCTTTGGCTTTCAAAACAAAATAATCCACTTTTCGTATAATCATAATATAAAATATAATTACTCTTTTTTACCGTGCAGATAAATTATTTGTTCTATATAATTAAACCTGTCAATTGTATTAAAACATTATTCACCAATTATTCAATATAGTACAAGTTTGACAATTAGCGGATTAGGCTTATTGTAAGTGAATGAATACTATTTATTGGTAATTATTAATTTTTTTCTCTGTTCTTCCTTCTAATTGAACCAACTCAGTTATTTGATGTGGCTAAGTTTTGATTGTAAGTAATAAATATTAGCATTGGCTAGTTACTAATAATTGCTAACAGGTAATAGAGTTATTAGTTGTGGCTAATTGCTAATTGTATTAGTAATAAAGTTATCAGTTATCAGCTTTTAATTGTAATTAATTGAGTTATTAGGTAAATCTGTACTATTTGGCCCACCAATTTCCAACTGTCCGATTTATTGAAATGTTTAACTGTTCCTTTTTATATTTTAAAACGATTTCTGTTGTACCGTCTTGATAAATTCATTCGGTTTTTTTTTTTTTTTTTTTTTTTTTTTTTTTTTTTTTTTTTTTTTAAAACGTAATGTGTCACTCCTTACTTTTCTTAGGAAGTGACACGTATTTTTTTAAAAAAAAATACTATTTAATTTTCCGAGATGGTGCGACTGGAATCGTTTTGTATAATTCATTTTTATGTAAAAAAAGGAACAGTTTAAATAAAATTGCAAGTAAATCGGACCATTAGGAATTGGTGGGCCAAATACTGTAGATTTCCCGCTACTATAGTTGTGGCTAGTTGCAAATTGTATGTAATAAAGTTATTAGCTGTGGCTAGGTTTTAATTGTAAGTAATAGAGCTTTTAGTTGCTAATTGTATAAGTAATAGAGTTATGAGCTGTGGCTAGTTGCTAATTGTATAAGTAATAGAGTTATGAGCTGTGGCTAGTTGCTAATTGTATAAGTAATAGAGTTATGAGCTGTGGCTAGTTGCTTATTGTATAAGTAATAGAGTTATGAGCTGTGGCTAGTTGCTAATTGTATAAGTAATAGAGTTATGAGCTGTGGCTAGTTGCTAATTGTATAAGTAATAGAGTTATGAGCTGTGGCTAGTTGCTAATTGTATAAGTAATAGAGTTATGAGCTGTGGCTAGTTGCTTATTGTATAAGTAATAGAGTTATGAGCTGTGGCTAGTTGCTTATTGTATAAGTAATAGAGTTATGAGCTGTGGCTAGTTACTAATTGTATAAGTAATAGAGTTATGAGCTGTGGCTAGTTGCTAATTGTATAAGCAATAGAGTTATGAGCTGTGGCTAGTTGCTAATTGTATAAGTAATAGAGTTATGAGCTGTGGCTAGTTGCTAATTGTATAAGTAATAGAGTTATGAGCTGTGGCTAGTTGCTAATTGTATAAGTAATAGAGTTATGAGCTGTGGCTAGTTGCTAATTGTATAAGTAATAGAGTTATGAGCTGTGGCTAGTTGCTAATTGTATAAGTAATAGAGTTATGAGCTGTGGCTAGTTGCTAATTGTATAAGCAATAGAGTTATGAGCTGTGGCTAGTTGCTAATTGTATAAGTAATAGAGTTATGAGCTGTGGCTAGTTGCTAATTGTATAAGTAATAGAGTTATGAGCTGTGGCTAGTTGCTAATTGTATAAGTAATAGAGTTATGAGCTGTGGCTAGTTGCTAATTGTATAAGTAATAGAGTTATTAGGGTAGTTGCCAATTCTAAGTATTAGAGTAGAAGCAAACCTCATTAAAAATGTATTTAATTAAACAGATGTGTAATTGAAATAAAGTTTTATTACCTTGCTACAATATACTCGCCATTATCCAAATCCATTGTCATATAAATTAATCGTAAGTAGTTGAGTTTATAAGAGCGGTCTATTAAATATTAAAGTGGTATGTTCTCGTGTCACTGAATCATTATAACCTCATAATTTTATAAGAAACAATATTATTTACCTGTTTGACATTTCAACCAACCTACTGTTTTGTACTAAATCCCTATTTTTCACATTTTCTTATTTATTAGTTTGAGGCAAAAATCGGGTTCATTCCAGCATTAGAAAAACAAATAAATTTTCAATTTCTTATGGAAAAATATGAATACATTTTCAATTCGTTATAGATCATCATTTGATGAATCATTCAATTGATGGACAATCTGTAAGCTACATTAGACAAACTATCCAATAATTTCTTAAGAAATAGATGATTACGTCTATAGATTTAGGTGTTAATAAAAAATAGACTGCCTATTTTATGCCCTACCATACAAATTTAATTAAAATCGGACGTGTTGTTTTTAAGATATTATGTTGGTGCGCAAAAATTTGAGCGTTGGACAGACTGAAATACAGAAACGAAACCAAAAATGTTCCGTGATGTTAGAAACGGATTTCTGTCTTGGCATTTTTGAAATCGGAGACATATAGTACATTACGCGTCTAGTGCGGAAAGTAGCATTTTGCACGCGCACGCGAGTGTAGAGATTCCACCCGAGCTACAGCGAGGGTAGTAAAGCAAAATGCAGTTTCCGCACGAGTTGCGTACCGTACTTTATCTACGCTTGTTGGATTTTAAAAATTGATACAGAAAACAATATTTAATAAACTTCTTGTATGTAAGTTCGTATTTCTCGTTTGATAAAGATGTCATTAATTCATTTGTTGTATTTTGTGCCGAATTAATCATTTCGAGAGGCGTATTATTCTCCTTATTTTCGTCATAATGACATAAATCAATCATTGTTTTTCACTAAAAACTCGATATATAAACAGTTACTTTAATTAAACAAACAGCAAATTAGTTTTGTTAAATGTAAACAAACTCGCTAATCGTGCGTTAAGGTGAAGAATTCTTCTTTTTTACCGCACTAGGGCGAAAAAAGAGGAATTATGAAACGCGCATGCGCAATGAATACAAGTACGTAATTAATGAATCACTTTTTACCCATCTAAACAGAGATAAAATGTTTATATTTCGTATCAATCGTAGATAATAGTATATTATTTTACAAGGCTGTGAAGTGAGTTTTTTCTTTACAGCTAGGAGTAATGAAAAGATTTTTTAAGTCCACGTAATGAAAAAATGGATTTTAGCTATGTTTTTTAGGCTCTAAAGTTACTATTTCACAGCCTACCACGGAAAAAAATATTTGTCTTTAACCAGAACGATTACATAGCTTCGGTAAGCTCGGAATTTTTAAGATATGTTGGTTGACAAAATTTTGGGCAGATAAGAAACCAAAAATGTTCCCTGATATCTGAAACGGATTTCTGTTTTGGAATTTTTGAATTCGGAGAACTGAAAAAAATCCGTTTAAAACGATCACATAGCTTTGATAAGCTGGAAAGCAAAATAAAGATTGAATAAAACCAACTGTAAGTTAAAATGTTTTGGATCTTCCTTCGGAGTGTTTTAGTGATTTATTGGGAAACAATGTTGATTATTTGACCGCAATCAATATGGAACTTGCGTTAATCACTGTTACAAGTTTTTTTTTGCGGAGCATTTAAGTTTAACTAGAAGGGATTTTATATATACAGTCCGTGGCAGTTCCGAGCCAAGGGTGAATCCTTTGGGAGATTGTGGGAATGGTTTTTTTACCCTTCTTTTCCTCCCGTCTCTTGACTCGTAGAGTTTTGGGAGGGTGGTGGTTGAGCTGGCATGGATGTTGGAGTCTGGGAAGAGGTTTTACATATATATATATATATATATATATATATATATATATATATATATATATATATATATATATATATATATATGTGTGTGTGTGTGTGTGTGTGTGTGTGTGTGTGTGAGTGCCTGGAGGGCTCAGGGGATTCTCCTGCACTCTGACGGCACTTTAACTTGAGTTTCCCCAAACCGCATCCCCCTCTCTTCGACTCCGTAGGCTTTTTCTCACCTTTTTTAAAGGGTAAAGTTTGATGCTTTTTGGAAACGGTTAGAAAAGATCTCTGGGTTCGGTTCACCTTGGTTTTAAAAAGACCGGAGCAGAAAATGGGACGGTGAAGAGCAAACGGTTTAAGCGACTAGTCGGGAGGTTGAGATCCCCTGAGGCTGCATTCCATCTCCTCTCTCTAGCCGGCTGCTATTTCCTTCCACAAATGTTTCACCTGTATTGATTCCATAGTTTTTTTTTTTATTTAGCCCTCTTTGTGAGCGTGGAGACTTAGAGCTACGGATTCCGCATATTAATCGAAAATGTTTCTAATTTTACAATCGGCAAACTAGAATCTTTACAAACAATTTCGGAGTCGAATCTGATTTATGTTTTTCTCAAAATGTTGTCTGTATGTTCTTGATTTCTTAAATATAATATATTACGCTGTTTCCCATAGTAACGAGCCCCTAAAAATCATTATTTATTACATTTTATAATTGTGTAACGGGTAACGATATTTAAGTCAATAAAAAGTACCCATAAATAAAAATATAAGGTCTAGATATTGTTGCTTCGCTTACGAATTTTAACTTTCTCAACCCTTGATAAATATAAATACTAAATTGATTAGCGGAGCACATTACTGATACGGCTATTCTGCAGTTAAACATAGAGCCGAATTGTTGTTTAAGCAAATTCTCAAGATGGTAGACGTTTGCAGTTTTGGTCAAATTACAGCGTTGTCCTGACGAGGCCTTATTTGTACCTTGAAACAATATCAACTTATCAATGTTCTCCATTGCCCATTTGTGCTAAAACAAGTGATTCACTAGAACAACACCTGTGCAAGAGCAAGTAATTCACTAGAACAACACTTGTGCTAGAGCAAATTATTCACTAGAACAACACCTGTGCAAGAACAAGTGGTGAACTAGAATAATACTTTGCTGGAACAACTCTAGGTAGGTCTTGCTACAAGAAGAAGGCATTAAAAAAGTACCTACTGCTAACCTAAAAAAGGTCTGCCAAAAATTGGCGTTGGTTTTTATTACAGCAAACTACAGGTTTAAGCCAGCTTACACTTTCTTTCGTTTAGGTAAAATTGTTGATTAAATGTTGGAATGAACCAGATAGTTTTTAATTTATCAGTTTAGATTGTAGATGATTGACGTGACATTGTTTTGTAGATTTATCAGTTAAGACAATAGACGTGACATGGTATTGTAGATTTATCAGTTCAGACGATAGACGTGACATGGTATTGTAGATTTATCAGTTAAGACAATAGACGTGACATGGTATTGTAGATTTATCAGTTCAGACGATAGACGTGACATGGTATTGTAGATTTATCAGTTCAGACGATAGACGTGACATGGTATTGTAGATTTATCAGTTAAGACAATAGACGTGACATGGTATTGTAGATTTATCAGTTCAGACGATAGACGTGACATGGTATTGTAGATTTATCAGTTAAGACAATAGACGTGACATGGTATTGTAGATTTATCAGTTCAGACGATAGACGTGACATGGTATTGTAGATTTATCAGTTCAGACGATAGACGTGACATGGTATTGTAGATTTATCAGTTCAGACGATAGACGTGACATGGTATTGTAGATATATCAGTTCAGACGATAGACGTGACATGGTATTGTAGATATATCAGTTCAGACGATAGACGTGACATGGTATTGTAGATATATCAGTTCAGACGATAGACGTGACATGGTATTGTAGATTTATCAGTTCAGACGATAGACGTGACATGGTATTGTAGATATATCAGTTCAGACGATAGACGTGACATGGTATTGTAGATATATCAGTTCAGACGATAGACGTGACATGGTATTGTAGATATATCAGTTCAGACGATAGACGTGACATGGTATTGTAGATTTATCAGTTCAGACGATAGACGTGACATGGTATTGTAGATTTATCAGTTCAGACGATAGACGTGACATGGTATTGTAGATTTATCAGTTCAGACGATAGACGTGACATGGTATTGTAGATTTATCAGTTCAGACGATAGACGTGACATGGTATTGTAGATTTATCAGTTCAGACGATAGACGTGACATGGTATTGTAGATTTATCAGTTCAGACGATAGACGTGACATGGTATTGTAGATTTATCAGTTCAGACGATAGACGTGACATGGTATTGTAGATTTATCAGTTCAGACGATAGACGTGACATGGTATTGTAGATTTATCAGTTCAGACGATAGACGTGACATTGTTTTGTATTGAAGAGGTGTAAGTTCAATAACCAAAACAACGCGTCTTCACACAAAATCATTGTATTTTTGTAACAATGTACCGGTTTTGGCTGTTCTAAAGCAGCCTTCTTCAGATGATCTGTGTAGAGATTATAAGGAGACTCTAAAATTGCAAGTGATTTGTTATTTGTTATGTCCTCGATTTCTTATTTCTAAATTTTTTTATTTGTTATATCTTATTTCTAAAAGTGGTTGTTTTTTAGACTTGTCAGTTCAGACGATAGACGTGACATTGTTTTGATGAGTGGTTTGGTCGATTGATAAGACGTTTAAAGTTGTAAAAGACCTGACCAAGAAAATTAAGTTTCCTGCTTGAGTTAGCAACTTGGTTCTTTGTTTGTATTATTATTTGTCTGTTTGCTTGATTCCGGTTGCGTGCGCGCAGGCGCAGTGAGCGAGGCCGTCGACCTTGCACCGCTTCCTCCCCGTTTACAGAAAAAGGAGGAAAAAAACCCGACTTTTTTTTATTACCCCCACGAAAGGCATTTTTTTTTTTTTTTTTTTTTCATACTCGTTTTTAAAGATTCGCAATAAACATATTATATTGCAGTCGTAAACATTGTCACATAAATTATGATTAACGTTGGAAATAGTAATATTTTTCTTGTTCCCATTGATTTGAACGGTTATTTTTATTTGATGGCGTCTCGTAAATTTTAAATTCGGGCGTTGCGGGGAATTATGCTGATCCATGGAGACCCCAGGAGGGGTCTTGGCCTGTGTCACCGCCATAAAAACACGTCCCTTTCTATTTTTTCTTGTTTTGTTTTGTTCGTTTTTTTCGTCTGCACTTAAGTATTGCACATTGAACTGCATGGTATATATATATGAACTGTATGTTAGTAACTGATTAGTAGCGACCCCGCACACCTTTAAATTTTCAAACTTTTTTACAAATATACTTTGAGAGGGTAATAAACTTCTAAAAAACTCAAACTTTCATTGTATTGGTCGGCGCAATTAAGCAGTAGAAGAATTTATTTTTATGAGTTGATAGTGAATATACTGATCAACTACTTGTCAACTAACTTAAGTGGTTTATCTGTGAAATTAATCATTTTATTTATTGTGGAAATTGGTTGTGTTGCCCGATATTTTGTGGTAATTTAACATTATTGATAATTAGTACACAATTTAATAAATAAATACTCTGGAGGTTTAATTTACAATAATCTATAATAATCGAGTAGTGTCCCGACAGCGCACCTCGAAATGATTTGTTATTGCTAAGCTAAGGCAACCACATTTATTCCAATAAAAATAAATGTTTGTTTTGATTTGTAGGTCTTCAAATAGATATTAATAACTTATTAATTTTACATTTTTTTCTAAATATAAAATTATGCCCGTTGCCACGGGTCTAAGGGCTCTTAATCTATAATAGAGGACAGAAGTGGGCTTGTAATGTTGGCAACTCTGTACGTCAACTGTGTTCGCTCTAGAATCCAAACAAACTTCTTATTTACGTTTCGCTTACAGGGTTCTTATTAAATTTAGTTCTATTTTTAATATTTGTCTTTAATTTTTTAAATATTTTTTAAAGAAATTGAATACTTCTTTGTTTCATCTCAGTCAAATTCTTTCTATTTTCTAATTTTATTTAGGAGGATCCTAAGTAAAACTGAGTCCTCCGATTTATCTATAGATATTTATAGGTAACAAAAATAAAAACAAAAGATACTAAAAAAATTAAAAATACACCATAAATAATTAAATAATCATAAGGACTTGACTAGAGCACATAGGTTTTCAACTTTGTTTGGATTCTGAAGAAGGTTGCTGTATTCGTTATGTTATCGGTTAAGGTTACTGTTCTTTTGTGGTCTATTATTGTCTAACTATAACACACATAAAAATAGTAATAATCAGACGATCGTTTTAGTCTTTCAAATTTTTAAATGTATATTAAACAATTATATATAGATTATTTTAAATTAAAGTGTGTTTTTATTTAAGTGTTTACTAATTATCATTATTGAGCTGAGCGAAGCGATGCTCTTATTCTACATTTTGCATTTGTTTGGACACATACTCCTCCTGAACGGCAGAACCGATTCGCACAAAATTCGGCACGATCATCGTGACCAACCACAGGAATATATAAATCTGAAATGGTCCAAATCGGTACACAGGGGTACGGGGTACAAAAGTTAAAATAGTATATGCCCTTCATGATGCATGTTGTTGGAAAGCTCTTTAAGAGTACAGTTATTGTTGTTATGTTCACTTTTGTCATATTTTCATTTTTGATCCGATTTCAGCTGTTTAAAAATAAAAATGTTTATTGTCAACTATCAGCTGTTTAATGTATGCTGCGTTTTTACGCGTATACTGCTTTATTTCGCTAATAAAAACATTGAATGATTTTGTTTTAATTATTCAATTAGTTATTGAGCCAAATAGAATAATCTATCAAATGCAGATTCTAAAAAGAAGCGATGCGGAGTTACATCTCCCGTCAACAACAGTAGGGCAAGTTTTTGATAAATGAATCATGACGTGAAGCAAACAAATGAATGTAATATGAATTTTAACGTATGAATAAAATGTAAGATTGAAATACACGCTCAGCTCAATATTGCAAGCAGACAACTGCATTGCACACCTAGTTATTTAGAGAAGTTGATGGACGTTTTTGCAGTTTACCTGCGAGTTGGGAACTTTGACTTGTTCTGTTAAATATTTGGAGGTGGAACTGAGGCTGGTTCAAACTGTGCGTACAGATACTTTCTCCGGCCTGATTCACGCTGGAAATGTGAATATTCGTCAAGTGCTCAGACTTCCCTGACATTATTACTTCCTTTTATAAACTTCGCATTCAAATGACCTTCGTTTTCCCAACTAAAAGTATACGGAGCATTAACCTTTACGTTTTCTTTACTCGTTGTAATGTCGGTATTCAAGTACCCGTAAAAGACTCGATATTATGTTGAAATGGGTGTTTGGGAGTAGTTGGTTGTGCGTCGTGTCGAGGGAGGGCGCATGGTTGCAGGTCGAGTCAGCCAAGCGTGGATCTCAAGTTGTACGACGAGGGGTAGCTGCGCTGCGTAGAGAACGTGCCCTGGGGTCTCGTCTCCCTTTCTCTCCGTTCCATATTCATACTCGTTCTGACAAACCCCGACTCATTAGTGAAAAGGACTTGGCAAAGATAAAGCCGGGGGCTTTGTAAGCCCCTTGTCTAAGTCCCTGACACATCTTGCCTCGAGGCTTAAACTTCACCGACACTTCTTACTCCCCCCCCCCCCCCTTTTATAAACACGCAACACCGTTCATCTTGTTATCATTGGTTACGCTTAATTATTCATTCATTTCATCCGGCGGCCAAACTATTTTTTTTATTATATTACAACTCTATGTGAAGAATCACAATTTTATGTGGAACTACGCTTACGATTAATAATATATAATTCGTCTGAAACCGTATGACCTGATATTTTTAATTTCTCATTTAAAGATAGTCTAGGAGATAGCGTGCAAAAAAGTGTCTGACTAACATGAAGCTAGAATTTTGTATACAATTTAATATTTTAGAGCCTTGTATTTAAGAATTTGTAATCGGCTAAGTTCGTCTGCGGGTCATAGCTTGGCAATAGGCATTTGAAAAAAAATAAACCAGTGAAGAGCGGGCCATGTCCCGCCCATTCTGGTGGACAATGTGGTTTTCATGATCCTGAGTACAAAATTAGTTAGTAGACCCAAAATCAAGTTGATATTAGCTTGTCACTTGGTAGGTGACCACTTTGATTTGGTCTAATATTTAAATAACTAAGCCTTCAAGTTGACAAACTAACATCATCTTGATTTTCGGTCTACTAACTAATTTTGTAATCAGGATCATGAAAGTCACATTGTCCACCATAATTGTCGGGACATTTCCGCTGCTCTCCACCGGTTTGTTTTTTTCATATCCCTACTGCCAAGCTATGTCCCGCAGGTGAACTTAGCCGACCACATATTCTTAAAAGCCATTAAAAGATTATCTTGTACACAACATTACATTCTAGCTTGATGTTAGTCGAAATCTTTTTTGCACGCTATCTGCTGGACTAAGAGACAAGAGATAGTATTGTGATGGCCCGAAAATTCCGAAAGTTTTGAGGTCCCCCCAAAAAAGGTCTGTATGTCGACATCCTGTGCAGACGCCTGAAGCCTAGAGTACTGGACCGATTTTGACAAAATTTGGCATATATGTTCAGAAACATTATGAGAAGAAGTTATTTTTATGGTAAATTTCGATAAAATGTTCAAACATGATTAAATGTACCTACGAAAACTATTAAATGAAACTCATTGGGCTAAGTAATAATTTTGAACTCGTATATGAGAAAGTGTATCAAGTTGTCTCGAAACGATTTTTTTTTTTTTTTTTAGTTTTGTATGGATGATTGTGGACAGTTAGTACTTCCGTGGTTTTGTTGTTTATTGGATTTTGTTTTAGTAAGATGCATGGTGTATTTATAATATAACAGTGAGAATGCTACCCTGGCTCTGTGTCAAACGCATTTCTTTTGAACTTACACTGGACCAATACAGGTTTAGAATGGTATTATAGTAGACTCCAGCAGTGGAAACTCATCCGTCATTTATATATAAATAACTTCACGTTTCTTCGTGTCTTTGGAACTCCGTCTAGTGCAGTTTATTTAAGGGCGAAACCCAATTCTTGAAATACTTTTTAACATATAAGCTTTGTCTCTTTTAGAAATATACTGTAACTATAATTACAATATATCTTATAATTTAGCAGCTTAAAAGCTATGTAGATAGTTCTTATACACGTGCTCTGCATACTGCAATAACTCGTTTATACAAAACAAATTGGTTTTAATATTCACCCGCAATTTTAGTTCCTTTCGATTTTTTTTAACGTGAGGGTTGAGGGTTTTAAGGGGGGCTGTGAGAAATTGTATTCTAAGCTGACAGCTAGAAGAACCTTGTTACTGATTCAACCCCCTGTACATCCCAGGTATTATAGGGGCCCCCCAGCTGCCTCCGCTTCTGCTCGAGAGAGAACTATTATTATTCTTTGACTTCCATTTTTCTTGATTTAGTCTACTGCACAGCTTAGCCGATGACTATTGTGATGAACGAGATGGAAATCTGTGATTTTCCGTTTGGAAGCTTCTTGTAGTCTGAGGAAGTCTGAAGACTTTTTAACACTCCATGCACACACGTTCATGCGGGTTTTTAAGATAATATTTTAGATGTGAGTTTGCTAAAAGATAGTTTTGATGGACGGAGCTAGAAGACCGAGTTATAACTTGTTTGTTGAATTGACTTGTTTAAGATTTAGTAAGAAGCGAATGGGACGAGGAGAGTAAAGAAGTGTAAAGAGATATTATAAGGGCCCCACATCCTGCCCCGTCCATATCTCATTCGATCAATCTTCTACCGAGCAACTCCACGCTACCTCTACACATCTCTCCTGACTTATTCTCAAGCCAACACTAACACTCTCTTGCACAGCAACTCCATTAAGCTCGAAGATTGTAAACATGCACTTCCCGCTCGTCAGCACTCGTACACCAGATAATTGTTTAGTTTAATAAGAATACCCCACGCGTTACATACTTACCCACTTTTCGTCTCAAACCCCCTTTTTCTAAAAATGATAATTTATTTACAATTATGTCCTTTCCTTATATTTTCCATCTCTTCTTATATAATATGTACATATTATGTGTTCAAAAAGAACAAGAGGTTAAGACAAGAAAATTACTTACAAAAAGAAGTAAAATCCCAACTAAAAACTAAAACACTTGTGTAAAAAAATAAGCCAAGTCTAGCGTAAAACGTTGTGAGATCATTGGTTTAGCCAACTCCAAGTAAGTTCTTCTGACAACAATATACCTTACTCTTGTACTAGATGTATTGGACCTAGTAGAACTTACTTGGACAGGGGGAGACTTGGCTAAACCAATAATCTCAAAACTTTTTACACAAGTGGTTTTTTTTCGATATTTCTTTTACCTCCAGCGGGGAGGAAAAGTGAATTTTCCTCCCTAGTTTACAGGGAAGAAAGTATGTCATTCCACCCGGTCAGGCTCAACAGGGAGTAATGAGAAAGGAGGGAATCATGAACTCTCATGATTCCCTCTAGTGTTGCCCAAGTGATAGCACAAATAAATAAGCTTGGTGCTAATACACATTTCATTTACTAACTATTGTTTAATGTCTAATAATCTATAATGTCATCTTCACACATAACCTTCACGACGTTTGTCATGATGACTCATCAGTAAAACAAACTAAAAGTTAAATGAGAAATCATTATTTCTAAATGTAGATCTACTCATATGGATGATTATAATATGTTTGTTGTCAATACCATTCAATACACAACACTCAGCTACCGCTACCAGCTGATCTCCCATTTAATTTTAGCATTGAAATTCAAATAATTACTATCTATAATTTAATTTTAACATGATTAAACTTATCTGGTGAATTATTATTAGTATATATCAATTTTTTTTAAATATAAAAATGTTTACTTTTTTAACATAAAATAATTTAAAATTAAAATCTTATTCAATTACTTTTTTCTCCCTTCTGGAGGTAAAATCTTGTACGTACCTCGGGAGTAAAAATCACTTGCACCCTCGGCTTCGCCTCGGGAGTGTACGCTATGGTTCCCTCGGCTTCGCCTCAGGAACCAACTTCATCGCTGCAATCACTTACTTTCCTCCCTTGGTGCGTAAATACCTATTCTTATAATAGTCCAGAAGGTAGCGTGCAAAGAAGTGCCTGACTAACATAAAGCTAGAATTTTGTATTCAAGTCAATCTTTTAGCGCCTTTTAAGAATATGTGGTCGGCTAAGTTCGTCTGCGGGACATAGCTTGGCAATAGGCATTTGAAATAAAACAAACCGGTGGAGAGCGGCCAATCTCACCAATTATGGTGGACAATGTGATTTTCATGATCCTGAGTACAGAATTAGGTAAAGTGGCTGTCATATGATCAATAATTAACATGTGAAATTATTAAAAGGTTTCTGTAAATTACTATACTTTTAAATTACTGACTTTTTTCTTATTTATTACAAAATTGACTGCTGAGTTGTTTGACTTCTTTAGCTATAATATAATAACAAATATACAATTAACCAACTTTTTTTATTGACTAAATTCGAATTTACTCAAACAATATAGTTGTTTTGTTGTCTACAATTTTCTTATAATAGTTTAGATTACCCTTAATTATATTATTACCCTTAATTATATTATTACCCTTAATTGTATTATTACCCTTAATTATATCATCTCCCTTAATTGTAATATTATCCTTAATTATTACCCTTTATTATACACTCAGTGAAAGTGGAGGTTAATTTCCTTTGAAACATTATTTTTTCTCATTATTTACAAAAACTTTGTAAATTATATTTAATGCATTATACAGGTAATTGAATTAAATTAAATAAAATTAAATTGTTGATATTAATTTATGTTGATATTTGACATTTTTTGTTACCCTATACATATATATTAAAAAAAGAAAAAGTTGGGTTTTTGAATTTTTTTTTTGTAATGTTACATTTACTGTGCGTGTTATTTTAAATTCAGTTGACTCTTTCTTAAGGAGACAGTTTTAATTTATTTATTTGACTCAATGATGAATGATATTAAAAAAAAAAAAAAAAAACCATTGAAAGAAGATGACCTTATATTAATTACATCGCATTACACCTCTGCAGTTATCCATCACTTATATAATATAAAATAAAAATAAATTTATAAAATCCTGCAATAAATTAAATGACTATAATCATTTATGCCCTTATACCGTGCGTTTGGTTTTCAGTTGTTTTTACTTTCTCATGTAAGGAGAAAGAATTGTGATAGCGCGATAATTCGGATTTGATATTTTGATGGATTTACACGTTTTGTGGTCCCATGAGACCAAAAAAGTGGGTTTTAAAAAATGTCTGTCTGTCGTCTGTGCAGACGCCTGGAGCCTAAACTACTGGGCCGATTTTGACGAAATTTGGCATACATGTTAAGAGAAATCATACCCCGAGGGGAAATCGAGTAATGAATTTTATCTACAAATTTGGGGGTGCTGCCCCCCCCCCCCCCCAAAAAAAAAAAAAAACTCTGAAGAAACGTGAAACGTTTCCGACGATTTTGATTAAAAAATTCTAAAATGTAGTCCTTTTAAATACGAATCTAACGATATAAGCCGGTTTCCCGGGAAAAATCTAGTTTCTTTAGAAAATAGCTCAAAATGCGGACAGAGAGAGCCCGGGTTCGATCCCCTGCCCAGGAGAAGTTATTTTTATTATAAATTTGGCTGAAATGTTCAATAATAATTCAATGTACATACAAAAACTAATAAATGGAAAACACTGGGCTAAGTAATTATGAACTCGTATATAAAAAAGTTTGTCTGAGTTGTCTCGGACCGAGTCTTTTGAGTCTCTAATGCCTGATGGATTTCGATAGGAAATCATTTGTCCGAACATCTAAAGAAAAATCGAAACTTCATTCGAAGACGTCCCAATTGAAGTCCTTAGTGTTCTTCAGAAAAACCGACAGGAGGTGATTCGACACAGAGACGTTCGCGAGCCTCCTTCGAACACCGTTCCAATTGTCGAACTAAACGGCTCGTGAACAGTTCGCAAACCGTTTGGTTCAACTGTGAATACGCGCCTTTACTGTGACGACGAGTGCAACGCTTATAGGACATTTGCATCTATACATTTTAGATTACAGCGCGTTTCGACATTGACCAAGTTGAAGCTGTGGTTAGAAGACTCGATGTATTGGGTTTGACGAGCCAGCGAGGGTCGGTCATAGTGTGTTCTCCGGAGGAAGAACTCTCCCCTCCAAGTGTCCAGGTCCCAGGTCGAGTCTTCTGCAACCTGTTTGCCCACCAGACATTCAATGACCTCTAGCCCGACCCGCGGCATCTCCCAGTCTCCCGGAGCAAGACTTTGTCACCAGGTTCTGCCAGGACGTACTGTTCGGCGTGACGTCACCTCCTCGCCCACTGATCCCATTACCTCTTCTCGTTCCATTCCGCTCCATCAGGCATTACTGTAGATCTGTCCGTCGACTCTTTAAACTTCTTTTTTCCCTTTTAAATCGGTTTCCACTTAGTATTGTTTAAAGCCCTCAGATAAGCTTTTTATAATCTGCTTTATTTTTAATCTTCACAGAGATGTGGACCATTATTCTCTCTTTATCTCGTCCGCTTTTATTATTTACGTATTATTATTTTATACAATGTTTATTTTTGGAGATTTAAAAAAAATAAATCCTCGCTTTGTTTTTTTTCTGTTTCTTTTATAATCCGATAAACACATGATTAGGTTATTAAAAGACGGGTAATACGGCCACTTTACCCATCCACTCTATAACTAATTGAAGCGAGCGTAAGCGAGCTTCTTACATTCAACGAAATATGCATCTTGTCTGTCTGTCTGTCTGTCTGTCTGTCTGTCTGTCAGTAACGTTTACGCGTGTGACGATAACTTGAGTAAAAATTGAAATTTGGTATACAAGATCTTCTTACTAATACTCAGGCTAAGTTCGTTGGACAGCGTGATCCGTCCAAGAGTTCGCGCGCAATGCTCGCGTAAACGTGAGCTTCAAATTTAAAATTGGAATTTCAGGACGGGAAAAAATTCTATCATCACCTACTCGATGAGACGAACATTTTTTTCAAATAACATTTTTCAGTAAAACCAACAACGACACTGTTATGATTTAATAAAGATCGCTAAAACTATTAAAGCGGACCTAAACGTTTAAAATAGAGAAAACAACCTTTTTACCGATATCTTACGTTCTAACGTAACGATCTTAATAAAACTTCATGTACATCGTCTAAAGTACAATTGAAACAAGTATGTAAAATTTCAACTTGATACATGCAGTAGTATTTGAGTAATGAAGTGATACATTTATAATATTAGTTTAAAAGCTATTTCGGGTGGTTAAGATTCTTATAGTCGTTTTGTGTGTAGGTTTGTTATGAAGTAAAGCTTTGTACCGAGTACCCCCACTCTACCCCTTACTACCCTCTTCCACTTATCTTCAACTATGACATTCATCATGATAAACAAATTTCAATATTCAGTATTTTATTGCAATACGCTCGCTTCAATGATAGAGCCACGCGATGCCTAGTATATTCGATATTAGCTTTTGATTAGAACCAAGAAATCTTCATTGACATGGAAAATAAAAAAAGAATAATGTGATGTAGTAATTAAAAATGCGAATGGCAAACCAGTTCAGAATTATAAATACTGATATTAAAGAGGCAACAGGGAAATATAAATACCATACAACTGATTTGCTCCACTATGTTCATTGGGCAGTTGGGATTCACACCTATATCGGTGTCGGTTTCAGTGCTTAGAGCCTTGTCGAGTTGATCTTTTTTGATCTGATACATCGATACAATTACAGTGATGTTCCAACCCTATTTGGTTATAATTTTTATTGTCTGTAGTGAAGTTTGTCATTTATTCTACATTATATAATTAACTCGGCGCTACATCGTTCTGGTCGCTGTGTACTTTTCTAACAAATTCTTTGTTATTTTCTCACTTATTGCTTCGGCTCCGTATATGTTTAAGTATGTAATACTCCGTCCTCTATAACATTTTTAATAAAAATCTACAGTGAACTACAAACATTTACCTCTCTTCAATTCCACATTTTATTTTGTCTGTAAATAACTGCAATTTTGTCAGGTAGAACTCGGAGACCCATCGGCCCATGAATAATACCATGACTCACTCCCTTCTCTGTACCATGACTGCCATCTCTGTGTCATGACTCCTATCTATTATATCATGCCATCTCTGTACAATATCTCCCATATTCTCTGTACCATGACTCCCATTTCTGTACCATGACTGTTATCTCTGTTTCATGACTACTATCTCTGTACCATGTCTCCCACCTCTGTACAATAACTCCCATATTTGTACCATGACTATTATTTCTGTTGCATGACTGCTATCTCTGTACCATGACTGCCACCTCTGTTCAATAACTCTCAAATTTGTTCCATGATTATCATCTCTGTTCCATGACTCCTATTTCTGAACCATGAGTGCCAATCAATCCCATCTCTGTACAATAACTTCCATCTTCGAACTCTTATTCGTCTGTTTTTTGGGGCCTACATCTAGATTATTTATAGATATTTTTAAACTCTATGTTAGTATAAACTATTTACTTATGTTTGAAAAGGTGGCGTTATTATTTATCTGATAACGACTGGGCTCTGGTTGTCGGATTACTCGTTGGTATTATCTCGAGTGGTTAGAGGTTATCGGCTGACAAGTCAAGAGCTGTTTAAATATAACAAGTAACGGAAAAGCACCTGCCCACACTATTATCTACTTGTACTAGTTCCATTATCGTATAACTTATAACACTGATAAAAACTCTATTTTTCAGTTGGCAATACATATAGACCTGTGTGTGACATTAAGCAACTTATCGGATACATTTAGGAACTTTAAATTTCAAGAAAGTGATCTTTTTAGCATGGAACATACTTTAGCCTTGGCCTAACTACCAAAAAGTGTAACGTTTTTAGGGAACGCGGAAGTGTGACGCGGAAGAGTTACGAAATTTTCTAATGATTTTCAAGTACAACCAAGCCGTTTATAGGGAAATGAAACATCTTTAGTTTTCAACAGAGAAAAATCGTTCTCCATTCGTTGGAAAGCTCTCGATTTATCACGCATTTCTTTCGTACTTGTTCTTGGTATTTATGTCGTCATGTTATAATAATTATTTATGTTATTAATGGATGCTAAAGCATGTTCCATGTTTCTTGAATTTTAGTCACGGGCTCTAAGTAATAACATCCGCTTGGGGTCTCCCCCAGCTTTTTTTTATATCTTTGTCTCTTGTCTGTCGTTTATGGACATTGCAGACAGTGATACCTGCACAGTCCGATCTGTGAGACCTGCACATTCTAATATGTGAGACCTGCACATTCCGATCTGTGAGACCTACTCATTCCGATCTGTGAGACCTGCACAGTACGATCTATGAGTCCTTCACAGTCCGATCTGTGAGACCTACCCAGTCGGGGGTAATTTGCAGACCTCCAATCTTCAAAAATAAAAAATATATATATCACTAAAATCATTGGTTTCAGGCTATTATTGTTCCTTCTCCCCCCCCCCCCACCCCAAAAAAAAGAAAGGAAAATGAATGTGTTTTTTTAAACCGGATTATTTTTTGTCAATGTTTAATGGTCTGTTTTAAAGTGCAATAAAACCTAGTCGTTGTCGGCAGAAAAATATATCGAGTGGGAAAGCAAGCCGCAGAATGTAAATATGTACATAAGAATTTTTTTTTTTTATTTATCCCAAATGGAAAAATTGACGTACAAAATATTGGGGAAAAGTAGTTTTCTATGTTGGTACGAGTGCAGGTGTAGTTGGTAATACGGGTCGATACGGCCAGATAAAACCACCTAGCGTAACTCCTTACAATGCTAAACCATGTTGTACACTAATATGTTTTCTTTTATTTTTATTTTCTTGTTTAATTTCATTTTTTTTTTTTTTTTTTTTTTTTTTTTTTTTTTTTTTTTTTTTTTTTTTTTTTTTTTTTTTTTTTTTTTTTTTTTTTTTACAAGCTTACCCCGTATTATGGAAAATAATTTATTTATTTATTACTTCCGTCTGATTCTAAAATAAATATATCCATCTCTCGCTTACCCTGTGTAATTTTTAAACCCGCATTCTATAAAAAAGTAATATTGTATTTATAAATAATTTGTGTATGTATTTATTATGAACGTATAGTGATACGTTTATTAACTATTATAATTATTTAATTGGGTGTTTAAAGGGTCGTTGTGTGTTGTATTAAAGTGGTAAAAGATGTACGGTTTAACTTAAGTTAATGTCCCGGATCAAGTCTTGTTAAATAAGTAACATTTACAAGTAACATATAACATGGGGGTCTAGGTATAGCCAGTGGAGGAGAGCAGCAAATTAGGTTAAGCAGCATCGGGCGTGGTCAGTAGTTGGATGGGTGACCACTGAACACTCATTTCCGGGTTCACTCCCGCTCTCCCCCCCCCCCCGGTCAATATTCACCCAGCATTGTTTTAATAAATGGAAAGCTGGTTCGAACGAGTTAAACCCCCAGATTTTCGGTTTGGAAAACCATGATCGACACTTTCAGTAGGTTCGATAAAAATTTGATGTTTTTTCATTCTACCTCTTCACACAAAAGTGAATAGTTTTGTCTTCCAACCCGGGGTTGTCTTTAAAATAATACGTTTAACTTACCTAAGTGGTTTGCGCCTTCGGGAGTAAAAGCCCCCGGAAACAAAACAACAAAAATAATCTAACATACACAAGTAATATCTAATATTATATACCTACTAGTAAAATTGACATAACATCTAATATAAACCTATATATAATATATACCTATAATATATACCTACTAGTAATATTAAATACATACAAGTAACATCTAATATATACCTACTAGTAAAATTAAACATATACAATTTAAATCCCAGTACTGATTTAATTAAATTATTATTAAGATGTTTAAGTCTAGTTGTTGATTTTCAGCAAAAATCATATTTATTTTAATATACCGTATTTGTTGCGTGGCTGAATCGTAGCAGCGCCGTTTTAGCCGCGCAACATTGATATCCGCTGAAGTAAGCTTAATCAGGCTTACCGTACGACATCTGAGCTACAGCTGCAACCATCTGTTCATATAAACATGTGAGAGAGACTGATACCTGGGAAAACTAGCTGATGGTACCTGAGAAAACTCAGATTAGAATGCGGTTCGTAATACCTGCTTGTCTCCTGGGATCGCCCACTAATCTCTTCATCCACTACTCTCCCTGAATATCAATTTGACCATCTTCTAACCCAAATATGGCTACACAAATGTTGAAGTTTTTTAAATTATTGGGCAACAATGCTTAGAAAATTTATATACTATGTAATAAGGCACTCTTTTACTTTGTTACTCTCATTTTTTATATTATTATTTTTTTTTTTTATATTGAGATTAATTTGGTAGGTAGTTTTGGGATTTATAAATAATTAGGTAATTAGAATATATCAAAACTGAAAGATGAAAAGTGTGATATTCCTTTATCCAAGTATACATTAGACTAAATATCCCTTAATTCTAATAGTTATTTACTTTGTTACCAATCCTACTTACCAACATTCAACATTTAATGGATACCAATACAATGAAATAACAAACTAAAATAGGGGCGCCTATTTTAGCATTCTCTTTTACTTTTTTACCCCCCTTGGTGGGGGTAAAAAAGTAAAAGAGTCCAAGTAAAAGAGTGCTGGGTGAAGAGTTCCTGTAAAGCAGGGTATATATAAATTAGAAAAAAAAGACAAAGAAAATTACTTAGTCGAAGGTTTTACTCGGCAGCATATACTTACCAAAAACACCAGAAAAAAGATCCTGTTTACACTGCTCTTACAGAATATTAAAAGTTTTTTTTTTTTTTGTTTTTTTTAAAGTTGCCGGAACAAGCAACAAATACAAAAGTAATTTTTCTACTTGATTCTCGCTGCATATATCGGCATACTGTTGTAATTTCAGCTTTAGTATGGTTTTAAGATAACCCATTTAAAATATAAAACCACTTTAAATATTTAACTCGCTCTTTCAAAGAAAAGTGTCGCTTACAAAAATCAAGTACATTAACTTTCCTACAGTTGTAAAGCTTGGATTATTTTTATCAGGCGAACAGTTTAGGCGCTAGAGCACGTTGAAGTTTTAAGTGTATCGGTCATCTGAATAGTGTTAAATTTGTTTTTATACTAATTGGAGATTACTCTGATAGCGTAGGGAAATAAAACAAAAATGGGGTGGGTGACCAATGAGAGCTCGAGATTTGAATGTCATAGAATGTATGGCCATCTAGGCAAACAAAAATATCACTAGTTGAGTGCCTCCTACAGGCCTAGTGGCTTTATTTTTTTCCTCACATAAAGTTGGCCGTTCTATAAGCTGTCAGAATAAAAACTGATTGTGAGACATGTCTATTTATTTTAAAGCAACCAGTTATTTGCAAAACGGGTTCACTGTACTTCGAAACAACAAAGTAGGTTAGAGGCTTCAACGCACTTAAACGAAAGAAATAAAAATATTAGTAACACATAAATATTTTATATGTGTGTTTGTGTGTGTATAAGTAGTATTAATTTTTTACTTTGGCATCGAGGAAAAATAAGATGTTTATGTGGTAAGACTGATTGAACCCGGTCAAGTTACGTGGGAATGTGATTCTTGGATAACCGGTTCTGTTACTTCCTCGTCTAGGAGTGGGACCTATAGACCGTCTAAATACACATTTCCACATTAGACCTTTTTAAAATCGTACCTTCCTATTTTGGTACTCGGCCAGAACTTGAAAATGATGGTTATAATATAAGAAAAACAACAAACTGAGGAGGAGAAGCACTTAATACTCGAGTCTGACTTACCGAACCGTCAACTACGACTTGAAATAAGTCCCCAAGTCCTTTCGTCCGGAATAAACTTGATCTTGTCTTAACATCCAACTACTTGTTTTTAAGTTAGGATTTAAAACAAGTTTGTTGGAAGAAGGAAAAGAAGCGGACCTGAGCAAGAAACCGAGTAATACGATGCGAGTGATATGAGACTTACATCTAGAGGACTTAGAATATCAAGTCCCCTCCAGTATATACTTCACTCTCTGCTTCTTCTTCACTCTCGGTTAGAATTTATAGTTTTAGCTTTGTCATAGTTGTACGCGTTTTTTTAACTTGTTGTCCGGACCATAAGGAAGATTTTTCCCAGCAATACTAAGATTGAAACTTCACAGTTCTATTTGTGGAATCTTGTTGGATATTTTTTTATTTCCTTAATGTCACTGACTTAGGTTCAGTTGTGAGTTCATTGCCTCAGCTTTATTTTAATTTTATGTGTTAACTCTTAATTTGTTTACTAGGCTGCATTACACTAAACTACACACAACACACGCACACACACATAATTTAAAGGAACATCCATGCCATTTTTCAAGACAATCGAACTACTCGTTTAATAGCGACTTCGTAACAATTGTACATTACGCGTCGAGTGCGGAAAGTAGCATTTTGCATGCGAGTGTGGAGTTTGCACCCGAGCGATAGCTAGGGTGGTAAAACCACACGAGCAATGCAAAATGCCGTTTTCGCACGAGTTGCGTACCGTACTTTATCTACGATTATTAGATTTAAATAATAAATACAGAAAAAAATAAACTTGCTGTATGTAAGTTCGTATCTCTCTCTTGATAAAGATGGCATTAATTCTTGAGTTGTATTTTTTGCCGAATTAATTATTTCTGGAGGAGTATTATTCTCCACATTTTCGTCAAAGTCACTTGATTCACTCATTGTTTTTCACTAAAAACTCGATATAAACAGTTACTTTAATAAAAGAACAGCAAATTAGTTTTGTTAAATGTAAACAAACTTGCTAATCGTGCGTAAAGCTGAAGAATTCCTCTTCTTTACCGCACTAGTGTGGTAAAGAAGAGGAATTATTCAGAACTATGAGACGCGCATGCGCAATAAATACAAGTACGTAAAGAATCACTTTCTACGCATCTAAACAAAGATATAATGTTTATATTTCGTATCAATCGTAGATAAACAAATTTACAGACGGACAGAATTGAAACATGTATTTTATTTATATCTTCAGAAGTTATGAGTTTATTGTTTAAAAACAAAAAGTAAATAAAATTCAAAGATCAAATTTGAATTAAGTAGTGATGAGTTGAATGTTGAAGACACTAGTGTGATTGAGACTTGTGAAGACAGTGTTTGGTTGAGTCTGTTGAAGAAACTAGTGTTTTTGATGCTGTTGAAGCAGTGGCGACGATAAGGGCCACGCAGACCCCGCGGCGCGGGTTGGATCCGGTGATCTGGGGGCCCCTGGAAGGGAAATAGAGCCCCTGGAGAGAAATTTAGTGGGTGGGCCCCAACTAAATGTTTGCAGGGGGGCCCCAATATCTTACCGCCGCCACTGTGTTGAAGACTCTAGTGTGGTTGAGATTGGGGAAGACACTAGTGTGCGATTGAGCCAGTTGAAGACACTATTGCGGTTGAGTCTGTTGAAGAAATTAGTGTTTTTGATGCTGTTGAAGACTCTAGTGTGATTGAGATTGGTGAAGACACTAGTGTGCGATTGAGCCAGTTGAAGACACTATTGCGGTTGAGTCTGTTGAAGAAATTAGTGTTTTTGATGCTGTTGAAGACTCTAGTGTGGTTGAGATTGGGGAAGACACTAGTGTGCGATTGAGCCAGTTGAAGACACTATTGCGGTTGAGTCTGTTGAAGAAATTAGTGTTTTTGATGCTGTTGAAGACTCTAGTGTGATTGAGATTGGTGAAGACACTAATGAAGTTAAGTGTTAATAATACTAGTGTTGTTAAGACTGTTAATGACACAAGTGTGGATGAGTCTGTTGAAGACACTAGTGTGGTACAAACCCGGTCCTTAATTAACATTAGCTATTGTAGTTTTTTCGCAATAAACTAATTTTTTCTATTTGAGTTTTCCCCTCTATGAATAAGCCCTGTATGGAAGCGTCTATGGAAGTCATTTTGAAGGAATAACACAAACTGTCTCTCCACGTAAATTAAAAAAACTTTACTGCAAAAGCAGCTTTCAGCCTTCAAGAGGCCATTATCAGTGTCTATTGCGGAACAAAAAAGGTACAATAATAAAAAGATTTAGTCAGAGGCGAGTCTACTTTATGTCGGAGATTGATGTGAGATTTCAACTTTTGAAGGCTGAAAGCTGATTTGTCAATTTGTCATTAAAGTTTTTTCTTTTAATTTACGTGAAGAGACAGTTGCTGAAAGCAGCTTTGGTAATACATTTCTTTTTAATTTATGTGGAGAGACAGTTTGTGTTATTCCTTTATGAATAAGGTTGTTGGAAAATGGGTTATTTTTGTGGTTGAGACTTGAGACTATTTTGTGGAGTGGAGACCACCTTGTGTTGAACGGGAAGAGCAGGTTAAAACATTACAATATGGTGAAGTATAGGGCTGGTCGTGTCACTTGGAGACCACATAAACATCCGCTTGCTTCAGCTAGTTTTGTTTTTGGATGTGTTAGCGTGATAGGCCGACTCGATGCAACCATAAGGATCGCAGTTTCAAGCGGCTCCCCTACAATGTTTGTTTCTTAATAGTTGTTGATGGATTTAGTGACTGGCTGCGGTATTGTGTACTTGCCACGGCGATAAGTTACTTGGAGTTGCTTCCCATGTGGCCGGCACGCTTACAAGACTCCCTCCTCCGTTCCGTAAATCGAAAAACCCCGGTTTTTTCTTGTCTTCGCTCCCCCCTTACGTGCGCACCCCATTTCTGTCATTTCCTCGCTGTAAAAGGGGAGCGTGCGTCCATATCCGGTTTATAAATTCGTTTAGGAAACCATTCGGACGGTGGAAAAAGGTTTCGAGTAGGGCTTTTCTCATTTCATTACACCGCGAGCAGATAAATATCTCGGGGTAGAAGCGTAAGGTCGACCCATTCCTCAATATAGGTTTGTTATTTATATCGGGCCCGAGGCTTATTTTATCCGGCATTGATTTTTTTTTAACTTTTATAATTTACGATGTTTTAAAAACGGTGAAGTTTCCTTTTGACATTTCTATATTTTTTTAATTCTACATAATATATTGTACGAATGATGTAAAGATAAAGAAAAATATAGAACCTAACTGTTTAAACTCACGTCAGTTATTCGCTACTGAAAGAGCAAACGATAATACAATTAATAATATTATTAGGTCTTTATCTCATCTAGTAGTAGTCTAGTACTTCCTACTAGAACGGGTAGGACAAACCACTTGTTCGAACCTTGCAATTAGGCCATCACTTAGGCCCTTTGTACGCCCCGCGGTAGAGAGTTCCAGCCACTTCACACATTATACATATGTACATTGTACCGCCGAAGCGAGTATGATGTGATCAATAGTGAGCCATATAAATCAGAGCGTCACAGCGAGGAATCGAACCCCATCTCGTTCCACTCATAATTCAGTGATAGCCGAGCAGACGTGGTTTAACCCACACGGTCACGCTGGCTCTCTTTTATCTCATCTAAAAACTAATTATAATTCTTCGATTAGGAAAACCTGCTCAGTAGTTCCACATCCTTAAAAGATTTTCACCACGGGACTTTTAAGTCAATTGACTGTCGGAATTAGGCCTACATAACGGGGACGATGTTGTTAAAATGTCAGGCATTTTGAATTTATGGAAAAACTATTTCGGTTAAAATACTTTACTGTGTCTCACTACCATAAATAATATGAAACCATGGCTTTACCAATTAAAATCTGCTAACTGAGTAGAGGGAACGGGGAACCAGTCTCATGGATCGAGTTAATTTAAATTATGTGCCGACAAAGTTTTACGCAAACCTAACTTTATTTTGAAATTAAAATGAACGACCCTTCAGAAGCCTCAGTACTCGTAGTTAAAACTTCTAACGAGTTTAACCACGAAAACTTCCGCTTATATTATCTTTTTTTTTGCTCAAGGTTTAGGTGAGTGACCTCAAAAAGCGAAGCAGAGTTTGGGCGCAAGGGGATTTTGAAGTGGTTAATGGAATCTGCTTTGTCGAAGTTCTCGCTTTAATCAATTAGGATTCAGATAGGTGAGGGGAGGGGGTGTTATCAGTTATCAGTACTAGTGGGTGGTGGAAAAACTGACGGCAGCCTTATCAGAAGGTGAAACCTAGCCAAAACCTTCGGCTCAGTTCAGCTCCATAAAACTAAAGTACGGTTGAGACATCCATGTTTTTGATACATCGACATCATACAGACAAACATCGATGTTTTCGATACATCGACATCGTACAGACAAACATCGATGTTTTCGATACATCGGCATCGACCTCCTAACCCAACTTGACGAGCATAAAAAAAGAATAAAAAAATTACATCCCTATCTCCGGCCAAGAAAAGGTCGATTGCTATAAAACTCCCCCTGGTGGCAATAAAAAATTAAATTAAATTAAAACTTTAAAAAAAATACTATTACCGACTTTCGATACATTGAAAGGTGAACATCGATATTTTTTGGTCCGATTCATCGATGTTTTCGATTCATCGATGTTTTCGATTCATCGACATCGATGTCCCAACCCTAAACCAAAGCTTCTATTTGCCAAATCAAATCCAATTTTTCTCAATTTGCTCCGGTTTTATTTCAAACTTTACTTATGTTGTCTCATCGAATAAATGAAGTTTTTACCCTCCTAAAGTTCCAATTTGAAATAAACGCTTGGGCGAATAACGACGTCCATCGAACTCGTCCTGATCATTGGAAAAATCAAAATGTGTCAAATTTCACCAAAATCGTTTATATATTTTAATCAAGTTATCGTTAAACTTTTCCGACACACACACAGACACGGTGTGGATTTCGTTGAATGTAGGGGCTAGCTACGCTCGCTTCAAATATTTATTTGAGGTGTAATTTGATTTAATTAAGCAAACAAATACGTTTAATAAAAAATCAACTATGTTAGCGAACTGGACAATTAAGCACAAACTTAACATTTAATTACCAAATAAAAATATGAAAATAAATTATTTATTATGTAAAAGCAATTGTATCGCAAATTAGTCAATTTAAATAAATAAATGTATTATAATAGATGTCTTTAATTCAAACATCCTTACCCAGGAAATATGTTCTTTTTTCCTCCAGAGTGTAAATAAAAATGAGAAATTTATTTGAATAAATTTTAATTATATTCGGCTCATCAATGCATAATGTCTTTGATAATGGTAATTTATTGGACGAATATTATATGTGTATTTGACAACCAAGCAATTAATTAGCGTGAATTTATCAAAGTTTTGTGTGTTTTTTACTCACGTGGTTGCCATGGGATTCCATTTAGTTCGCTCTTTTATCATTCTAATTACAACAGATTAAAAAAAAAACATTATTAAAAGATTGTAATTAATTAATTCTTGTTTTTTTAATTTTTCAGGTATGTGAGCTTAGTATTGTGTTACCGGTTGTGGATGCGGCTTTGGGTGAGATTTTTTATATTTATTTCAATTCAATGTGTACTGTGTGACCCCATTGTATGGGTGGTTAAAAAGATATACGTTTATTGTTTTCAATAAACGTTAATATTATATACATATATATATATATATATATATATATATATATATATATATATATATATATATATATATATATATATATATATATATATATATATACTTTTTTTTATTTCAAATCGGGCTCAGTAAATAAAATGTTATTTTATTTTGCTTCCGAGCTCACCGAAGGTAACGGAAGCTATGTGATCGTTCTGATTTTTTTTTTACTTTATTGAGTAACACAATTGCATATAAATGTTATAAGTGTAAACATTTTTTATGGGTCTGATTTCAAGACAGAAATCTGTTTCAGACCTCAGGAAACAATTTTAGTTCCCTGTCTTTTGCTCAATTTTGGCGAACCAACGTATCTTAAAAACTACTCTTCCAATATAAATGTAATTTAGATAGTAGGTTATAGTTAGACCATTTTTGGTCCCATAACTGTATCAACCTTCTGCGCCAATTTGACGGATTTATAATTGTGACGGAGTTCTAAATATGTTCAATAGATAATGTTAAAGTGCATCAGTGTCCATTGTTTATTTCACTAATAATGACCTTCTAAATGGTCGAAATCGGTCTAAAATAAACCTTTATTTACTACCATGATGAACTGGTAATCTATTATTAAAGCTATACTCAAAATTAGTGTCTTGTTGACACTCAAAAGACTAACTTAGTTTCTTTTTAAATCCAACTAAACAATTTGGTGAAAATTAAAGATCAAACACTAATACACTAAGTGTGAACTTACCGCATCACTAGGTTTACTTATAATGTAGTGGAGAACATCAATTATTTCACTCAGTGATGAACTACATAGATAAGATAAATAAATTAAGTAATCGACTTGATCGATTTTGAATTCATCCTAACATAGAAGATTAGTTTCTACAAATTATCTGTTGTAGATGATGAGTTAGTGAGTTAGTACCAATTGCAATGGTACTGTGTGGAGTTAGTTGTAGATGATGAGTTAGTACCAATTGCAATGGTACTGTGTGGAGTTAGTTGTAGATGATGAGTTAGTACCAATTGCAATGGTACTGTGTGGAGTTAGTTGTAGATGATGAGTTAGTACCAATTGCAATGGTACTGTGTGGAGTTAGTTGTAGATGATGAGTTAGTACCAATTGCAATGGTACTGTGTGGAGTTAGTTGTAGATGATGAGTTAGTACCAATTGCAATGGTACTGTGTGGAGTTAGTTGTAGATGATGAGTTAGTACCAATTGCAATGGTACTGTGTGGAGTTAGTTGTAGATTATGAGTTAGTACCAATTGCAATGGTACTGTGTGGAGTTAGTTGTAGATGATGAGTTAGTACCAATTGCAATGGTACTGTGTGGAGTTAGTTGTAGATGATGAGTTAGTACCAATTGCAATGGTACTGTGTGGAGTTAGTTGTAGATGATGAGTTAGTGAGTTAGTACCAATTGCAATGGTACTGTGTGGAGTTAGTTGTAGATGATGAGTTAGTACCAATTGCAATGGTACTGTGTGGAGTTAGTTGTAGATGATGAGTTAGTACCAATTGCAATGGTACTGTGTGGAGTTAGTTGTAGATGATGAGTTAGTACCAATTGCAATGGTACTGTGTGGAGTTAGTTGTAGATGATGAGTTAGTACCAATTGCAATGGTACTGTGTGGAGTTAGTTGTAGATGATGAGTTAGTACCAATTGCAATGGTATGTGTGGAGTAATTTGTAGATGATGAGTTAGTGAGTTAGTACCAATTGTAATGGTACTGTGTGGAGTTAGTTGTAGATGATGAGTTAGTACCAATTGCAATGGTACTGTGTGGAGTAATTTGTAGATGATGAGTTAGTGAGTTAATACCAATTGTAATGGTATTGTGTGGAGTTAGTTGTAGATGATGAGTAGTGAGTTAATACTGTTAAAGACTACGTATCTGCACTATAATCAATTAACTAATTACATAAGAATTCACAGATTAAGTTGACACACCGAAACGAACTAATTATATTATTCAAGGAATGCAAAGTTTTTTCATGTCATGTCAAATAAAACAAATAAACTAAATAATAAAATATTGAGGCGAGCTGCGATGCCTCTAAAATACCAATTGTAATGGTACTGTGTGTTGTTAGTTGTATATGATGAGTTAGTGAGTTAATACCAATTGTAATGGTACTGTGTGGAGTTAGTTGTAGATGATGAGTTAGTGAGTTAATACCAATTGTAATGGTACTGTGTGGAGTTAGTTGTAGATGATGAGTTAGTGAGTTAATACCAATTGTAATGGTACTGTGTGGAGTTAGTTGTAGATGATGAGTTAGTGAGTTAATACCAATTGTAATGGTACTGTGTGGAGTTAGTTGTAGATGATGAGTTAGTGAGTTAATACCAATTGTAATGGTACTGTGTGGAGTTAGTTGTAGATGATGAGTTAGTGAGTTAATACCAATTGTAATGGTACTGTGTGGAGTTAGTTGTAGATGATGAGTTAGTGAGTTAATACCAATTGTAATGGTACTGTGTGGAGTTAGTTGTAGATGATGAGTTAGTGAGTTAATACCAATTGTAATGGTATTGCGTGGAGTTAGTTGTAGATAAGTTAGGACCAGGTGTTTAGCCAGGTGTATTATTTGTTTGCTGCACCCCGAGGTGGTTTCATTTTTACCCTTGCCTTGTATATAAACCCTTTAACATCACTCTCCCCTGTACTATATTTATTTATTTCATTTTTTTTCGGCATATGAACAGCTTTGATATTAGTTCTTCTGTTATTATAATTTTTTTAAAGTTATTTTTTTATTCACTCTTCCTTTGTCTCTTAGTTGCTAACATGTTTTAATTGTCTCAGTAAATATGTTTTATTGTCACAGTAAATTTGCTTATTATCATAGTGAATATACTGTATTGTCACAGTGAATATACTGTATTGTCACAGTGAATATACTGTATTGTCACGGTGAATATACTGTATTGTCACGGTGAATATTGAATATGCTATATTGCTCAGAATAAGGAAGGGGTAGAGGGAACAATACCGTATAATCTGGATATCAAAAAGTGGCTTATTATTATTTCCCCCGATACTAGCACTCTCAAGCGGCAGTTTGATAAAAACAATATCTATATACCGATAAAAACTCGGTATTTTATCTATTATTAGCTGATAAATAATAAATGATATTTCCTTCTTCTAAATATACTTTAATTTTTGTTGTTGTCCTCATTACTTTACTTCTATTATCTAACGGCAATATCATTAATAAACATATTACAGTTCCTAGACTCAACAAAAAGCAATCTTGTATAAAACAAAGTCGTCTTCTAATGCAATCTCATCAGATTTGGCTCTTAAGTATTTGATATTTTTGAATAATTTTTCTTTACTTTTAATTTAAAATAATTTCAGATGAGTAAAGACTATAATAGGTAGTAGATAAGTGCTGCAAATGAAGGATTTTATTTATATTTTACACTAGCTTTCACCCCGCGCTCCGCGCGGGGCTCATGCTAGGTATTGGTGACTATGTTTCCTATAACCATGTAGGCCTAGCAATTAAATTAAATTCCTAAATAATTTTGTTTCCAAAGCCTTCTAGGAATAAAAACAGGACTGTATTATACATCATTAATTCCATTATTAAGATAATAATACTCTCCAAATCATAGTTTGTATTCTATCTATTTTTTTAAAAAATAGCCAGTAGAAACTAAGTAATATAGTAATAACTAACAATGCTAAAAAAAATGTATAATAAATAAGAAAAAAAACGTAGACAAAACCAATTAGACTGGGAAGTCATTGAACAATCATCAACTATGATGGTGCATTATTTAATTACCAGCCTCTTCATTCAATACGGCAGTTGCACCAGCAAATATTTAATAACTCTAGTTCTAGAAACAATTAATAAAATAATAAATACTCGATTTAAAGAGCATTAGTGTGAGGTTTAATAAGCACTCCAATCAGAAATTAAATCGGTCAACAATTGCGGACGCCACAAGCTTTCAAAGTGAAATTTCTTTTTAAAAAAATAAAATTTAGCTCTATTTAAGGTAGAACCAATGAAATTACGAAAAAAAGTAATAGGACCAAATTAGTAGATCTTTTAAAATTAGTTACCGCTGGCGGAATCAGCTGGGCGATACAACTTACCGTTTAGCCACAATAAGCCTCAAAAAAACTTTAAAGTGCGTCCGCCATCTTTAGTTTTTTAGGGGGGGGGGAATTATTTTTTTAACTTCAATGGGCTTAGGCCAATTTCCAATCAAACGCAAAAAAACCGCAAGTCTCTAGGTGGTCTAGAAGTATATAATAATAATAATAGTAAAATAATAATATAATGGCGAGTCTGTGGGGTATGTTTACGGCGGGTCAACCTATTTTTTTAGGTTAGCTTTAATATTCTTTTTTTTATAAAATTTTTCATAACTTTGGTTCTACTCAATATTTTTAGATGAAACCAAGCCTACAAATTGCGCAACATGTTTGCACATACCCCTGAAAAAAATTAATCGATTTCATTTAGCCAGTTTTGCGCCTATAAAGTCTGACTGGGGCGACAGACACACATACATACACGAAAAAAGTTAAGGCCGGATTCGGTTTTTGGAATGCCTAAAATGAAAAACTATCCAAAAAAAATTTCAATTCTGACCAATGTACAAACAAAACTTTAATTTTATATATATATAGATAACACTGTCAGTTTAGTTCGGGTTAAGCTCGCTAGGGAGATTTAGTATCGGGGGAGAGAATAATTAACCACTTTTCAAATCGGATTGTTCCCTCTACCCCTTCCTTACTTTGAGCTATATTGCCACAGTGAATATGATATATTGTCACAGTGAATATGATATATTGTCACAGTAAATACGCTATATTGTTACAGTGATTATGCTATGTTGACACAGGGAATAACAAAGTTTAATAAAAAGCAGGAACTTAACTTAAAATTATGTTATACTGATAGTATAACGCAAAGGTTAATTAATGATAAAATTTAACATAAAGGATTTTTTTTTTCTTTCCAAAAACCTATCCTGAGGATTAAATCTAACCACAAAACCTAATTTAGACGAAGTTGTAAATATCTTCAGTAGGTAATGTCTTGTTTATTGATGATGGCCTACCAAATGGTCGAAATCGATCTACAATAAACTTTTAATACTGATGACCAACTGAAACCTTTATTTAGCGGCAATAAAACTTCGTTTTTATGTAAATCACACAAAGTAATTTAAGTTAAACTTAAAAGATCACTTAATTGCAAAAATAACCACTAGTACTTATTAAGTGTGTGTTTAGATTTAACGTAAGAAAAAGAAGACGATATTTATTTGAAAGACGTAAAAACCATAAAATAAATGAAAATACGTAATACCGCTCCGACTATAATAATAAAAAAATAGTTACTGCGAGTTTTTTCAAAGAGTGAAATAAACTGAGGATAAAGTTTTAAACTTAATTAGAAAAACATAATGTTGGGTTTTGGATTTAATTTTCCCGCCTCCTCAGTGGCGGCGCTTTTTCGTTCGCCATCTATAACCTCCCTATTCCCTTCCCTTCGCTTCCTCTCTCTAACCATGCCCGCACCGTACCTCTTCCTCTCTAGTTTTTTTTCCGAGTTAAAGTCAACTTAATAATCAAACCCATTTAAATTCATTTTCCTTCAAAGTGCTAGACAGTTGTGTTGTGTCACCGAAGTGAACTTCATCTGCCACCGACCCCAGGCCTGGGACATCACCACCTCACGATCTACGCAGCACCAAGTAAGCCTCTTCTCTCTTCTTTTCTTTCTCTACCTCTCCCTCTACCCTCTCCCCTTTTCCTACATTAAAATTGGTCCTTTATGGCGGATTTATCTAGAAATTCAGCACCTCTTTTCTTACAGTTACTTTGCTGCTAATTTTTGCTACCTCTCTAAAACTCAACCTCTCCTCCCACCTCTTTTACGGATCGTAAGTTGTTTAATTGGAATATATTAATTGCCTTTATTATTTAATATTTTCTTTTCTTTAATTTCGCAGAATAAAGTATATGTATTATCATTTAACTCGTTGCAGCAATTTTATACTTATTGCAGCAATCATTGCAGATAGCGTGGTTTAAGATTCTTCTTCTTTCCCATAGATTCTTCTTTTGAGTCTCTACGTCATCAGGTGTCACATTACGTCATTAGCTGTCAATGTCATGTGTGGGTGACACGCCCTCTTACCTCCAAGCGGTCCAGTTTAATTGTAAACAAAAACAATCCACGTCTGGTCTTATCTCTTATCTATAGCCTTTCCTTTAATTCATTGTTTACCAAAACATATGAGATCTATTTCATTCACAGATATTTATTTGGAGTTGATTATCATTTATTTCACGTCTAATAAATACTTTATTTTATTTTCCCTATATTTCCTTAACCGCTCAACAGATTTTATTGAATCAAATTTATTGTTGCTCATCTCTTCAAGATCTTTCCAACGAATGGTCACTCGCCCTAGTTTTATTTTTCTATTTTTTACTTTCTTTATTTCTCTCTCTCTCTCTCTCTAAGTAATTTGTTCTCTCTTTTTTCTTTCTTTTTCTATAATGGCAACAGAAGCAAACGCTGAAAAGAATCTTAAGCTTTACCAATCACGGCGTGAGACTCTTTTTCGTCGCCTTCAAATAGCTTATGATTCAATTAAGACTCTAAACCCTAATGAGCCCAAAACGATAAGAGCATTTAAAGTAAGATGTGCCGATCTCGAAGAGACTAGGGCTAACTTCAATGACATTGTTGAAAATATTAATGAGCTAACTTTAGAACTAGATCCTAAAGCAATAATCAATCATAGTTCAATATCGGCCTTCGACGATTTATTTTATTCTTGTCAGGAAGCCTTGCAACAAATAAATGCTATCTCCGACAACTCTAATTCAAAAGCTATTCAAAACCACTCCTCTGATATTTCTTTCAAACTTCCTAAAATTCCGCTACGTACTTTTTCAGGAGATTTATCCGATTTTATCCCCTGGTATAATTTATTCTGTTCAGTTATAAATCAATCTGCTATTTCTAAAGTTCAAAAACTCTTATACCTGCAAAGCTGCCTCGATGGTGAACCCCTTTCATTAGTTAAGCATCTTCCTGCTACAGATGCTAACTACGACGTTGCTATTAAAATATTGTTAGAGAGATATAACTCTAAGCGACAACTTGCCTCTACTCATGTTGAGAAACTACTGAACTTAGAATCCATGAACATGGAGTCTTACAGTAAACTTCGTTCGTTTCATGAAACCCTTACTGAACAATACTCTGCTCTTGAAGCACTCCAGTTACCTAACTTAGCGGACTTCATATTATTTTTCATAACTTTTAGAAAGCTTCCTCCTCTTACTCGGAAAACATTTGAGACTCAGTCAAAGGCGAGTTGTACTACCCAAGCTAGTTTGGACTCTCTTCCGACTTTTAACGAGTTGCTTAAATTCTTAGGTTCACAGTGTCAGATTTTAGAAACATCTCTTATGACTAGAAATCAAAAGCCTGATTCTAACTCATCTAATTCCTCTCGTTCTTCTCCTAATTGGCGCATTAGACCTTCTTATACACCAGCCAAAAAACAACTCTCGCCTCCAGAGAGGGCTCATCGCTCGTATGTTGCTACTGCTAATGTTAAACACTCTCAGCCAACTAATAACACCACTTGTCCTATATGTGATAAAATTCACTCTATCTATACTTGCGTACAACTCAGATCTCTTTCTATTCCTGAACGTAGAAATAAAATAAAAGCTCTAGACCGTTGTCAAAACTGTTTAGGCAACCATTTAAGCTCTAAATGTAATTCTAAGTCGAAATGCATGAAATGTAACGGGTCTACTGGTAATCACCATACATTGCTGCATCTTGACGATGTTTCTACTCCCTCAACATCTGCCTCTCCTTCTCAAACTGATGTATTTAGCTCTGTGGCCCAAGCTCCTGAGCCGGCAACTGTACTTCTAGGTACTGCTATCGCTCATGTTCGTGATGTCACAGGTGCTTTCGTGCCTGCTAGAGTTCTCATAGACTCAGGTAGCCAGTGCTCCTTCCTCTCTAAAGACTTCTTTCTTAAACTTCGTCTTCAATACAAGAAAACTGATGTCCACATTACTGGTCTAGGTTCAACTACAGTAAATCAACCTAAAGCTGTTGCTTGTATTGAGTTCAAACCCCCTACTTCTAATGAACCTCTCCTCTCTACTCAGGTCGTGGTCCTGGAAAAGCTTGCTGGTGCTCTTCCCTCTCAGCCTCTTAGTAATAAACTTAAGGAGCATTTCTCACATCTTCCTCTAGCTGACCCGGAGTTTTGTACCCCTGCTCCTCTTGACGGAATCCTCGGTATGGACGTTTTCCCTCTTATATGTAGTGGTGCCCCTCGAAATGTTGGACCAGGATTGCCTAGTGCTCTTCCTTCTATTTTCGGATGGATAATTATGGGTCCGGTCTCTCCTACTCTTCGGTACTCTGCCTTTTTCGGAGAATCTAATCTCGACCAGGTGTTAAGGCAGTTCTGGGAAATAGAACAACCTCCCTCTCTGAATATTCCTGCTCCTGAAGATGAAGCATGCGAAAATATTTTTGTTTCTCGCCATAAACGAAACCCAGACGGTCGTTATGTCGTCCCTCTTCTCCTAAAGGACAATCACTCTGAACTAAGTGGTTCTTTCGGTTATGCTCTACGTTGCCTCTTTAACACCGAACGTAGACTGGCTAAAAACCCTACACTAAAAACTTCTTATGACGATTTCATGCGTGATTATGAAGAAACTGGTCATATGAGAAAACTTGAATCACCTCTCCCTAATTCTTTCTACATCCCTCATCACGCTGTGTATAATCCCTCTAGCACTACTACCAAAATGCGTGTTGTTTTTAACGGTTCTGCTATCTCTAAATCAGGCGTCTCCCTCAATGATGTACTTTATACTGGTCCAAAATTACAAGGAAACATAATTATGATTATTACCGCATTTCGATTTCATTTAGTTGCTTTCACCGCAGACATTTGCAAGATGTACCGGCAAATATGTGTACTCGATGAAGATACTAAGTTTCAAAATATATTATGGAGATACTCACCACAAGACCCAGTATCTGTTTATCAGCTCTCAGTTGTAACGTGGGGTCTTCGCTCATCATCTTACCTCGCTTGTCGAACCCTACACCAACTTGCTGACGATGAAGCTCACTCGTTGCCTCGTGTCAGAGCTGTCATTAAGGAAGAAACTTACATCGATGACGTCATCTCTGGAGCACCCTCTCTTAAAGAAGCTCTTCAGTTGCAATCAGATCTTATCTCTATTTTCTCTAAAGGTGGATTTGAACTCCGAAAGTGGAGTAGTAATAGTAATTCTCTCCTCTCTACTGTACCTCCTGAACATGTCCAGACACCTCTAGTCTTTACCTCAGAAGAAGATAACCATACCAAAGTACTCGGTCTCCAGTGGAACCCCTCTTCAGATGATTTTAGTTATCGTATAGTCAATCTTGAAGTTCGCTCAACTAAACGAGAAATCCTATCGGATATATCCAAGTTATTTGACCCTATGGGCTGGCTCTCCCCCGTCGTTCTGACAGCCAAATCTTTAATTCAAAAGTTGTGGACTACAGGTATTGGTTGGGATGATACTATTCCCTCTGATTTACAAAAGCTTTGGTGCGCTTTTGTTGAACAATTTTCTTTTCTTACTCAAGTTAGAGTTCCTAGACATATTTTCAAATCCGATAATTCTGAATACTACCTCGTTGGGTTTTCTGATGCGAGTGAACGTGGATTCGCTGCTGTAATTTATCTTCATGTCATCTCACCTCATTCCGACCCCTCTACTCACATAATATTAGCTAAATCACGTGTAGCTCCTCTTAAGTCCTTGTCTGTCCCTCGATTAGAGCTCTGCGGCGCAGTATTGTTGTCTCAACTTTTCAAATCTATTCTCCCTCTCCTCTCTTCTAAAGTAAAAATTTCAAACACGCTGGCGTTCACAGACTCTACGGTTGTTTTGTCGTGGCTTAAAACTTCTCCTCACTTGCTTAAATCCTTTGTCGCAAATCGAGTTGTCGAAGCAACATCCATCCTTAGTCCTGACAGTTGGTATCATGTTAGCACTCACGACAACCCTGCGGATTGTGCTTCTCGTGGTCTGCAACCAGCAGAGATTGTACAACACAAGCTTTGGTTCTCTGGGCCCCCCTGGCTTGCTTCTGAACCTTCTAACTGGCCCATAAATACTAGTATATCTCTCACAGAAATACCCGAACTGAAACTTTTAAAGGAGTCCTTCGTTGCCAAGGTTGAAACTAAAGAAGAGTGTTTTATTTTCGAGCGATATTCTTCGTATCAGCGTTTATTGCGTGTTACAGCGTGGATCCTCCGGGCTATTAATAATCTCAGTTCTAGTTCTTCCTCTAAAATTCGATTAGTCGGTCCTCTTTCCACCAGTGAACTCAAATCAGCTCTTCACCATATTGTTAAATTAGTTCAGCAACATCATTTCTCTCTCGATATAGCACTTATAAAAAGAGGAGAATATTCTCGGCGTTTACAATCTCTCTCTCCCTTTCTCGACGCCTCCGGTCTCCTCAGGGTGGGGGGCAGACTTAGTCGATCTAAATTGCCATATGAAACCAAGCATCCTCTTTTACTTCCAAAAACAAGCAAGTTCACCTCTCTTGTCATCGATTATTTTCATGTACGTGACTTACACGTAGGACCTCGTAGTTTGCTAGCCACTATCCAGCAAACGTTTTGGATCATTTCTGGGCGTCAAGCCATTAGATCAAGATTAAGTAAGTGTTTAAAATGTTTTAGAATGCGTGCTCAGTTTATCCAACCTAAAATGAGCGATCTTCCTCTTTCGCGCGTGCAAAAGGCACGCCCGTTTCTTGTTGTGGGAACTGACTACGGTGGCCCTTTTCTTGTTCGAGAAAGTACTCGACGAAACGCTAAGACTTACAAAGCTTACTTGTGTCTCTTTGTCTGTTTTACTTCTAAGGCTGTGCATTTAGAGGTGGTCTCTGATCTCTCAACCGAAGCGTTTTTGGCTGCTTTTGATCGCTTCACCAGTCGGCGTGGGTTATGCTCCACAGTTTACAGCGACTGCGGCACGAATTATGTCGGCGCTAACTGTACGTTCCTCTGGGAGTTTTGGACTGTATCTTATAGATGGGGAATAAGTTTGAAGGGGAAAATAGGAATCATAAAAAAAGGAAGCCAACTGGCACTCACGATTGATGAGATATTGACGCTCGTCTCAGTGGAGTGGAGTCTAGCCCGGGACTGACATCTGATTCTCCTCTCGCAGGTGTCCGGCATCCGCGGGAGATAAGACACCGGTGGGTGGGGCGGCCACACGGGAGTTTGATACCTTTACTCGATAGATAGCGCCGGTATGTCCAAAAGGAAGGAAGGAAAAAATATATAGCAGGGGGAATATTAGGCGAGGCCCGTACACTAACCGTTATCTTTCTGAGATACATCAACTTCTTTCTCAAACCCAAAATAGTGAAAAGGTTCACAATTATTTTTCTAACCTCTCTATAAAATGGATCCTATCTTGTCCTGGTGCGCCTCATTTTGGAGGTATTTATGAGGCAGGGATAAAGTCTGCGAAACACTTACTTCGTAAAGTTATAGGAAACCATGTTCTTACCTTTGAACAGCTCACCACACTCTTCATCAAAGTCGAAGCCGTCATGAATTCAAGGCCCCTCTGTCCGACCTCTTCAGATCCTTCTGATCTAACCTCTCTTACTCCCGGCCATTTGTTAATCGGAAGTCCTTTGAACAGTGTCCCTGAACTGGATCTTACCGATGTCCCTCAAAATCGACTAACCCAATGGCAACTTCTCCGCCAAATGTATCAGACCTTCTGGGATCGCTGGCGCAAAGAGTACCTTTTAACCCTCATGCAGCGTCAAAAATGGACAACTAGCTGTCCTAATCTCAAAGTGGGCGATCTCGTTCTTCTCAACAACGAAAAGACTCCCCCACGCTGTTGGCCTCTCGCTCGCGTTGAAGAAGTCCATCCAGGATCTGATGGGGCAGTCCGAGTCGCGACTATCCGCACTGCCGATGGGTTATTTAAGCGCCCAGTTGTAAAACTGGCCCCGTTGCCCGGCGCTTAATCTTTTCCCATTTGATTTATTTTTCTTACTCCTGCAGTTCCTTTCTTTTTTTTTTCTTGGAAGTAGTTTTCTTATTTTTTTTTTTTTCAAATAATTATTTTCTTTAGTTTGGTGCAGCCACCCCTCGAAGATAAGATTTCAACTTTTTTTTTTTTTTTTTCTTCGAAGATATGATTTTCTCTTCTTTCTCTCTTCAAGTATTTTTTTTACTTTGTTGAAGTCTCTTTTCTTTTCTTTTCTTTTTGAAACCTTCCGTTTCGGTGGGGGGAAATGTTGGGTTTTGGATTTAATTTTCCCGCCTCCTCAGTGGCGGCGCTTTTTCGTTCGCCATCTATAACCTCCCTATTCCCTTCCCTTCGCTTCCTCTCTCTAACCATGCCCGCACCGTACCTCTTCCTCTCTAGTTTTTTTTCCGAGTTAAAGTCAACTTAATAATCAAACCCATTTAAATTCATTTTCCTTCAAAGTGCTAGACAGTTGTGTTGTGTCACCGAAGTGAACTTCATCTGCCACCGACCCCAGGCCTGGGACATCACCACCTCACGATCTACGCAGCACCAAGTAAGCCTCTTCTCTCTTCTTTTCTTTCTCTACCTCTCCCTCTACCCTCTCCCCTTTTCCTACACATAAAATAAAGTAATTTTTTTTTCTATGGGATTAAGTAATTTGCGGTGGCCTTACTCTGTGAGTGGAGATTTGACATTTAAATACCTGTGTGGGTTGCGTAAGGTTCTCAAGTCAATCTGACCTTTGACCCGTTCTACTTCATAGACAATAGACTCTAGAATGTAACTAAGTTGCAGCTGCATATTACAGTACGGACTTAGTTACACGTGGTAAATAATTGACTTTGTAACTCGTCAAGCACATGTTCCATTAGTAATTATCCCTTTGTCTAGGTATTGCTACAGTCACTCGATTAATAATATTGCTTTTTGTTACTCCGCACTTATAAATTATGTAATAAAAATTAAGCGCGAGTTAAATATTCTGACAATTAGTGTGGCACATGACTTCATCATGTCCTATCGCGTACTTAACTTTTGTTTTTCAACCCATTATTGTCTGATTTATTTGTTTCCCCCTTTTTGCTTCAGAGCTTGATAAGTTTAGTTAAAGTGCTTCTTAAGCACTTTAACTAAACTATACTAACTTCTTTAGCCGCGGTAGAGTAAATTTGCTTGACCGAAATAATTGACGTCGGGAAACGAAGTTCGCGTTTCGAGACTCGTCCAAGTGAAACATTTTTTGATGTGAAATGAATGAAATTGCAAGTTTTTGTTGTAAGACTCGCCTGTGATAGATATTTTAATCGACTGCCGACTTAGGCCGGCAGTTGAATTACCTGTAAAAAATCTTCCCTCTGGACAAATATCGAACCCCCTAACCCTCGGAATGAGAGCTAAGCGCGCTACCACTGCGCTACACCTTACCACATCTGTACACAGAATTGGAATATAAGGGAATTATTATACTAATATATTATAATAATACCTTATAATATATTATATTAAATTTGTTTTCATGTTTTCCTTCATTATTCGCTAAAATTTTATAAAAAATATTTTACTACGTTTTAGCTTGCATTCTTATTTGTTTGTTTGTCCGGTACAAATCTGGCAATCGATTTCTAACTAACTTCCCGAATAGCTAGACATTTGAAACTTTTAGCATAGCTCAGAACACGATGACAATGCATTATTTTAATACTTTTAGCCATCTTTCAGCAGAATTTAATTGGTTTTCAGCAAATTTTGCTGGGCGGAAAGTTAGTTCGGAAAAAATCCGCAAGTTATTTTATTTGTTTTGCCATATCCAATATTTACGCAATCTTCATTTTGACGGGTCTCAAATTTGTGATAGATAAACATTGAATGACAGCAAAACAGGAAATATCGATTATATAATTTATCAATTATATATTATTTATATTATTTCAAATATATCGATGGCACGCTTTAGATTTGGTGTTGGGGAGATCCGTTGTACAAAGATTTGTCCTTTTATAGGTTTAAGATCAGCTCTCTAGATGGTTGTCATTTATGTGAAGTAAATAAATTCGGAACTATTTTTTTTTTTTCACTAACATTATATATTATATAACAATAACAATTATATTATCAACATTACATACGATTCAACAGAAAATTTAAAAACGTAGTATATAAAAAGTTCTTTTTATCTTGAAATATTTTATTAATTGAAATTATGTTTCTTTGAGAAGATATCTGACTGTGGCGGCATTTTATACTCTTGTTTATAAATATGTTTGTTGCGTATTTAATAAATGATTTATATAATATGCATTACTTAAATAAGGGTTAATGTGCTATTTCATACACATATTTCATATGTTTATTCTGGTTCTAGAACTTAATGCTTGGTGGTTTCACTTCTAATGCGTGAGAGTTGCACACACATAATATTTTGTTTTCTTATACAATCCATTATTGTCAAGTTTATTTAATTTTTCACGTTTTTTTGCTTCCGATAGCTTACCGAAGGAAACGGAAGCTATTATGTGATCGTTTTGAAGAACGAAAATATTTTATGTCTCCGATTTTAAAAATTCCTAGACAGAAATCGGTTTTAGACATCAGGGAACATTCTTGGTCCCGTGTCTGTTTGCCTGTCTTTTTTTACTTTACTTTTGTTCATATTTTACGATTTTGGTAGTATTCATACTACGGAAAGATTAAGTTTTAATTTAAATCAAATTATAATTATTATTAACTACGGGAAACAGACAGAGAAAAATACACTCCAGCGCTGGGATTTGAACCTCAGGCCTCTATATTTCCAGTATAGCGCTCTACCAACTAAGCTACGCAGAAAAATGATTTCCTCTGACGTTAATGATACCTTGTCCCGAATTTAAGCTTTCAATTTTCCACAAATCTGAGAAGTCAACATTAATGACATAGAACTAGAGTAGTATGAATACTACCAAAATCGTAAAATATGAATTTCTAATTGATTGTACTAGGTACAGGTACTAATTGGGTACTTTATAATTATAAGCGTTATTTCTCGGTCTAGTTCTATGTCATTAATGTTGACTTCTCAGATTTGTGGAAAATTGAAAGCTTAAATTCGGGACAAGGTCAGGCCCGGACTTTAAGTGAATGGCGCCCTGGGCTGCTCTCAGCTTTGGCGCCCCTTCCCCCCCCCCCCCCCCCCCCAATTTTAAAAAACCATACCTAAAAGGGACTTAACATTAAGTTGGCTAAGCATTTTTAATTATTTAAAAGATTTTCCTTAATTTTAATTTAGCAAAATTTGCTATAACTTCAGAAAAGTTTGTTTTAAGAGTTATATCATGCACAGAACACTTTAACACCAGAGCATTTAGTTTTTTCTCTCTAAGAGTGGACCTCTTGGCATTCTTAACTCTAGCTAACACTGAAAATCCTCTTTCCGCTGTACAATTAGTCACTAATGGTGTAAGAAATATTCTCAATGCAACTTCAAGGTTGGGAAAAGTGGTAGTTAAGTGGTTACTTCTTATGTACGTGTACAGCTCAGGTATCATCCTTATGTCTTCCAGTCCAACGTACATTTTGAAGTGAGAACACTCCCTGACAATGTATGCACTGATGTCCTCTGGATAACAGTTTGGCAACTTCATGCAGCCTCCACAATAGCTTTATTTGTAGATTCCTTCGATACCTGAAGTGACAACACTTCAAAACGATCGGCCAACATTGCATAAGCTTTTCTTCTTTTTGACAAGTTTGATATTATTGAATCAATTATTTTTAGAAAAACTCCAGTTCTAAAAGCCGATCTTCCATCATGTTTCACTTCATTCCTACTGGTCTCATCTGCAAATATTTTGCGTTTCCTAACCCTGGAATAAGTAGGAGTTTCACACCCATAAACAGCCGCAGTAGATTCTTCGTACTTTTCAAACTCATATCTTTTTTCTTTGACATATCCTTCTAAAGAGTGGAGCAGTTTAGTAGCCGCTGCAAGATCTATGGTTTGCATTTGTAAGTTGTTGCTACACTTGTCAAACCTTTCTAAGATGTCATTCCATTAAAAAGCAATTTCAAAATTTTGAAATTGTTTTTCAAGAGCTTGGGCTTCTAATCGAGCTTCAGGTTTTACTAAGGGATCTTCAGATAACGTCCTCAGAGAATTTTGAATTTCCTTATACCCTTTTACTACAGCTTTCAGGGCATCTGCTCTAGCTGACCACCTGGTATCAGATAGCGACTTTACCACTGGTTTATGGTTTTTATCCAAGTGCTCTTTTAAAATTTCCCATCTGTAAGTTGACAGAGAGAAAAAATTATAGAGTTCTTGTATAAAACCAAAGAATTTTACCACTTCAGTACAGCAAACTTACTGGTCAGCAAACTACTCTTACTGCTATAATCCATTCGTAAATGAAATAAGTCTTTAGTAAAAGGAAACGACAATAATCTAGCAAGAGTAGTTTTCAACTTATTTAACCAATTTAAACAGCCGAAATATTAAAAAAGATTCTTGAAATACATTCGATATAAAATATTCTATTAATTGGATAAAAAAAATCATTAAATTAATATGGTAGTTTATTATTTTATTATAAAATGGGAAAAGGTAGAGAATAATAGTTGTTTTGGGTCAACATGGCATGATATAGTGGTTTAGCAGAAACCTGATCAATGGTGCGACAACCATTAGTGGATAGAGAGCCAATCACGGTATATGCAATTTTTATTTATAAAAAATAAGAAAAGCGCAATCTTAGCTGTGCTCGGAATGCTGTATTGGGGAGGATCTTGAGCATATTATTATCCATTCTTAAAAAATATTTATTTCTTAGAGCATTATTTCTAAAGATGGTTCATTGCAATAGACTCATTTAACAACCATTCACGCATATAAATCATCATTGCACAGTAAAAAAAGAATCCATATACGAGTTAATCTATAGATTTTTATCAGACACAAATTATAAAATTTACAAAAATGAGAAATAATTAAAAGAAAATAAAATTACTAAATTAATAGAAAATATATATATTTTTTTTAATGACTTAACCCTATTTATCTTTGCAGTTTATCTAAAATTTTCTGTTGTTATTGAGATTAATTTTTTTTAAATTTGTCTTAAGAGTGGAAAAATAATTTTTTTTTTTTTTTTTTAGTAAAAAGATGTCTTCGAAAATTTTGCGCCCCCCAAAATCTGGCGCCCTGGGCTATAGCCCAGTCAGCCCATTTACAAGTCTGGGCCTGGACAAGGTATCATTAACGTCAGAGGAAATCATTCTCCTGCGTAGCTTAGTGGTAGAGCGCTATACCGGAAATATAGAGGCCTGTGGCTCAAATCCCAGCTCTGGAGTGCATTTTTCTCTGTCTGTTTCCCGTAGTTAATAATAATTATAATTTGATTTAAATTTACTTTTGTTTGGATTTCAACCAATTATTGTGTAATTATCTCTTCTTTTATTTTAAATCTTTCAAAAAATTTTTTTTTTTGTATTAATTTAGCAATATTTAATGTTCGCAGACGACGTTTGAAATTAATATGGGACCATCTGTGGAGTTTCTTCCGACAAACAATTTTTTTTTTTATAATATGATTACTTTTAAAGATAATAAACTTTTGATTTTGTTACTTTTTGATAGGTTTTTTTAAAAAAAAAAAAAAAAAAATGTATACTTCATTGTGCAAGTTTGGACTTTAAACCTATTTTACCTTTAAATAAATTTAAATAATGTTTGTGTTATGACGATATGAAGGAGTCAAGTAATTTTCTTGTAATACCAAGTAGATAATATAACGTGTGATTGTGTAAAAGATAATCACGGTTTATTGCTAGGCGTGCTTGAAATTAATGTTTTTCTCTCCCGTTACACAAAAGTGTAATAGCGAAACTAGTAAAAATAAATGTAATTTAGAAAGGGGGATTTGTCTGGTTGGGTTGGTACTAGTGAATGTGATTTATATCATCTGGTTAGTTCGGAGTGTTTCCAGCTGTTAGTTTACAAAAGCCATGTGGGATACTAGAGGCAATGTCCTTGGACTAGACTGGTGTGTAACCGTTGTTGCATAGAGCTCAAGTCTATCTATATGCACTAGGAAATGCAGCTTCGTAATGCAAACTGCAGACCAAGGATGTGGCATCGTACAATCCCAACTCACCCCACCATCCTACCTCTGTAATTCTGCTTTCCACTTGGATCTTTTTTAAATACCTTCTCTTAGCCTGGGAAAAAAGATCACGGAGCCCTTGGTCTACGACCTAGCTTCTAGGCCCAGAGTGGGGAATAAACTTGCATCACTGGGACCTGGATATACTAGTCCAATGTGCAGTCGAATGCACCTCGTTTCGCCTCTAATACTCGGTCTTGTTTAGCCGCAATCGGACTTGTTCTTAGCTTTCAAATTCCATTTGTTTTTGTTGTTTTTTTTTTTCATTTTAAATTTATAATTTACTGTGTTTCGTAAGTTTCTATAAGCTGGTTGTCTAGCACCTACTAACTACACCTACTCTACCCTAACGGGAAACTGCTTTACCTTTATTCTTAATATATTACTCAACTTATACATATTTATATAGCATTTCATTTAAAAAAAAAAAAAAAAAAAAAATTATATAAATAATAAAATTAATACTAATATAATAAAAAAATGTTTAATATATTATTCAACTTATACATATTTATATAGCATTTCATTAAAAAAAAATAAAAATAAAAAAAATAATAATAATAATAATACAATTAATACTAATATTATAATCAAAAGTTTTATGACAATTTTTTTTTTTTAATTATTTTTTATTTTATTATTATATTTTTTTTTTTTAAATTAAATAAAATGGTTTACAATTATTTCTCATCATAGTTTTTTTTGATAATAAAACTTTAAATTAAAAATAATATATAAATTTAACTATTATTTAATAAAATAAAATAGTGTTATTTTAATTTAAAAAAAAAATGGAAATTTAAATATGTTCCATTATAACATTTTTATATTTTTCTATTTAACAATGTTTCTCTTGACTCTTTATTAAAGCTAAAAATAGATATTTTTGTTTTATTTATTTCTTGTTTAAGCAGCTAATAATAGAAACAAATACAATTATTTGTAAAGAGCAAACCAAATCCCAGTTAAAATTCAATTCAATTGTTTTATTATGGATTATTTTATTTGTTTAATTATATAGTAATTTATTTATAAATCATTCGTGTGTTTTTACTATTATTAAAAGTCGCAAAATTTAATTTGTTGCGATATTTTTTTAGTTTTGAGTTTTTATCGGTAAAAATAAGATGGAATATTTTTAATATCGATGATTTCAGTTATTTTTTATTTTTAAATAATATTAAAAGAAGGAATTGTATTGAATGAGGTACTCGCCCGAGTGTTTAGTGTATATCGGCCAGAGCTGTGCTGAATGTGTGGGATAGAGTTATTACTCTTTATCTTATTACATCAGGTAATGTTAATATACATTTTTATTCTTTTATCTTTGTTAACAGTTCACTGTTTTACCGTTTCGTCGTAATTGAAGCGAGCTCATCGAGCTTCTTACATTCAACAAAATATGCATCCTTGTCCGTCTTTTGTCAGCAACGTTTACGTATCCGACGATAACTTGAGTAAAAGTTGACCGATTTAGTGGAAATTTTGTATACTGCACATGTTCCTTTTACTAATGCTCCGGCTAGGTTCGTTAGACAGCGTTATCTATCCAAGGCTTCGCGCGCAACGCTCGCGAAAACGTGAGCTTCAGATATAAAATTGGAATTTTAGGACAGAAAACGATTCAATTAATGAGAGAACATTTCTTTTCTAAATTTTGAATCGCGTGAAAAAAAAGAAAAAAAGAATCTCTACGGTTTCGACGATTTTGATTAAAAAAAGAATGTACATTTCAAAGAGCGTGCGAGTGACTTCTTCATTTCAGAGAATTGGGATTTTAAAAGTTTGTTTGTTTGTCTAACGATAACTGGTGTAATAATTGACCGATTTCAACACATAATTTAAATATGTTGTACGATATAATAAAAATAAGTTTTTCTAATATATTTTTCACCGTTTTAAAGGTCTTTGAATAGCTGATAAAAGAATTTATAATAATTATAACAAAATTTTCATTCTTTGCCTACATTTTGAAAATAAATATGGCCGAAATGTGGGTGTTGACTATAAGTTTATGTTTTTTTATGGTGAGTCACCATTTTAAAGCTTTTTTCAGGTAGATTAAGAATATTTAAGTTTTTCCCCTAAATGTTTCCTGGAAGCTTTATTGAAAACAAATATGGCCGATAAAGAGCAAATAGCAAATTTTTGCTTCGAGTTGTTTATGTGCCACATCACTAGTAAGTAGTCCATTTGAATACGAATTTATTTGTCTATTTTCCGATTTTATTTTTTTAACTATGTATCTCTGAAATGAAGAACTCATTAAAGCTCGTTTGATAAAAGTGAGAGATTAGCTATAGTAAGCTTGGTGATGTGGCTAGCCATAGTAAGCTTGGTTTTACTAGCTATTGTAAGCTTGGTTATGTGATTAACCACAATGAGCTTGGTGATGTGACTAGCCATTGTAAGTTTGGTGATGTGACTAGCCATTGCAAGCTTGGTGATGTGACTAGACAGAGTAAGTAAGCTTGGTGATGTGACTAGCCATTGTAAGCTTGGTGATGTGACTAGCCATTGTAAGCTTGGTGATGTGCCTAGCCATTGTAAGCTTGGTGATGTGACTAGACAGAGTAAGTAAGCTTGGTGATGTGACTAGCCATTGCAAGCTTGGTGATGTGACTAGACAGAGTAAGTAAGCTTGGTGATGTGACTAGCCATTGTAAGCTTGGTGATGTGACTAGCCATTGTAAGCTTGGTGATGTGACTAGCCATTGTAAGCTTGGTGATGTGACTAGCCTTTGTAAGCTTGGTGATGCGACTAGACAGAGTAAGTAAGCTTGGTGATGTGACTAGCCATTGTAAGCTTATGTATGTATCAGCGCATAAAGAAAACAGAAAAACCATTGCTTTTTTACCGTGGTCTGATACAGAAAAGCAATGAGTAAGAAGTTTTCCGTCCTACAGTTGATATTAGCCTTTTTTATAGAAATATGTTCAACATAGTTTTCCTATCGTACTTAATTATAATTTTGCTGTAATTTTGCGGTGGGTTTTCGCTAACCGGAATTTCTCGGATATACTTCAGACATCAGTTAAATTATAATTCTGGTTTTTTGCCAATCTACATTGGCAATTAATCAAATCGTAGGAAAACTCGTTTATACTTAATAGTAAATGAGTTTTCCTGCGATTAGATTCATCGTTAAACATTTTCCCATGGGTTTTTTACCTTGAAGGAATTTCCCGCGTGCTGTAGTATGAAAATGGGATTTTTTCCTATTTGTTGTTTTTATAGAAGTAAGACCTTTTTTAATTCTCATAATCTTCAATTTCCATGCTATGGAAGATCGAACATTAGCATGGAACTAAGAAGTAAGCTTTGGAACATGTGTGTCCTACCGGTGATAAGTTACGGATGTGAAACTTATCACCGTGAAACTACCAGGTGGGATTAAGAAATGAGAAAGATATGTGGAGGGGAAACTTGGCAGAGGGTTGCGTTAGAAAGAGCGGAGTGGAAGCGAATGACCCAAGTGTAATGTGATGTTTGGCTGTGGAAAAACTAATATGAAACTTGTGGTTAAATTATATTGTATCCAGAGTTTTCTCGTTTAGAAATTATAAAGCATTTTAGTTTTTGCATATAAATAAATTTTAGTGAGTAGCATGATAGTTACATATTCTATTTATTTGTTTTGTTATTTATAGTAAATTTTTATGTTTGCTGTTCCTTACTATATTGTTTTTTTGTTTATTTATTAATTATTTATTGATTTCTAATAATGCTTAAGCATGTATATAAGAAAAACCTTATGAGCCTTATGAAAAATAAAAATAACACAATACTAAAATAGAATATATTAAAATAAAATAATAATATTAATATTAATAATCACTCCCATACTCCAAACGAGTTGCCACAGCGTTCTGCTGATTTGTTCGAATGCAAATACAAATAGTACCTATTACTTTTAATAATGATTTTTTTATATCTCAATGTGTATTTGTATGATCAATAAATGGCTTATTTATTTATTTATTTATTATCTTCAATTTATATAGGTAATCGAGTAGTGTTCCGACGGTGACGACTCACCTCGAAATTATTTGTTATTGCTAAGCTAAGGCAACCCCATTTATTCTAATAAAAATAAATGTTTGTTTTGATTTGTTGGTCTTCAAATAGATATAATAACTTACTAAATAGATATCTAAAATTAATATACTTAATTTTACTTATTTTTCTAAATATAAAATTTAAACTGTTGCCACGGGCTTAATGGCTCTTATACGGATATAAAGAGCAGATTATTGTGAAGTCACAAAAATTTGATTTTAGAATTTTTGATTTATTACGTGTTTTGAGGTCCCCTGAGTCCAAAAAACGCGCAGAAGTTTTCAGAGCCTAAACTACTGAGCCAATTTCGATTAAATCTGCCATACAGGTTCCAATTGAATGCCAATTATTGTGGCACATAGCTTCCTCGTGTCCTATTTTATGTACATTGATGATTTTATGCTTTTAATTTATTTAATTATTCCCCCATTTTTTAAATCTGTCAATTTTTTTTTTTTTTTAAATTATTAATTTTATCAAAATTTGAAGTGAATTAATCTTAGGTTCTCTGCTGTCTACTTTCGACAAACCATCTAAATTGCATAAAAATCACATTAGTATCTTATTGAAGAATGAGTAGCTTATTATCCGGCCCAAAGGACCACTAAATGTACGCGTCTTTTCGAACTGAATCAGAGAACTATTGAGATACAAAGATAAAACTTTAAGAATATCTCAACTGGAAAAAGAACAAATATTTTCGTCTTTCGTAAACAAGACCAGACTTTTCTTTTTATTTGTCAACAATGTCAATTTATAAACCAGGTTTGTTTATGTTAATAAAAATACAAAATATAAAAAATAACGTTGCCCAAACATCATAGATGTAAACAAATGAATGTTTGTGCGTATGTGGAAGAGAAACAATAGGCGCGAGGGTTGAAACTTATATGGGACCAACAATGGGATAATTATGATCTACTACCCACTTATCAATAAATCACATGAGTAGTTTTTAAGATATTTTGATTTGCAAAAATTAAGCGACGGATCCACAGACGGACACGGTACAAAAAATGTTCTCTGATGTCTGAAACGGATTTCTGTCTTGGTATTTCTGAAATCGGAGACATAAGAAATTTTCGTATTTCTGTACGATCGCATTTCGTTACCTTCGGTGAGCTCAGAAGCAAAATCTAGTCCAAAGTTAAAAATGATCTAGTCTAATTTAATCAATAGTTACCTAATAATTTAGGTTATTATTTTTCATTGTTGTTGTTGAACGCTTGCTATTTATTTACATTGCTATTGTTTTAATGCTGTTTATTTTTATCTAGTCATAAATTTTAATGATTGTTTGAAACCTTGTTGGGTTTTTGATGGAACTGTTTTCTCTGACTCTTCTTATCTGTTATCACATAAACATAAACAAATATGCCCTAAATTACTATTACTTCCCTAAGGAAAAAGCTCGAAACTAGGAATTCTAGTTTTAAAAAAATTATTATATTTATGTAACTTATTTATATTTATATTATTTATTTTATCTACGATTGATACGAAATATAAACATTGTATCTCTGTTTAGATGCTTAGAAAGTGAGTCTTTATGTACTTATATTTATTGCGCCTGCGCGTTTTAAATTCCTCTTTTTTCCGCCCTAGAGCGGTAAAAAAGAATAATTCTTTATCTTAACGCGCGATTAGCGAGTTTGTTTACATTTAACAAACCTAATTTGCTGTTTGTTTAATTAAAGTAACTGTTTATATCGAGTTTTTAGTGAAATACAATGATTGATTTATGTTATTATGACGAAAATGAGGAGAATAATACGCCTCCCGAAATAATTAATTCGGCACAAAATACAACTAATGAATTAATGTCATCTTTATCAAAAGAGAAATACGAACTTTCATACAGAAAGTTTATTAAATATTTGTTTCTGTATTTATTAATCCAACAGTCGTAGATAAAGTACGGTACGCAACTCGTGCGAAAACGGCATTTTGCATTGCTCGTGTGGTTTTACTACCCTCGCTTTCGCTCGGGTGCAAACTCCACACTCGCAAGCAAAATGCTACTTTCCGCACTAGACGCGTAATGTACTATAATAAAGCTTTTTTTTATTATTACGAGTACTAATATTATATCTTGTCTGACGACTTAATAACGTACTTTTTGTATTTTCCTTGTCGGAAAAAGAAGAAAAAAAAATACTCGACGAAGTGTGATTCACTAAAATTGTAATAATTAACAGTAAATTAACATTTACGTAATAATTTTTATCAGAATAAAAATGCAATGAATTCCCAAGTATTGTTGTTTCTGTTGTCGTTGCGTATTTATTGTCGATGAAATAAATGAATTCTAAATACACGAGGTTTTTAATTTGGTTATGATGGGTTTATTTATACGCGTATGTAATTGCGAGGAAGAAAGGCGAAGAGAGTGGCTTTGTTTATATCTGGTGAAGTTTATAGAGAAGCTGTAACGTGTTCCTGGTGATTCACTCTAGACTGTGACTGTGTTTCTAATCACTAATCACTGACTGACCCGAGTCACTCAGTCTAATCACCTGCATGTCGTTAAACTGCAATCAAAGTTCTTATCTTGTCCACATGCATTTCCTTCTTATCTTTACAATTTAATTACACTTGTACCAAGGTTAATATTTTTTACAATTATATAACAATTTAGTCGAGGTTTATTGGCCTCGACGTAAACTTTATTATTAGATTGTTTAACCTTATTTAGTTAATTATAAGGTGATGCGGCACATAAAGAACTCGCGTAGATTAATTTGCATTTTGTTCTTATTCCAGACATATTTGTTGTCGCTACCAGGAATGGTATATTATGTTACTAGGCTGTGAAGTGAGTTTTTTCTTTACCGCGGCAATTACATTTACTGTCGAGCGAAGCGAGGCAGTAAATATTGCCAAATTAGGGTAAAGAAACTTAAGGGATACTTTTTTTTCGACACTGTGTGTGGTATCATATGAAAGGGTACGTCAAGCTGATTACAAAAGTATATAATTTTTGGTTATAAGCTTGGATAGGGCGTGCGTAGGTGAGTTTGAAGTGGGTGGGAAAAGTGCCCCCCCCCCCCATCTGTCTCGCTTATGTGAAGTGCAAAAAATCTGAAAAAATTCCTGAACATTCTTCGACCAAAAGTAAAGATACCACTTTTTGGAAATTTCGAAAAAAATATTCATTTAGTTTTCATTGACAAAATACGTTTTTTTTATAATTATGGTCTTTTCGATGTATTTATATGTTTGTAGTCCGGTTCAGTGGCAAAAAAATACTTTATCAGAAGTTTGTTTATGTGTTTGAGAATAGCTGACACAAAGGATAGTTCAAAGTAAGCTCTTTAGCCTTTTAAAAAAACACCATCAATAGAGTACTACTTATAAACAATACAGTGTGTGGCCCACGGACCCTCGCTGTGTGTTGATTACTTTACAATTAATATGGGGCTATTTACGTGCTTGTTTTAACAAGCCATAAAATTTCATTAGTCAGATGAGTACTTTTGAAGATATAGGTGTGTAAATAAATGTATGTTTGTGTGCATGTGGAAGAGAAACAAATAAGTGCAGAAGGTTAAAACTTATATGGTACCAACGATGGGCTAATTATCACCTTCCATCCAAATTTCATTAATATGAGACGAGTAGTTTTTTTTTTGTTGATATGTTGGTTCGCAAAAATTGAGCGACAGATAGAGACGGAACCAAAAATCTTCCCTGATGTCTGAAATGGATTTCTGTCTTGCAATTTTTGAAATCGGAGACATAATTTTTTCCTTTTTTTAAAAAAAAAAGGAAGCAATATTATTGAAGCGAGCGTAGCGAGCTTCCTACATTCAACGAAATATGCTCCGTGTCTGTCTGTCTGTCTGTCTGTCTGTCTGTCTGTCTGTCTGTCTGTCTGTCTGTCTGTCTGTCTGTCTGTCTGTCAGTAACGTTTACGCGTGTGACGATAACTTGAGTAAAAGTTGACCGATTTAGTTGAAATTTGGTATACATGTTCCTCTTACTAATACTCAGGCTAAGTTCGTTGGACAGCGTGATCCGTCCATGAGTTCGCTCGCAACGCTCGCGTAAACGAGAGGTACAAAAATTAAATTGGAATTTCAGGACGGGAAAAGATTCTATCATCATCTACTCGATGAGACGAACATTTTTTTCAAATAACATTTTTAACTAAAAGCAACAGCGACACCGCTATGACTTAATAAAGATCGCTAAAACTATTAAAGCGGACCTAAACGTTTATAATAGAGAAAACAACCTTTTTACCGATATCTTACGTTCTAACGAAACGATTTTAATAAAACTTCATATACACCATCTAATGCACAATTGAAACAGGTATGCAAAATTTCAATGTGATACATGCAGTAGTTTGTTTGTAGCAAAGAGATACAAATTATAAATATTGAAATAGAGATGTGTGGTTAGAAGAATAGTAAGAATGCGGGGTGGTTCCCTTACTACTAGCCGCTGCACTACTACCAGACCCATTATCTATCAACTCATCATGATTCACAATAATATTTTTTTTCAATATTCAATACATATTTATTACTATACGCTCGCTTCAATGATAGAGCCACGCGATGCCTAGTAATAATAGTTACTTACTATTTTCCTACTCTTGAAGAGCTTTAAATTGATGTATAATATCATAGCATGCTGACTAATTAGGGTCCGTAGGCAAAACCAAGGACCCTTATATTTTCCTTCGTGTGTCTGTCCGTCCGTCCTCTCGCGTGCTCTCACGGCTACACCTTTCGTCCGATCACTTTGAAATTTAGCATGCATGTGTCTTGTACCTACCTACATATTTTAAAAATATAGCGACTTAAATAAAATATTTTTCAAAAAAATTAGGGTAAAAAAACTTAAGGTTATCACGAGTTACCGTGAGGGGTATCATATGAAAGGGTACGTCGAGCTGATTACAAAAATATATAATTCTTTGGATATAACTTTGATAGGGCGAGCGTAGGCAAGTTTGAAGTGGGTGTGAAACGTGTCCCCTCCTCTATCTCGCTTATGTGAAGTGCAAAAAATCTGAAAAAATTCCTGAACATTCTTTGACTAAAAGTAAAGAAACCACTTTTTGGAAATATCAAAAAAAAAAAAATTTATTTTTTCTTGACAAAATACGTTTTTTTATAATTATGGTCTTTTCGATGTATTTATATGGTTGTAGTCCGGTTCAGTGGCAAAAGAATACTTTATCAGAGTGTGTTTTGAGAATATCAGACCCTTAGAATGGTTCAAAGTAAGCTTTTTAGCATTTTAAAAAACCACTGTTTATACACTTTACAGTTAAACACTATATAGCGTGGCCTACGGACCACACACTGACTAGTAGTCAGCTAGTAGTAGCTGACTAGCACACACTTGACACTTGACCTGTTTATTTTTTTTTTTTGTTTTATCACCGCAATCTTAAAATATTAACTGTGTAATTTCCAAAACCTATACAGTTGTCAAAAATGATGAGATCTACCTGTGTTCTAATCAGTCAATTTTTACGCCAGTTACAGTTATCGTTTAAAAGAACAACAACCTTTTAAAAGCCCAATTCTCGGAAATGAAGAATTAACATACGATGTAAAACAAATATTATATAAAACGGTAAAAAACAGATACGATGTAAAACATGTTTTTTTGGAACGAAGTTTCTTATGGCACGTTCTGGATCCCGGGAGTAAATCCGAAAAAAAACGACCAAAATCACCGTCACAAAATCACCGTCACGCAAAATCCGTCACGAAATCTACCGATGACAATAACTTGAGTGAAAGATCACCGAGTTAGTTGAAATTTGGTACACATGTTCATTTTACCAATGCCCAGGCTAAGTTCGTTGGACAACGTTATCCGCCCAAGCGTTCACGCGCAACGCTCGCGTAAACGTAAGCTTCAAATTTAAAATTCGGATTTTTTGGACGGGAAAAAATTCTAACATTTAATGAGACGAAACAACTTTTTTAAATATTTTTTTTTAGTAAAACGATCACCGATACTGAAGTGATAAAGATCGCTAAATTTATTAAAGCGGACCTAAACGTTTTAAATAAAGAAAACAACGTTCTTATCGATATCTTACGTTCTAACGTAACGATTTCAATAAAACTTCATACACATCGTCTAAAGTACAATTGAAACAGGCATGTAAAATTTCAACCTGATACAAGCAGAATGTGTTTAGTGTTGGTGATTTTTATTTTATATTATAATATTTTAATTGGAGATTCGCCGACGGAGGTCTAATGGGACAGTTCTTTTCTTCTCTACAACCATCTGCTTTAACTATAAACTAATCAAAAATAACTTTTTTCTCAATTTACAATACATCATTTATTGTAAGACGCTCTTTTCAAAGATAATAAAAAGTTTTTCTTTTAATTTTGCCTTAACTCCGCTAGTACAAGTAGTTACTTTTAATTTTGTCTCTTATTCTAACTCCGCCATGTATAAGTAATTAGCAGTATCATATACTTAGCACTGTAATTATATAATTTATATTTAATATAAAGCGTAAGGAACTTCGTTCCTACCGGGTGTCCCACGACACCACACGTTTTTTTGTTTTAATAGTTCGCCATATAGAAAAATATTAAGAGTTAATTTACCAAAAGCTAAACATCAATTTTTACGCCAATTATACTCGTACTTTTGTAGTAAATAAATGTGTAAACTTTGGTTACCTCTTGGCAATTAAGTTTTAATAGTTATGTATATGTGTGTTTCCTGTGTATTAACTTCTCTAACAACTTTTTGTTTCAATAAAAAAAAGCAAATATTTAGTTTAACAAGCTAATTGGAAAGTACATCAGCAGAATATAACAGACCTGTACATGTCCCTTGTGGCACGAAATATACCCATCCTAATGAAATATTCTACCACAGCTTTTTGACCCATTCTTAAAGTAACACTCAAAGGCCACCAAAAGTGTCAAAAATTTATTATGAAAAAAAAATACCAGTCATGCACTATGACTTAATGAGCGAATTTTCAAAGATATCTGCGTGTTAGTGGCTTATGATAATATAGGAAAATTTTGGTTTAGAATTTGGTTGGGTGAAAAAAACCAAATTTGGAACACAGGGGTACGGGGTACAAAAGTCAAAATAGTTTCTGTATTCTTCAAGATGCATGTCGTTGGAAAGCTCTTTAAGAGTGTTGTAATTGTTGTTATGTACACTTTTGTATGTAAAGGCGGAAATACACATGCTAGTAAAAAAGCATGCCAGTGGCGAGTTGCTAGCACGTCAGTAGCTGGCATGCTGCAGACGCTGTGCACATTTGCCAGTGAAACAGCATGCTAGTATCATCCGGATGATCGGTCTTGTGCGAGCTACTAGCACATGACAATACACATTCCAGTCACAGTTCTAGTTTTGAAACAGGCAATCGTTTCTTGCCTTCTTTTAGCCGGAATAAATGATTAAATAATTGTATTTTATTTAATTAATTTTGATAGTTTTATTAATTGTTTTAATGTACCTTATGAATGTATCGATGCGGAATGAAATTAACCAGATTGTTCTGTTACTTGCAAAGAACTGTGTTTTAAAACATTTGAAAAATAATAAAAAGACACGAAGAGTGTGGGTAAATATTGGATAGCTAGAAGGGAATTAGGTACATGGAGCGAGTCAGTGGCTACTAAATGAAATGCGGTTCGGGGACGTCAATGGTTTTAGGAATCAATTGCGAATGATTCCGGAGAAAGTAGATGAGTTGTTGTCTGATAACCGCGAAAGGAAGGAACGCAACTGAAGACTGAGACTGAAGGGCTGAGGGAGACTCGTGCTAGCTACTAGCAAACTTGCGCTGGCAGGCCTGTTTACACGTGCCTTATCAGTTCCCCCTCCCCTCAACTTGTGCCACTGGCAAGACAAAAATCAAACTTCGTGCGATTTACTCGCATGCTTTTTACTCGCATGCTATTTGATGTATACACATGACAGCAGCTCTTCTCTGCGAGCTACTCGTATGTTTTTGTGCGAGTAACTAGCATGTGTATTTCCGCCTTAACGATTTAAGACGTTTTCCCGGGAAAAATCTAGTTACCGAAAAATAGCTTTAAATGCGGACGGAGAGAGGCCGGGTTCGATTCCTCGCCGAGGAGAAGTTATTTTTATGATACAACTTAATAAAATATTCTATAATAATTAAATATACATACGAAAACTAATAAATGGAAAACACTGGGCTAAGTAATTATGAACTCTTATATGAGAAAGTTTGTCTGAGTTGTCTCTGACCGATTGTTTTCGAATTTGTCGACCCGATTTTTTGAGAATAACGTCTATTTCTAAACCTTCACGCGAGGTAACATATTATTTACTTGTATTTTACTATTCACTCCTGTATTTCATATCATTGAAATTAAATTAGAAGCGAGGAAAAAACAGAGCGGATAAGTTTTAGAAGGGAATGAAAAGAAGTAAGGGATGTATGAATTAGCGGGAAAATAAAGCGGGTGTTGGTAATTAGCTCGCCCCTCTCAGAGCTCCTCGGTTCTTTTAGGCTTTTCTTTGTTATTTGAAGCTGTGTTGTTGTTAAGGAGAATGCTACTCAAAGGTTCTCTTTCTTAGTTTCCATTCTCTCTGGGTTGGAAAATGTCCAACATGATTTGAGAAATTTCTTTCACCCTTTGTCTTTACTTCTTCTAGACTTTCATCTTTTTCTCTTTCAGATATTCTGATTTAATTACCTCGTTTATATATATATATATATATATATATATATATATATATATATATATATATATATATATATATATATATATATGAGTTTTTAAAAATTAAGCGGAGGGGAGTTTTAATAAAACCAAGGATTCAGTAAGCTTTATAATAAAAAAAGTTTTAATTTTTAAGTTAGTTACTTTTAAAAACGTAAATACACTTTACTTAGCATTATGGTCAACAGGGAGATCTTAACAACAGATACATTCTAAGTAAGAAGGGTTGGTAGCCCAAAACAAAATATAATTCTCTACTATATGTATTATCATTTTTGTCATTTGGCTCTGTTAGCTATTAACCAAAAAACTGAATTTTTACATACTAAGATGTGAATTAGGGGACCATGTGGAGACGAGTATGGTTAGCGTACTCGCTATTCTATCTGAAACTTAGATCTAAACACTGACATATTAGCTGGTGGAGATGATATCCCAGATTGGTGAATGGTGATTCATGGGTTTGACATTTCGCACTTAAGTATAAGTATTAGGTGCAATCTTATTAGTTTTTACAATTTTAATTTCTAATATGTGCATTAAGGGTTTTTGAACACCCTGATATCAAGAAAACAATAAACTCTATACGTATATTGATGATTGATAATAATGATACTCCGCTTATCTTGTTATTACTTCTAGTCTGTTGATGATAATACTCTCTTATCTTCTTTCGACAACTAGCGTTTTGATGACTTATTATGATAATATTCATCTTATCTTGTTATCACTTCTAGTGTGTTGATGACTGATGATGATGACACTCAGCTTATCTTCTTATGACTACTAGTGTGTTAATAATAATTACTCAGCTTATCTTGTTACAACAACTAGCGTATTAATGACTTATTATGATTTATGATTATACTATATTATCTTGTTATCACTACTAATGTGTTGATGATAATATTCAGCTTATCTTGTTATCAATACTAGTGTGTCGATGGCTGATGATGATGATACTCAGCTTATATTGTTATCACTACTAATGTGTTGATGACTGATGATGATGATTATCAGCTTATCTTGTTATCACAACTAGTGAGTTGATGGCTGATGAAAGAAGTATTCAGCTTATCATTGGAAACTTTAACTTGTAATATTAACCTAACTCCTAGACTGTAGAATAGTTGGTAAAATCCTCAGGTTTTTTTACCTTTTAGGTAGAAACTGAAGAGAATCATTGTGACTCAAATAAGAACTTTAATGACATTTAGACTAAATGTCAAATATTCTATTCAGCCATATTGAGATTAGCCAAGGAGCTCCAAAGATCGCAAAATCGAGACTTTCGATTCCTTTTACACCCTTGAAAGTTCCTTAACAACTTCGGACTTGATTATTTTTGTTCTTCAAACAAACAAAACCTTATAGAGGCGATATAAAAATAATTTTGTTAGCAGTAGTTTTTACTTTCTCATATATAGAGAAAGTATTGTGATGGCGCGAAAATTCGATTTTGAGATTTTGATGGATTTACACGTTTTGAGGTCCCCTGAGTCCAAAAAAGTGGTTTTTAAAAAAGTCTGTCCGTCGTCTGTCGTCTGTCGTCTGTCTGTGCAGACGCCTGGAGCCTAAACTACCGAGCCGATTTTGACGAAATTTGGCATACATATTAAGAAAAATCATACCCCGAGGCGAAATCGAGAAATGAATTTTAGCTCCAAATTTGGGGGCGCAAGCCCCAAAAAACTCTGAAAAAACGTGAAAAAAAATTATTTCTCGAAAACGGTTCCGACGATTTTGATTAAAAAATTCTAAAATGTAGTCCATTTAAATACGGATCCAACGATATAAGCAGTTTTCCCGGGAAAAATCTAGTTCCTGAGAAAATAGCTAAACACGTGGACGGTGAGATCCCGGGTTCGATTCCCTGCCCTGGAGAAGTTATTTTTATGGTAAATTTGATATAATTTTCAATAATAATTAAACGCACTTACAAAAAGTAATAAATGGAAAACATTGGCTAAATAATTATGAACTTGTATATGAGAAAGTTTGTCTGAGTTGTCTCGGACCGATTTTTTTGTATCAAGTTGTAGATGGAGGAGCTAGAAAACAAGGGGAATAGTAGCCTTTAAGTTTGAGATGTACGACCTGTTAGTTTTAATTGACCTCCGCTTTCATTTTCTCCTTCGAGAATCGTTAACAATTCGCAAGAGATAAATAATTACCTTAGTTTCTTTTAACTTGGCTTTTATTACAAGTTTTACATTCTATTTTAATTGGTATTTTAACTCTGAGAGATCAGTAACCCCTAAATTTATGCACATCTTTATCCCTTTCGTTTTGTTTTTATATATTATACCTATACATTTTGTCTGTCGGTTCAGATTTATCTAAAAATGTTGTCCGTTGAAATGTAATAAGTAAGACGATATCCCAATCGAGGAGATGGTCGTGTGTCGACATCGCTCACCACAGTAACTCGAATCTCCTTAGTAATCTAATTGCCGTTTTAATATAACATCTTAATGTCTTTTAATGCGTTCATAATTCCTTTCGACTTGATTTCGTTGAGATCCCCTGGCTGTGAAACCCCGCGTTACGCCGTTTGACTTTCAAGTGACGAATAATAATCAGCAAAAATAGAGAATTAAGCCAAAAAGTATTTAACAATTCTGACTGCAGTGATCCCTTTTTATTTTATTGAACGAATTTGGGTTTAAAGCAGGTCTAACGGGGATAATAAATGACTCTGTTTTATACGCAACCTGGCTACATTTCTACCTTCTCTTAGGTTCATTCTTCCTTATAGGTTCTTCTAGCCTATAACATAATTAAATAAAAGGTTTTACTATTCTGTCATTCTGTCACAATACTGAACAAGGTTAGTACTTACATTTACAGCAATTCTACAGTGACGTATCCAGCGGCCTGATCTGGGGGGGGGGGCACATTCTAAGTCAGTTTAGATTGGGAGGGGGGGGGGGGGTATTCGTAGTGGTAACAAGAAAAGGGAACTGCTTATTCAACAAAGCAACTGCCCTCCCCCCCTTCAAAAGAATGTACAACTAATAAACAATTTCTTGGGGGTTTTAAAAATATGGAAAATTTTGAAAATATGACCTCTCAAAACCGCGCTTTTAAGAATTTCTGAGGTATAATTGAATATGATGTGAATGTAAATATTAGATTATAAAAAAAAAAAATACGCTGGTATTTTTTTTTTTTACCCTATTGGGTCTAGAGGGGGGAGGGCACGTGCCTTCTTGCCCCCCCCCCCTGGATACACCACTACAATTCCATGTCAAATATGGAAACATTGAGTTAAATTCATTACCTCCTAGGTAAATAACAACAATAATAACAAAAAATACAATAAATTAATTAACAACATCAAAACCATATCTGTAATCACAGTCTATTTCTATCACAGTAACATAATTATTGGTAATCAATTACATTTTATATTGACAACAGCATAAATGAAATGTAAGAGAAAAGAACAATAAGACAGCACTTGCAGCTCACTCAACAGAAATTGAATAGGTGATCTGTTGGACTCAATATCCCTTTGTCTTAATTGGTAGTTAGACTAAGGGATATAAACTCTTCTGTATATTTCCTATACAAGAAGGGGATCCTTTTTATATTTGAGTACCCTATTGATAAACTAGACATCGCGTAGCTCTTTACAGAGAAGGGAAGAAAATATTTGAGGACACCACAAGGCAGACCAGGGTCCGACTAAGTGACTACTTTCATTTACTTGTTTAGGTAAATAAAATATATTATATGAAATATTTACTATTATTAATATATATATTATAATATTAATATTTAATATTAATATATTATAAAATATTTTATATACAGGTATATAAATACCTGTATATAAAATATATTTGCCATTACTCTTCAGTAGTGTCACACGAGCCTTACTTTGTACGTAAGGGGAGACTTTGACTGAACGCAGCCCTATATATTTGTATTTGGTATAAGTCCTAACGAGCCCGAAGCGTCTTGTTTCTATCCGTCTCCTAAGTTATCTTGATCCACCCCTGACTTCGGACTTCACCCTAAGTTTGTTACTTCCCCTACTATCCCCTCACTTCAATTAAAACAATTATTTTGTAGCTTTTCTCTACAAGTATTCACTCTATCTATAACAGAGACGCTTTTTAAACAAGTTAGAAAAAACAAACAAGTAAACAAAAAAAACAAAAACAATATCGACTTAATCAAGCGAAGAAGAGAAAAACAAAGTTTAGTATTTCACGTAATACGATATGAAAAAATCTTTGTCATAACAATCCGACCCTTATTGTTATTTCTATTCACTTACTGAAGCGAGCTTCTTATATTCAACAAAATATTCACCTTGTCTGTCTTTCTGTAACGTTTACGTGTCCAACGTGAATTTAAGTAAATAATTGACATATTTAGTTGAATTTTGGTAAACACATTCCTTTTACTAATGCTCACGCTAAGTTCGTTGGATAGCGTTATCTGTCCAAGCTCGCGTAAACGTGAGCTTCAAATTAAAATTACAAGATAAATAGAACTTTTTATATACTACGTTTTAAAATTTTCTATTGACTAAATAAGAAATCAATATGAAACTTGTCAAAATGAATATTGTATATATGGGGACATGTGAAAACAAATAAAAAACTTTCCATGCAGCAAAATTTGCTGAAAACTAATTAATTCTGCTGAAAGATGACTAATAGTATTAAAATAATGCATTGTCATCGTGTTCTGAGCTATTCTGAAAATTTCAAATGTCTAGCTACTCGGGAAGTTAGTTAAAAATCGATTGCAAGATTTGTACTAGACAAACAAACAAACAAAGAAGAAAGCAAGCTAATACAAACGTAGTAAAAATGAAAATTTTAGAGCGGAAAATGCATACCCAATTTCAACTAAATTGTCAACTTTTACTTAAGTCATACAGACAGCAGACTGACTAGATGCATGTTTTATTTGATGCAATAATACAACAGATCTGTGTAGTTATATGTAGTTAAAAAATGGCTGTAGACGAAAATGAATTTTATAGAGGCAGTGAAGTCGGGGTGCAACCGGCTTACTCTCTACTCCAATCATCCTCTTGAACTATCAACTCATCATGATTCAAATATTTTCTTAATTATCAATATTTATTGCATTACCTAGCTTCAGTGACAACTTCAGTTCAATCTACGTTCAGTCAAAGTCTCCCACGTAGCAATGCATCATAAAAGATTTTACTCTATCTCTAACTACAGCCAGTGTGGAGTGTGGTCATTTCACTACTTAACCTAGATCTAGAGAAACTCTAATGTTGAATATTTTGTAGTCTAGTGTAATTGATAAGGTAAGTTTGAAAATGTAAGGTGTTTGTGAAGTGAGTCTTTGATAGAGGAGATTCTGGAGGAAGAAGAATGTGGGGCGGTGTGGTCGGCAGCTTTACAAACATCGCTTTGTTTACTCGAGTCAGGTTCGAAGGGGAACTCACCCCCCTCACAGCTCCTGGCTTCCACGTAATTAAATTATCTGGCAGCTTTACTAAAACCATCCTCGTGGCCCTTTTGTCTTCCCCTTCCTCTCTCGACAAGAGCAATGCACATATTATTTAACCGACTCGAACTCTCATAACTAATATCTAAGTTCACGTGCCAAGTACCAAGTACTGCCATGTACCAAGTACTTTTCCATTTATGGAGTAGCTATCCGCGGTGGAACTTGTTCAGTAATTACGAAATCAAAATTCTCATTGCCAGTGATCCTATTAAAACAGTCCTTAAGTGACGCTATCCTTCATCGCCTGAGAAAGGTTATCCGTCGACAATTTAATTACATAACATGAAATAAAAAAGGTCAATTAAACAATAATTATGATATTTCTTCTTTAAAATCTCACCGAGATAATTTATTTAGATCAGAACTCTTCACGAGATGGGTTAGTTATTCAAATATTGCTTCATAGCCACTCTCCACCGGTTTGTTTTTTGACATTTTTATGTTTAGGCTATGGAACATAAGTCAAAAACGTTGTTACTTTTTAGCTTAAAAACTCAGAAAAGTATAACAGGGAGTAAAAAAGCTATAGGTGGTGTGTAATCCAGTCTCCAGCTGTTGGGCCTCCCTCCACCGCACGTCATAGGGCCGAAGAGAGTCGAAAAGATTTATACGTGTGACAGGGAGTTAGGAAAGTACAGGAGGTTGCTATCAACTCTCAGCCCTCTCGGCCGTACCTAGTATGAAGGCATATTAACAATTCCTAGAAGGCGGGCCGCCGCCTTCGAATTCAGTCTTTTGTAATAAAGCCGCGGGAGTGCCGGTGTGGTGATAAGAATAAAAATTATCTTCCATCTACTTTTATCAATTACTTGAATAAATTACCGTTTATATTTCATTTTATGTCAGTAGTTTACGCAGAGCGAAAACATGAAAATGTCTCACTGTCTTGCGGACTCGTATGCAAGAAGTATTTCAATATTCAATACATATTTATTAGCTCGCTTGAATGATGGAGCCACGCGATGCCTAGTATTTATAATGTTATAAGTGTTACAGATGACTGTGTGTCCAGTGAATTCTTTCAGTTGGAATATTTCAAATGCCTATTGCCAAGCCATGTCTTGCAGACAAACTTATCCGACCACATATTCTTAAAAGACACCAAAAGATTAACTTACATTCAAAATGTTAGCTTAATGTTAGTCAGACACTTTTTTGTATGCTATGTCCTGGACTATTTTGTTTAGTTGTTTTGTTTACATTTTCAATGCTACAGATATTTCTATTATTATCGTATACTTTTAATCAGAAAAGTGTCTTAATGTTTTCTGGTTTTCATAATTGAATTTTGGTTTCTTAAAAATGCCATTATTAGGTTTGTTCCAACCAATCAGAGAACCGTCTGTCTGCGGGATCGTCAAGGGCATGCGCAATGGATAAAATCAGTTACAACCCGACTTGTGACAGTGTTTCTTACCGTCCTCCAAACTGTTCCAACCCCGCCCATGTATCATTTGCGAACCGTTTATAGTAGGTACAAACGATCCTCAGTCAAACCCAAGTACCGGTTTGTACGACACATGCGCAATGATTTCAATCGTCACACCTCTCAACTGGAAGGTTCCCTATCTGTTAGGTTTCCTTTAATGTTTTTAATACTGTGCCAAGGATTCACAAACCCGTTCCAACCTGTTGATGATTTACATTTGAAGGGTACATGGGAAAAAGGATGAGAGTCACTCTTTTTGTATTTCGAGAAAAATGGAAAACAAAGTTTACAGACTCCTGGAAAAGCTATTTGTGGTGTTATAATTGTTTTAGGTAAATAAATTATTATTATAATCATTATTAATCATATTTAATTTGAGAAAAAACCTTATTTTGGAATTGACAGCAGTTATTATCAAACATAGCTAAAATACATTGGACTCTCATCTTTTTTCCCCAGAAATTTTTGGTCAAATAGTCTATTGAAACTGGAAAAAACGTTTTCTTTTATTTATTCTTCTTATTATTTTATTTCTTTTTTTTTATTCTCTCATAAAACGATTGTTTCATATTTATTGTTATAGTTATTTGACATTTAATCATTTATTTAAAAAGAAATAAACAATAAAAAAAGGAATCAAAAAGAAAAATTTAAGAACATTAAAATTAACACAAAAAGAGTAACGACCATTAAACGTCATGCAGTAAAAATATACTCTGTTGATTCTTAATTTATTTTGAAGCACCAAATAGATCTGATAAGAAAAGGGCATTTTGATTTGTATAGTAGCTTTAAGAAGCGAGTCCAAGGTAGGGGAACATATAAGTGGACTATCATCTTTCTTCCCCTGTACACCATTTTAAACCCAAATTTGGGTAGGTTTTAATACTTTCTTTAAAATGAGGTTTTTAGTACTGCTAGTACACGCCTTGAGCTACAAGATGGTGTTGCTAACTCAATTTCTATAAAAATGTGACTCTCATCCTTTTTCCCGTGTACCCTTCATTTATTACTGTACTATGTTAGCGCATGCGCATAAAGCCTATCCTAAGCGATCCGTGGGACGATTTAAAGGACGGTACAACTAGACAAGGGGAGTTGGAACTATTGTCACTACCGATTTGGCTATTTGAGTTTATTCGAGTATAAGTAAATTCCAAAAACATAACTTTATTACTATTGATTTGACTGTAAATATTGCTTTTGTAGTTTCATTCAATAAGAAATAAAACCACTAGTTGGAGTGATAAAAATAAATAATAATTGGTGAATGAAAATAAAAATTACGTTTACGCTATAGCAGTATAAATGGAGATATCGAGGTAGAAATAGATTTTTTTTTTAAATAAGGATGGAAGGGCTAAAAATATAGAGGGGGTTGGAAAGGTTGGATTGAACTAGAGGGGGGGGGGGGGGGTTGAAATAGAAATTCTTGGTATTACGGAATACTCCAGGGATATGGGAAACTTTGTATTGACTAGATCTGGGGGGAGCAGCTCAGCTGTTATTTACTACTACTACTACTTTACTACACACAGATACACACTAATACTTGCAAATAAATCTTTTTCTTATTTTTATTTTTTATTTAATCCAAGCTTTAAACCGGATAAATTCTGTGTCAGTTTTTTTGCTCCGATGTACATATTTATAAGTAATTGCTACATCTTCCTTTGCATTTGTCAGACACTACCACCAAATTTGTGCCATTATATTCACAATTAGGAACCATATTGTTTAAAATGTAAAACGTGACATGAAATGAACTAGGTTGCGATGAAGTTCAGTTTTGCGATGAACTCTGTTGCGATTGAAGTTTTTTACAGGACGTTATTGAATGGCCGCTAAAAACAATTCATTTGCAAACAAATCAATTTTTCTTCTCTTGCTGCGTTTCATTGTATAGATTTTCGCTAAGACATCCACTATCAGAGATATGATTTCGGCATTGTCATGCCGAAATCATGCCGGTCAAAGAAAGCGTGTAATAATAAATAAAATTTTAAAGTGGTTTACTCTCAAACCAACTTTTCCCACTTGACACATGTTGCTACATTGTGCCGATACATTTTTGGTTTAGAAGTACTGAGTATTTATAATTTTTGTTGACAATTGTGTTTCGAGATTATTATAATATAGAGTGCCTAATGAATTTATTTTCTTGTGTTACAGGTGAGGCGTTACATTTCATTGATTGCTTCTTGCTCTATTCAGCCTAAAGGGATTTACGTGAGTTAAATATATTATACTTGACTTCATTTAAATCTCGTTGAGGTAATTTATGTAAATCCGCGCAAAATGCTACTTTCCGCACTCGACGCGTAATGTACCTACTATTACCTCCAGCAGGGAGAAAAAGTGAACTTTCGTCTCTAGTTTACAGGGAGGGAATTTACTCATTGCACCCGGTCGGGTTAAACTGGGAGTAATGAAAAATAAGGGAATCATGAACTTTCATGATTCCCTCCAGTGTTGCCCTAGATAAACCACAAGTAAATAAGGTTGGCAATACTCAATATATGACTCATCTACCAGATAATTCTCCCATCCTGTTTTAGTATTGAATTCCATTAATTACTATCTATAATACAATTTTGATATGATTAAAATTATTTAAAGAATTGTGAATATTATATTGTTACATATAGTGCAATTAGCGTAGGTTAAGTTGTCAATTTTTGATAAAATGAGTACACTTAACTGATGCACCCCATTGCTATTGATTTAGTTAAAGTTTAGACTTGATTTATATTGGATTGTATAGGACGTTAATATGCAATATAATATACAGATGTTTGGATCAGGGTTGGTGGACTATTAGAATAGGATATTGAGCTGGAATTACTTATGAGGGGAGATGATTAAAGTACACAATAGACTGCAGGAAGGATGATCCCGTGCAGGGTAGTGTTTTTAATATGTTTTGGATTTGGTGCAACGTGTAGGGTAGAGTCTGGCTAGTACAGGAAGTTGCGGCTTAGTATGGGAGTTGAGGCTTAGTATGGGTATTAAGGACCTCCCTTGCTCCCTTGACAGTACCTCGACTACCTCCCATGATAGTACTGTCCTGGGATCCCCATATCTTGCCATCCAGTCGATATTTCACATCTTGCCTCCACCCCTCCAACATCTGCCCCCAGTAGAACCCACCTTAATTTGGAAATTTCACACATTTTATTTTAGGCAGTTTATATAGGCAACCTACTTGTACCTAATGGCAAAATGAAAGTATGTTTTGGTTTTTTCATTCGATTAAACCGTTTTCGTAAGTATACTGATAATTGATTATCAAATGACTCAAACAGGTAGTGTTTGAAACAAATCCATATATTTAGTGGTTTTAATTAACTTTTGTTTTGTAAAACTTTTTCAAATCTAAATACTATTGTTGAACAATGACAGATGTTAAAAAACTAATGGAAAAAATCCAAAATGTAATAACAAGTTATTTACTACGTTTCCATGAGTTTTCGAAACTGTTTTGGTATTTAAAACCCCATGGAAACAGTGGTTTCAAAACGTTTCGAGGTCAAGGTCACAACAGCAAATTTTGGGTTTTGTATTGAAAATGTTTTGAAAAAATAGCATGGAAACGGGTATCCAATTGAAAAAAATAATTTTGACTTGCGCAGTTGGTGTGATGAGCAGAGATATGATTACTAGTATTCGAAATAGGATGCGAGGAAGCAATTTTTTTTTTTAAACCTGTCAAAGTTTTTGGCTTTTTTTACACGAATAAAAGTAACATTTTAGCAATATTTAGATATTTACTGTTGGCAGGTGGTTGATATTAATCTGGGGTTACTTTCGGGATTGTAATTTCGTGGCGGAATTTTTATAAGCGTTTAAGTTTTGTAAAAGTTATACTTTTAAATGCCAACATATAGATACGTATAAATTATTGCTGTAATAAACCTCATTTAAAATAATATAAATATTAATAAGTAAAGTCATTAATGGTTTGGAGTAAATATAATGTTTAACCTGGGTCAGTGATTCTATTAATATCATATTACGTATAAAATATTGAAGTCATAAACCCTGTTTAAATATAAATAGCGAGGGCAGTAAATGAATTTGTAATGTTTAAGTGATTTCTATTTGTGTAAGAGTGGCGTTTGCTTGTGTGTATTATCGATGTTATTACTACCCAGTAAATACGACATAAATAAAATTAATAATGTCAGCTGATTATGTCAAAACATTTCAGTCTCGAATAAATATTAAATACCCACTTGTATTACATATTTTTTATTAAAGACTTAGTATACATTATATAAATAATAAATATCTGGTAATTTTATATCATTTTTAAACGTTTATATAACGATGTATCTTTGTAATTTATTAGTTCGCTTACAACATGTTATTTAAATTTAATTAATTTGATGCTAATAATATAATTCAGTGGTTTTTCTTTAGTGGAGCTGAAACATTTTATTTATTTGCCGCAGGATATTTAAGTTTTTATTGATTTTATCTCTCGAATTGGTAAACACATGATTTATTCGTTGAAAATTTAATATTTGCAGAGTTTATAGAAACAGTTATTTCTATCCTTTTTTGTGTTATTTCTATCGCTTTATGAAGTATAAATTGTTTATTTTAAAACTAGCCTCAAATGATTCTTTCCGAGCTTACCGAAGGTAACGGAAGAGGAACTTCTTTAGATTGTTACTCCCCTTATATAATAAAACAGGGGGGAGTAACAATCTAAAGAAGATGTACGGAATGTTCTTCTTTAGACTGTTACTCCCCTTGTCCCCTTATAAAAAAGAAGTGTGATATTCCTTTGTCCCAAAGTACATTGGACTAAACATCCCTTTGTCTAAAGTCTAAATAGTTATTTAGTCAAAGTCATTTATAATCTAAAAAAAAGAAAGAAATACTTCTTGCATACGAGTCCGCAAGACAGTGAGACATTTTCATGTTTTCGCTCTGCGTAAACTACCGACATAAAATGAAATATAAACGGTAATTTATTCAAGTAATTGATAAAAGTAGATGGAAGATAATTTTTATTCTTATCTCCACACCGGCACTGCCGCGGCTTTATTACAAACGACTGAATTCAAAAGCGCCGGCCTGCCTTCTACGAATTGTTAATATGCCTTCATACTAGGTACGGCCGAGAGGGCTGAGAGTTGATGGCAAGCTCCTGTACTCTCCTAACTCCCTGTCACACGTATGAATATTTTCGACTTTCTTCGGCCCTACGAAGCGCGGTAGGGGAAGGCACTACAGCTGGAGACTGGATTACAGACCTCCTATGCCATTCTAACTCCCTGTTATACTTTTCTGAGTTTTTAAGCTAAAAGTAAGGTAACGTTTTTTGACTTATGTTCCATAGCCTAAACATAAAAATGTCAAAACACAGGGGAGTAACAATCGAAAGAAGTACCACGGAAGGTATGTGATCGTTTTGAAGAACAATGGTTATTTATGCACCTAGGGAGTAAAGTAAGCCATTATTGCCTGAGCGAATAAGTTGGTTCTTGAGTCGAAGCCGAAGGAACCATGGTCCCTAAATCCCGAGGCGAAGCCGAGGGATAACGCTAATTAGCAGTGTCGCAAACCTGATTTTAACTACTTCACTTCATTAGCCATTCATTCTCTACTATTTATAAAATAATTAAGTTGGCAATCCTTCTTTTTCTCCCTACTTTTACTTTTTGAGTTCAGGGAAGAAAAGACTTACTTTAGTCTCACAAAAATACAAATGGCCGACAAAGCAAAAACAGCAACAAAATCTTGTTTAAAGATCTTTTTCTCGAAGTTTTTTAATGAAACACCTGGCTCTGCTGCATTATTCTCTTTCAGAACATTCCTAATCATAATAAACCAGCGTAAACATCTTGCAAAGTCACATTATCATTTGTAATAATGCAGATAATAGTTGTAATATTACCGAGATTAAGCCTTCGATATAATAAAATTGACTTGTACTGATCGACTATTCAAATAGCAAACCTTATCCACTTGTACAACAATAATAATAAATAGTAATAATAATAATAATAATAATGATAATGGTCTAATTCAAAATAAACAATATCCATTTTGGAATCAGATAATAATAGTTAAGTTGAAGGACTTTTTATAACAGAGTTAAAGATTTGGTAATAACAGCTTAAAGGCAAGTTTTATTTGTAATAAGTTATAATGAGGAATGCAGTTGCATAATGTAGGAAGTAGAGAAGATAGACCGAGGTAAGGTCAGTTGCATGCACACCTGCAAGGACGATGCAACTCCTCCGTTGTCCTTCTATAGTTGCACGCTGCACCTGGAAGGACAATGCAACTGTTGCATTGTTTCTCCTTCACCTTTCTCGTGCAATCCAACTATGAAAACATGTTTATAATTAAACCACCTAGATTCCCACCTTATTTTCAATTCAATACATTTTTTTTTTTCATATACTTCAGTCCTTGAAATTCAAAGTTGTTTATGCTCTTTTTTTCTAAGTTAGATATAGTTTATTATCTAGGATTTTTTTTCTTATACAGTGCTCTAAAGTGTCATAGCATTGACAAATGATCTTATTTTACTTCCTATTTCCTTGAGGCATTTATAAACGACAGAAGTAAACAACTTTTTTTCTGTTAATAAATTATTATTACATTTATTCATTTGACAATTTACATTGTAATTGTAATACATATATATATGTAGTTTAATGTAATGAATATTCCTTTCTTTTCAATAGTTAATTCTGAAGATAATGCGAATGAATATAGACATATATTGATATGTAGGTTAGCCACTTTACTCACCTACTCGGTGTGACACTTATCTTATCTCTCTGAGGTCCAAATTAGCAGATACGTCGGCGTTTAGACCTTGTTGCCGGCGTTTAGTCTAGGAAATAGCGTTCAAAAAAGCGTCTGCAAAAAAAGCTAGAATTTTGTGTACAACTGCTAATCTTTTGGGGCCTTTTAAGAATATGTGGTTGGCCTAAGTTCGTCTGTGGGACATAGATCGGCAATAGGCATTTGAAAAAAAAATACGTGTGGTGTCGCGGGACACCCGGTAGGAACGAAGTTCCTTACGTTTTTCATTAAATATAAATTTTAAAATCACACTGCTAAGTACGTATACATTTCTAACTACTTATACCTACATGGCGGAGTTAGAAAAGAGACAAAATTGAAAGTAACGAACTGTTTGTACCTAGCAGAGTTAAAGCAAAACTAAAAGAAAATCATTATTTGTATAATTAAAGCAAGCCTCTTACTATAAATATATATTAAATATAAGAAAAGAGTTGATCATGATGAGTTTATAGTGAAAGAGTATGTTTGTTAAAGGAGTTTGGATTGAAATAGGACTGTTTTCTACCTACCCGGCCAATTAATTTAAAATATTATAAAATATATCTCTTCCCTACTCTACAGCTTCTGCTTGTATCAGGGTGAAATTTTACATGATTATATTTTATTTATTTACAAAACAAAGTGACATTTTTGACATATATAACAAAAATAATCAAAACAAGTCAAGTAACAGGCTTCCTTAATAACACTTTTTCCCGTCTTTTAAAGCTTACGTTTACGCGAGCGTTGCGTGTGAACGCTTGGGCGGATAACGTTTTCCGACGAACTCAGCCTGGGCATTGGTAAAATGAACATGTGTACCAAATTTCATCTAACTCGGTGAGATTTTACTCAAGTTATCGTCATTTGTAGATTTCGTGACGGATTTTGCGTGACGGTTATTTTGTGACGGTGATTTTGGTCGTTTTTTTTTTCGGATTCACTCCCGGGCTCCAGAACGTGCCATAAGGAACTTCGTTCCAAAAAACAAACCGGTGGAGAGTGGCGGCCATGTCCCGCCAATTATGGTGGACGGTGTGATTTTCATGATCCCGAGTACAAAATTAGTTAGTAGACCGAAAATCAAGTTGATGTTAGTTTGCCATTTCATAGGTGACACCTTAGATTTGGAGTAATATTTGAATAACTATCCTATCAAGTGACAAACTGTTGCACCAACTTGATTTTCGGTCTACTAACTCATTTTGTTCTCAGGGTCATAAACATCACATTATCCACAATAATTGGCGGGTATGGCCGCTCTCCACCGGTTTGTTTTTTCAAATGACGAACTGAGTTTATTTAACACATGCTCTTTAAAGGCACCAAAAGATTGCCTTTTACCTAATTTTAATTTTACACGGTATTTGTCATACTTTTCTTGCACGCTATCTCCTGGACTATACGAAGTTGCGAGTCGCCCTCCATTGTATTATTGTTGGTTTGCGAAGGCGTTGAACTTGTTTTCTTTAGTTTTAACCTTGTTAACATTTCTCAAGGTTAAATTTAAAAATGAAAGTGCGGGTCTTAGAAACCAAGTATTTAATTGTATCGGAGCTCAATCAATAAAATGTCAACAATTTATGGTCGCGCGAACCAAGAAAGGGTGAAAAAGTTGTGGTTAAGGTCATGTGTGGTCTAATGCTCTGGTTTTAAGATTAGGAGGTAGCAAGTTCGAGCTCTATCTAGAATTGTGAATTGTTATAGATACACACTCAAGAGTATGGAAGGGGTAGAGGAAACAATCCGATTTGAAAAGTGGTTAATTATTCTCTCCCCCGATACTAAATCTCCCTAGTGAACTTAGCCCGAACTAAAGTGACAGTGTGACGTAAAATATAAATAAATTCCATCATTCGCTGCAATCATCTACTAGATACTTATTATATATAGCCTTTAATAATCATCTTTAGTAATCATTTTAAATTAAAAATAAAGAAAAATATCAAATATGTCAGAGCCAAATCTGATGTGACTGCTTCAGTTTGTAGACGACTTTGTTTTATACAAGATTGCTTTTTGTTGTCTACGAACAGTGAAATGTTTATTAACGACGTTATTGCCGTTGGATAAATAAATTAAAGTAATAAGGTTAACAACAAACATTATAAAATAAAGTATTTTTATAAAAAAAAAGAAGAAATAAAAAAAAATAAAAATAAATATCACTTATATATTATCAGCTGATAATAGATTAGTATCGAGTTTTTATCGGGATATCGATATTGTTTTTATCAAACTGCCGCTTGAGAGTGCTAGTGTCGGGGGAGAGTATAATGAACCACTTTTTGATATCCAGATTATACAGTATTGTTCCCTCTACCTCTTCCTTACTCTGAAGGTACACACGAGAATTAATTCTTCTTTTTCCTAGTACTACGGAAGGGGAGGGGAGCCAATGTCCAATGTCTATTCTGAACTGTATGGAGGTGGTTCTTCCCCTATTCCCCATCCCTCTAACCTTTGCAACGCCTCATAGAAGAAAGACTATCTTCTCTATGTATTATCTTCGGTTGGAATCTCAGAATTGTAAAGCACATTTTACAGTCTAAAGCCTTGTCAACACTAGTAGACATGTTGCGCGATTTAGGTCTCAGAGACATGTCTAACGATTTGTCTATAGACAAACGGCGTCTACGGTCTCGTTGCTAGACCAAAATCGCATGTCTATGGTTTTCCATACTAAAGCCTAGTCCACACCAGTAGACACGATGCGAGACATTTCTGTAGACGGTCTATGAGACCGTCTACAGAAATGTCTCGCAACTTGTCTACTGGTGTGGACTAGGCTTAACAGGAGTTCTACCGAGATAACTACTTATACGGTTAAATCGCAATTTAAATTTACTGTCATTATACTGATGGCGGCCAACTAAACCGACGTCATTATAATGATGACTAACAACTAAACCGACGTCATTATATTGATGACTAACAACTAAACCGACGTCATTATACTGATGACTAACAACTAAACCGACGTCATTATACTGATGACTAACAACTAAACCGACGTCATTATAATGATGACTAACAACTAAACCGACGTCATTATATTGATGACTAACAACTAAACCGACGTCATTATACTGATGACTAACAACTAAACCGACGTCATTATACTGATGACTAACAACTAAACCGACGTCATTATAATGATGACTAACAACTAAACCGACGCCATTATATTGATGACTAACAACTAAACCGACGTCATTATACTGATGACTAACAACTAAACCGACGTCATTATATTGATGACTATCAACTAAACCGACGTCATTATACTGATGACCAGAGACGGGACGTTTATGACTTTTATTTTTCCATTTCATGACCTTTATTCTATGACTTTTATGACTTTTATTATCCTGTTTTATGACCTCTATTTTAGAAAATCGGTTGTTTTATGACGTTTTAGCAAAAAGTATGACTTTTATTTTCACTGTGAAAAAGGGTAACAGTTCAAAAGAAATATTTCAATATTTCATAAATACAGAATTATATTTACAATATATAATAAATAATAATAATTAGCAGAATGCTTCAACGTTGTAAAAAATAATCATATGTTGTTCTATATTATCCAGCGATAAATTGGCTTTTTTGTCCGTCAGCAGAATTTTAAACTTGGAAAAAGACCATTCGACGTCGGCAGATGAGCTGAGAGCAAATTTCATGCTTGACACTTCATTTGCTTTTCGCCCTTCAGGCAATTTCCGAACTTCTTTGCCCTTTAGTCGGGCAGCTAAGGCCTGGGCGTGTTCCCACCAATGATTTTGATGTTTTTTTAACAAAATGGCATGAAAAATTAAACACTTTCCACACGTGTTATATATTTTTGTAATCTACTCCTCAATACCTTTCATTATATACCTTACTCAAAATTTAAAAAAAAAAATTCCCCCGTGACAGGAATTAGCCGCCATCTTGGATTGCCAGTAATTCATATCGAATTGCTATTCTTATTTTTCTATGATGTTTTTTTGACAAAATGGCGTTGAAAATTAAACGCTTTCCACAAGTGTTATATAGTTTGTATCTATACTCTTCAATACCTTTCATTTAGTACCCCACTCAAAATTAAAAAAAAAAAAAAAAAAAAAAACGCGTGACGTGAGTTATCCGCCATTTTGAATTTGAACAGCTGATTATTTTGAGTTCGCAATATTTTTCCTGTGTGTGCGTCAAAACGATCTTTAATATTCGAATGCTTCATGTTTCTATTTCTTTTGATTCAAAAGTTATTGGAACTGTACCGACTGACAGATAGACACATGAACGAAACTATAAGGGTTTCCTTTTTTGGTTTTACCAACGAAACCCAAGTAAACAAGTAAAAAAAAAAAAAAGAAGTAACACGAGTAAGAAATCAAATGAGCAATTAAACATTCTAATCCCTTACCATGAATATATACAAAATCTTAAGTTGTGGAACAGCTAATCAGGAAACTGCCCAACCCAATGGGTTTACTATTGGCTGATTGGAGAATCTATCTTGACCTTGCAGGATTCTTTGTTCCAAGAAGGAGCCGATCAGGAGCCCTAGTATGGAATTAGGGATGACCCTCGGTGCCTCTCTAGTTGCAGGTATGCATAAGCGTATTAGTTAAGGCCCTGCTTTCAGGGGAGAAATCTTTGGCCTCACATTGCGCCTCACCCATTTGTCTTAGAGACTTGACATTTTGCACACTTAATCTTCTTAACATTCTAAATATGCCTCTAGATTTACTTTTTTCGATTTCACGTTTTAAACCCTACTTTTATACTTGGTGGAAAAAAATCTAAATCTAGAGGCATATGTAAAAGGGTCTAAATATCACATATACCAAATTTGAAGCGATTCGGATAAGTAGTTTGGCCGCAAATTTGGGCCAAGTTTTAAAATTTTGGCGTGACGTCATTTACTCATATTAACAAGAATATACATACACAGATGTAAACTCCTCCGTGACTCACGAGCTGCAGGTGTCCGGACTGCCATCCCCACCCTTCCACTACTCTACTACTCGCTACTCTACACTCTACACTTGACACTAGATAATAATATGTATAACTTTTCTCTTTCTCTTTAGCCGCGGTCCCCGGGTCTTTTTTGCGCCACGGACCGGCTTTATCTAAGACTAAGACAAAATGTTTTAGGACCGGCCTTCATTTGCTCGATATAATAACGTAATATAAAAAATCAAGTTGATGTTAGTTTATCCCTTGACAGGTGACCATGTTGAAATCTAGAAATATTTAAATAACTAACCTATCAAGCGTGAAAATAATATCGACTTGATTTTTGGTCTACTAACTAGTTCTGTACTCATAGGATCATGAAAATCATACTGTCCACCATAATTGGCGAGACATGGCCGCTCTCCACCATTTTGTTTTTTTCAAATGCCTAAAGCCAAGCTATGTCCCGCAGTCGAATCTAGCCGACCACATATTCTTAAAAGGCGCTAAAAAATTGACTTGTATACAAAATTCTAGCTTGATGTTAGTCAGACACTTTTTTACACGCTATCTCCTAGACTATGTTGTTCTAAATGAATAATCAACGAAAATTCTGTAAACGAAAATATTTATTTTCGAACAAAAATCCTTTTTTAATAAAAAATAATTATTATAAAAAACTTGAGTCAACTGATAATTTCTATATCAAATGGTAAAAGGTTTCTTCGCCTTAGCAATTCAACAGGGACATTCAACATTTAGACTAATAATCAATAAAAAAAAAAGACAATTTTTAAAGATTCTGTGCGGCCGCTATCTAATGGCCCGCCACCCAGTGGTTGGGGTCCGCTGCTCTACAATATAAACGTATGACCGACGCACGCATTGTTTCTGTTTCTAAACATCAAGATGTTTAGAAACAGAAACAATGCGTGCTCGTAATTCAGTAATTCTAACATTTAGAATTATTAATCGTTTACCTCTCTAATGAAAGAAAATACTGCGAGTTTCTAAAGAGTTTTTAGTTTCTTGGAAATGTCTTTGACTTGCTACAATAAATCTAATTGCCGCGGTAATAATAATTTATTTTAGAGTCCATCTCTATCAGCATAATACAATATTAGGAGCAAAAATAGAGTTACAACAATTTATTTAATTAAAATATAATTGTATTAGATAATAGTATTTTTAATAACATACTGGTATCTATTGTAAAATTAAAACAGAACACATACTAATTATTACAATTATTATAAACAACATAAATTGTACCAAATTTAATACCCAAGAAAAAGAGAAGCATAATTATTTTCAGAACTTATGTATTGGTAGATAGTGCGTAGTCATAGATTTCTTAATTTTAAATATATGAAGTTATACAGCTCTAAGTATCACTGACTCACTTACACTAAGTCTAACATACTCCGGATCAGCTAGAAACATTAAATTCGGCCTTGAAGTTGATTTCACCTTGTAACCGAAATAAAATATCAACAAAAAAGTAATCATATTTTATCTTATTAAATAACTCAAAAAAATTAAACGAATGGCGTTTACAAAACTTATCTAATAGGTATATATTATTCAAAGAAATTCAATAGTATAAAAAATACTCTGCCAATTAATGTGGCACATAGCTTCCTCGCAAAGAAAAGACCAAATTAAGAACAATACCTCGATAAAAATAATCAAAAACTAAAGGCACTGTTCCAGTAAATATTCAATAAAGTTGAAGAAATTTAAACATTTATTGAAGAAAGAAAGCCTCCAACAAGCACCAAAAGTTAGCGCACATATAATTAATTTAATAAACAAATATAAAACAGCAACCAAATCGTAGAAACCGCTGTATAAACAGTTTTTTTTATTTTACCCCCCTCAAAACTAAAAATAACACAAAATAGAATACAACAAAAATTAATCTACTATGCAAGAGCTTTTCAACTATATACATCATATTATAAAAGATTAACTTTAACATTTGTACCCCTGTACTCTGAGGTACCAAAGTTATATTTTTAAAAAAAACAATACAAAAGGGCATTCATTTAACTAATAAGTACATATAAATAAAAAACCTAATATCAAAAAAGTATTTAAACCCTTTAACCTACAACAAAATTATAAATCGGTACAAAAGTACATGTACAACATTTTTAAAAAATCAACAAATAAAATAGCTTCAATGTACATGTCAAGGCCTTTAAAATGATATACGACACAATATTAAAATACCAAAAAAAGTGGTCACGTGACACGGCGCACGGGAAAAAGTTTACTCTCATGTTCTCAGCAAGTAGGATGAGCTAATAAAATAAAATATACTCAATTTAAAGAGCATTAGTGTGAGATTCAATCGCCGCAATCAGAAATAAAATCGGCCAACTATTATAGAAACTATGGCCATTCAAAGACAAAAAAATAAAACCAAATAATAACAAAATTATCACCATCTAGGGTACAACCGATGATGATACGACAAAATCTCATAGGACTAAAGTTGTAGATCTTTTAAAATCAGTTACCACTTGTGCTATCCATTTTCTAATACGACTTACCGTTTAGCCGCAATAAGCCCCCAAACCAGCTTAAAAATCAAGTCACCCATTTTTATTTTTTTTAAGGGGTGAAGAAGGGGGAAAAGTGAACTTTGTATAGTTATTTTTGTTCACAATATGGAGCTTGCGCGTCGAATGGCGCAAACCGCAAGTCTCTAGCTCTTCTGGAAGTGGGTAAACATTAATGTCAGTCAGTGAGTCAGTTAGCCATGCGGCTTTAGAGTATAAGACATATTAATTTAGCACGATTTAAAGTGCGCAGAAGGTTGAAATTAAGCAGGTGTTATCTGCAGGCAACTTTCGACAAACCATAAAAATTTCATAAAAATCGGATGATTACTTTTAAAGATATAGCTGTAAATAAATGTATGTTTGTGAGCATGTGGATGAAAAACAAATAAGAGCAGAAGGTTGAAACTTATATGGGACCAACAATGGGCTAATTATGACCTACCACCAAAATTTCATTAAAATTGGACGTGTAGTTTTTAAGATATGGTGGTTCGCAAAAATTGAACGACAGACCGACAGACCGACAGACAGACACGGAACCAAAAATGTTCCCTGATGTCTGAAACGGATTTCTGTCTTGGAATTTTTGAAATCGGAGACCTAAAATTTTTTCGTTCTTCAGAAAGATCACATAGCTTCCGTTACCTTCGGTAAGCTCGGAAGCAAAATATTAGGTGGACATGGACAAGGGTGGTGCAGGTAAACGTGGTTTTTGAATTATAGATCAGTGTTCAGTAACTTAGGATTATAAAAAGCGGAAGGACGAAGGAATTAGATTACTTACCTAAGGGTGGTGATTGACCTTAGCTTGGAATGAGATAAACTCTTGTTGAGATTATTTTTCTGCCAATATTTATAAGTATTTACAATTTTCCATGAAAGATTACAGTTCTTTAAAAATAATGGGTTTAACCCATTCCAAAGCGCTAATGTCAATCACCACCCATAGGTAAGTAATCCCATTCTTTCATCCTTCCACTTTTTATAATCCTAAGTAACCGACCCGTTAGGTAGATCACGCACTATCAATATTTACAATACATATACAGCTAAAGATTACTATACTGCTTAAAACTAGTAAGGCATCATGGGTTTTAAAATATTACGTTGATAGCAAAAATGGACTAAAATAATAGAAAAGGTTCATTATTTTCTAAAAATGTATCAACTAATGTAAAAAATAATGTTTAATAATAGGGAATTTTAATTTGTGAGAATATCACTCGGCGTTCCAACAGTACTTTATTTTATTTTACTTTCTTATATAAAAAGAAAGAATCGAAGATAAAGAAAGTAAATATTGTGATGGAGCGAAAATTCGATTTTGATGGTGTAGCAGGTATGACAAATGACTTGATATTACATAAATTTATAAAAAATAATTAAATGTTAATTTTTGTTAAATAATAAAATGTGGTATTCTGATTAATCACAAAACTGTGTGATCTATATAAAATGAAGGATTCCTTCATCGGTGACTCCTAGTAAAATAAAAGAACACAACATGAATCTCAATAACGAAGATTCAAACCTGAATAATCAATTTGGGGAAGAATACTAAAATCATGCCTGCTACAATTGATTTACACGTTTTGAGGTCCACTGAGTCCAAATATGTGGTTTTTAAAAAGTGTGGAGCCTAAACTACTGGACTGATTTTAATGAAATTTGACAAACAGCTTCATAAGCTGAACTCGATCAATAGTATTGTCAATAATATTATTAAAAATACTATTGTCAATATGCAATTTAATAACATATTTTCATCAATACTGATATTTGAACGTGTGCGGGCCGCTATAGAAGTCACAAAAAATCCTATATAAAAAAATAATATTTGACGTTTTAGTTCCGACAAGTTATTAGCTTAACTAAAGATCAAGGATTGTGGGTTGATAATTAAAATGAATTTTAAGTACTTTAAAAAAATCTAAAATTACACCTCGAGAAATAAAGTCGAATAAGGATAAATAAAGATTTTTTTTTTTTCACAAACTTGATTTTAGAATCAGCCTTTTTCTGTGTATGCATATTTGCTTGCACGAAACACCCTGTATATTTTAAAATTTATTAAAAAAATAATAATTGATAGCATTAGTTCTGTTTTAATTTATTGTTTTATTTTTTGTAAGCATGTAATTTCTTTGGATTATGGTCATGTTTTGGCAAGAAGCAGGGCATTTTACTTCTTATACTATTGTGTCTCATCCACTATGCGGTTACATGCTAAAACCATTGTGTGCCAAATTTCAAGTTTCTAGCCCATCTGGAAGTACGTTAGAATTTGTATATAGATATATCGTATCCCGTTATATCATATATCCCGATGTATCGAATATAATTGCCAGTCCCTTGACAGTATCCTTCATATATTCATAATCCCGCGATTTAGTGAACATCTCGATATATCATAAATATTTTTCCTTCGACCCTTTGACGATACGATATATCGGGATTATACTGTATACATTACTGACGGTCACTGACCAAGCAGAAACGTTTGTACTTTCCTATTGCTATGCTATGCTATATTATCGATTATCGATAAATAAACTCTTCTCTTCTATTATTGTGGATTGTAAAACTATGAGGAAGTTGATTTGAAAAGAGCGGGCTATTTTTTATAAAGTAGATTGTATAAATAGTGTCTGGGGTTTCCACTAGAGTGACAAGTAACATCCTTCCCTTCCCTCTTCATTGTAGTCGTACACCCTTCACTTGGTCTAGGATCGCGATGTGTAGAAATATGTGTAGAACCGCAGCGATGTGACCCCTTCCATAGTTTATGCATTACTGACTGTTTGGGGTGGGGGAGCTCAGGTCAAAAACTGCCCCCCTCGCGAGCATCCCCTTAAGTCCGAAAGTGATCAGGGAATTAAGAGCCCAGGCCTTTCACTAAGCTGGTGTAAGGGTTTATTGTTCGAACTGCACTTTTACCTGGAACCGGACCACGAATGTACAATATAAAAATTTGCTTTAAAAAAAAACAAAAAAACTTTTTGCTAAATATTTGACAAAAAAGGCTATTCTATGACGTTTATTCCAAGAAAACCCTATTTTATGACGTTTATTCGAAAAATGGCTATTTTATGACAAAATCATATGACTATGACGTTTATGACTTTTTCCCGTCTCTGCTGATGACCGACTAAACCGACGTCATTATATTCATGACCGAATCAATCGGCGTCATTATATTGATGACGAACAAATATACCGGCGTCATTATACCGATTACGACTATTTAAAGTGTTGGACATCGCTCTATATAATAAATTTTATTATACTGTTATCATTGTATTAGCTGAGCCTGAGCACGTGTTGAAATGAGCTATTATATATATATATATATATATATATATATATATATATATATATATATATATATATATATATATATATATATAAATGATATTGTTATCAATGAACAATAATTGACACTGCTAGGTCTCAAGTAATTAATGTTTTTTTATCGATTATTTTGCTTCCGTCATTTTAACGACAGCTACAATTTATAAATCATGTATAGTTATGAAATTGTATGTATGTATATATATATATATATATATATATATATATATATATATATATATATATATATATATATATATATATTGACACGGAATTGAAATCCCATAATATCTAATTTAATAGATAACATTTATTATTAAATATGTATTTTTTAAACGTTTTCAACAGGTAATTGTAGCAAAATCATATGTATTTATTTTCATCAATATCTCGGAAACATCTTTTTTGTTGGGAAAATACGCATATGGTTGAATTCGCATTTAAATGGATCATTAAGTAGTTAAAGTTTAATTTAAATCATAAGAACTGTTTTTCAAGAAATCATTTTGTTTTTTTAAGATATATTGGGGTAGCGCCCCCAAGTTTAAAGATTCTATTTATCTTTCGATTTCGCCTTGGGGTATGATTTTTCTGAACATGTACGTTAAATTCTATGGAAGTTGACCTTGTTGGGGCGCCACGCATTCGTAGAGACTACATACAGTCCACTGACGACAGACAGATGCTTCCCTAACATTTTGATTGTATTTTAATTTGTTTTAATTTTAACTTGTTCTTTTTGTTATTCAAACTAAATTGCTTTTATTTAAATTGAATAAAAAATTGTTTTGAAAGCTTACTCTGAGAGTTAAACTTGTTGTTTCTGACTACATTGTGCCACTTAGGAATAATAATAAATAAAATCGAACGCGCGTGGGGGGGGGGGGGGGGGGTCTAAGAACTTTTCTTAACCAAATAATTTTAAAATGGTGGCAGAAATAGGAGGTAGTTGAAAGTTGAAATGTGCAGCACTTATTTATCTTAGAGAAAGGTATAATTGCTATAATAATCCTTTATCTACGATTGATACGAAATATAAACATTATATCTCTGTTTAGATGCGTAGAAAGTGATTATTTACGTACTTGTATTCATTGCGCATGCTCGTCTCATAGTTCTGAATAATTCCTCTTCTTTACCACGCTAGCGTGGTAAAAAAGAGGAATTCTTCAGCTTTACGCACGATTAGCGAGTTTGTGTACATTTAACAAAACTAATTTGCTATTCTTTTATTAAAGTAACTGTTTAAATCGAGCTTTTAGTGAAAAAAACAATGAATGAATCAAGTGGCTTTAACGAAAATGTAGAGAATAATACTCCTCCAGAAATAATTAATTCGGCAAAAAATAAACTCAAGATTAATGCCATCTTTATCAAGAGAAGAGATACGAACTTACATACAGCAGGTTTATTTTTTTCTGTATTTATTATTTAAATCTAACAATCGTAGATAAAGTACGGTACGCAACTTGTGCGAAAACGGCATTTTGCATTGCTCGTGTGGTTTTACTACCCTCGCTTTCGCTCGGGTGCAAACTCCACACTCGCATGCAAAATGCTACTTTCCGCACTCGACGCGTAATGTACTATTATATAAACGAGTAGTCCCGATGACTCACTTGAAATGATTTGTTATTGCTAAGTTAAGGCAACCACATTTATTCCAATAAAAATAAATGTTTGTTTTGATTTGCTGGTCTTTAAATAGATAATAATAACTTATCTAAATTAATTTACCTAATATATTTATATTTTCTAATCATAAAATCAAGCCTGTTGCCACAGGCCTGAGGGCTTGTAACCTTATAATTGACATGCACAACCTGATAGACATGAACCAACGATCTTATAAAATAGGGATAGAGCAGTAAGTATATCTCCTGGGTAAAAAAAGTTTCGCCAAGAACTTTAAAAAAATCTACATAAAATTACCACTGCGCATGCCTAGAACTTTTTAGTAGGACGAATTTCTTCCCGACTGTTATCTATTGTTTATTTTGTATGAAAGGTTACAATCTAACATTTTTTAAATCAAGTTTTCAATTAAATATTATCTTGTTTTAAGGGTTTTTTTAAATTTTAATTTACAGATTTACTTTAATATATTAATAAAATTTAGTTATTAGAATAGTTTTTAGTAATCGAATAAATTAATTTGGAAACGGGTTATTTCTATTGCAGAATAAGATTTTATTCTACAAAATTGTCACAGTTTACCTTTTCAAAAAAATTATAGTGAATATAATTTGTAGTCAAATGTAATACATACAATTTTAAAAAAAGTTTAACATAAATATTACTCGTATATTACGAAATACGAAAGAAAATTAGTTTTAAAAATAACATAACCTGATCGAATTCTTCATATTCTTCTTCATCTTCTATAGTTATAACCATATGGGAAGGTAATCTATCCCACTAGATTTTTCCAAGTTCTTGGCGACAGTTTTTTCGCTTAGTGCGCTCCATCCCTATTTTATAAGATCCTTGGATTGAACCTACAACCTACGGATTGGAAAGCGTGGAATAAACGCGCTCAATAACCCTCAAATAGGCAAATTAATGAGTTAATATTTAATGATAGTTTTGATTAGGTTTGCCAGCATTTTGACTCAAAACCAAACATACTTGCTCTCGGAGAGTAAATTCACTCAAGTGAAATTGGTTTATTTTATTGCACAGAGCCGCCAAGTTGAGCTTGTTATTAAGTTTTATGTTTACACACTGTATATTTATGTTACACGTTATACAATATTTTAATAATGATTATAATTAATTCTCTGAATCCACAGTGAACTAACTCACTGTCGTGTAAACGATAGGTTCACACGCAACGCTGCCTCTGTCCAATAATTTGTCACCAAGATGTTTGATTAACTCTTTATGGCCCAACTAATCATACGCTTTGTGTTTTGGACCTTGGTCGTTTTTTCTGTTACTTTTATTATTTTCTCCTATAATGTTTATTTTCTCTTTCCTTTTTAATAATGTCGTTTTTTTAATCTTCTACGGTATTTACACAATTTTTTTTTTTTTTTATTATTATTATCTTTTAATATGTGTATATAAATAATATTATATTTGCATAAATACAAATTAAAAAAATACGGGTGACATAAATACTCTATATTTTTTACCATATAATTAGAGAGATATTATGTTTTAATCTGATAATTTACATTCGTACTTATTTATTTATATAGGTTTTTTTTTTTATAATCAGTAACCATTTATTAACTATAAAATACTTATTATAGCTTTTCTATTTTTATATGTGTAAGTAAGTAAGTACTAGTTCAAAAATAAGTAATTTTTTATTTTCTCTATGTATATTTCCCCAAAAGTAAGTAATTATATATTTTAACTTTGTAAAGTCCCCCGATAATAGGTCTCTTTTTTTTTTGGTAGTTATTTATTTTAGGTTTTTTATTAGGAATTCATGTATAAAATAAAAACAATTTTGACAAATTAGGCAATAATGGCTTGTAAAAGAATAATAATTTTAAGATAAAAATAACTTTTTATATACTACGTTTTTAAATTTTCTGTTGAATCATATGTAATGTTTATAATATAATTGTTATTGTTATATAATATATAATGTTAGTGAAAAAATTGAAGCGAGCGTCTTTCAATAAATAATTGTATTGTATATTGAGAAAAAGTTAATGATAAATTTATAGTTTATGCAGATGGTTGTAGAACGAAAAAGAACTGTCCTCCCAGGCCCCGTCGGCATATTACTCCAATTAAATATTAAAAAAAAAATATAAATCATTAACTCACAAAAACTTCTGCTTGTATCAGGTTGAAATGTTACATGCTTGTTTCAATTGTACTGTAGGTGATGTATACAAAGTTTCATTTAAATCTTTACGTTAGAACGTAAGATATCGGTAAAAACGTTGTTTTCTTTATTTTAATCGGTTTGGTCCACTTTAATAAATTTAGCGATCTTTATCACTTCATAGTAGTGTCGGTGTTCGTTTTACTAAAAAAAATTATTTAAAAAAGTTGTTTGTCTCATTAAATAGAGATGAAGTTAGAATTTTTTCCCGTCCAAAAATTCCAATTTTAAATTCGAAGCTTACGTTTACGCGAGCGTTGCGCGTGAACGCTTGGGTGGATAACGTTGTCCAACGAACTTATCCCGGATATTGGTAAAATGAACATGTGTACCAAATTTCAATTAAGTCGATCAACTTTTACTCCAGTTATCGCCATCGGTAGATTTCGTGACGGTGATTTTGGTCGTTTTTTTCGGATTCACTCCCGGGCTTCAGAACGTGCCATAAGGAACTTCGTTCCAAAAATAGTTCCGAATTTATTTACTTCACATAAATGACAACCATCTAGAGAGCTGATCATAAACCTATAAAAGGACAAATCTTTGTACAACGGATCTCCCCTACACCAAATCTAAACCGTGCCATCGATAGATTTGAAATAATATTAATAATGTAATCGATAAATAATATAATCGATATATTTCCTGTTTTGCTGTCATTCAATGTTTACCTCTAATAAAAAATCACATATCTGTAACCCGTCAAAATGAAGATTGTAAATACTATGGGATATGTCAAAACAAATAAAATAACTTGCGGATTTTTTCCGAACTAACTTTCCATACAGCAAAATTAGCTGAAAACCAATTAAATTCTGCTGAAAGATGGCTTAAAGTATTAAAATAATGCATTGTCATCGTGTTCTGAGCTATGCAAAAAGTTTCAAAAGTCTAGCTTTTCGGGAAGTTAGTTAGAAATCAATTGCCAGATTTGTACCGGACAAACAAACAAACAAACAAACAAACAAGAAAGCAAGCTAATAATAACGTAGTAAAAACAATAAAGTTCGTGATAGGATGTGAGGAAGCAATGTGCCACACCATTGCCAGTCTATTTTTTATTTGTTTAATCTTTTCTTTACAAAAGGCCGCTCATTGAACTAAAGGAAAAATAAATATGCGTTTATTTTATGCGAAGGTGAAAAATTATCATATTAAACTGATTTACTAGTTAATTAATTATACAATGTAATACTAGTTGTGAAAGATTCCATATTGGGGATATTTTCAGCATTAATCCGACCTGCTGAACCTAGTTTACTTGCAAATCCAATGTTAACTAGTTTCAAGCTGTCAATATTACACTTCCTTTAAGCACTTGCTTTAATTGAAGCTTCATTAGTAACTAACATATATATGTACAAGTATGTAGTAAATACAAATAAAGCATAAAGCAGTTTACATAGTATCATATATGGCTTTAAAATGAACCATTCAATATAATAATTCATGTCAATTATACATAATTATTGATATAATATGTTTATTAATATATATATATTTTTATTAATTTAATAATGTAGAAAGGGGATTAAGGTTTGAAATCAGCTGTTACCTTGGTAAGTGTTGACTCCCCCAGCTGTTTATTATTATTACACCGTGTGCCGGGTAATAAATTGCTACCGGGCCGACCTGTTATTATTACCTTTAAAAAAGCTAATTGAATTCTATATTTTAACGCTTATAATTTTCCTTATGATTTATTACTTTATTATCTCTTCACCTTCTCACTAGGTATGTAGGAAAAGTATTGTTTTCTCCCAAAAGACTGAGCTTTCAATGGAATTATTCCATTTTGGGTTTTTTTTAAAGAATCATTTGAGTGTTTTTACTTTCTCATATAAAGAGAAAGTATTGTAATGGCGTGAAAAATCGAGTTTGAGATTTTGACGGATTTACACGTTTTGAGGTCCCCCTGAGTCCAAAAAAGTGGTTTTTAAAAAATGTCTGTCGTCTATCTGTGCAGACTCGTGGAGCCTAAACTACTGGACCAATTTTTCTGAAATTTGTCATAAATGTTCAGAAAAATCATTACCCGAAGCTAAATCTTGAGATGAATTTTGAGCTCCAAAATTGGAAGCGCTATCCCCCTTAAAACTTTGAAAAAACCTGAAAAAAATTATTTCTCGAAAACGGTTCCGACAATTTTGATTAAGAAATTCTAAAATTTAGTCCATTTAAATATGAATCTAACGATACATGCTGTTTTCCCGCGGGAAAAATCTAGTTCCTGAGAAAATAGGTTTAAACGTGGACTAAGAGAGACCGGGTTAGATTTCTCGCCAAGCACCGGTTTGTTTTTTACTACGTTTTTATTAGCTTGCTTTCTTGTTTGTTTGTTTGTTTGTCCAGTACAAATCTTGCGATCAATTTTTAACTAACTTCCCGAGTAGCTAGACATTTGATACTTTTAGAATAGCTCAGAACATGATGACAATACAATATTTTAATACTTTTAGCCATCTTTCGGCAGAATTTAATTAGTTTTCTGCAAATTTTGCTGTATGGAAAGTTAGTTCGGAAAAAATGTGCAAGTTATTTTATTTGTTTTAACATGTCCCATTTTTACAATCTTCATTTTGACGGGTTTCAAATTTGTGATTTTTTATTAAAAGATTAACATTGAATGACAGCGAAAAGGGAAAAGTAAACAAAGAAATAAATCAACTGACGTGTGACAACCAGGTTTGTTTACACTTGTGTCCTAGGTATCGGTTAAATTTTTCTGCATCTGTACTTCTTTACTTGTTCACATTTTTCTTTTTCTTCTCTTACTGTCCCTACACGGGGGCATAATATGAATGGCACGGTTTAGATTCGGTGTTGGCGAGATCCATTGTACAAAGATTTGTCCTTTTTATTACTGGTCTTATATTACTTTGCTTTGTAAGTTTCATCGCACATTTCGGTTTCCCCAATTTTGAACCACTTCCCGTCATTCAATCTTCCCCAAATTTTACACATAGATACAACTAAGGTGAAGAATACCGAAACCAAAAAAAAAAAAAAAAAAAAAAGCGACATATTTATTTGCTTTTTAAGTTTCATCGCACACCTATTACCCCAATTTTGAACCACTTACAGTCATTCAATCTTCCCCAAAATTTGCACACAGATACAACTAAGGTGAAGAATACAGAAACCCCCCCCCCCCAAAAAAAGGCGTCAAATTTATTTGCTTTTTAAGTTTCATCGCACACCTATTACCCCAATTTTGAACCACTTATCGTCATTCAATCTTTCCCAAATTTTACACATAGATACAACTAAGGTGAAGAATACAGAAACCAAAAAAAAAAAGTTGAAAATAAGACCAGTTTTGAAAAATGGCATTTTTATATTAATTATTTAGGTTTAGGATCAGCTCTCTAGATGGTTGTCATTTATGTGATGTAAATAAATTCGAAACTATTTTTTTTTTTCACTAACATTATATTATATCAATGACAATTATATTATCAACATTACATATGATTCAACAGAAAATTTTAAAAAGTAGTATATAAAAAGTTATTTTTATCTTGTAATTGTTTATGAATACTTTTGATAAAATGTTCTGTAATAATTAAATATGTACCTACGAAAACTAATAAATAGAAAACACTAGATTTAGTAATTATGAACTCGTTTGTGAGAAAGTTTTTCTGAGTTGCCTGGGATCAGTTTATTTCATGTACGTTCCTTACTGGACCCTTTATACAGGTAGTCGTACCTTCCAGCCTGGAAGGAGTGCGGATTAGGGTCCTCTAATCCGCACTCCGCACCCTTAAGCCTGTGGGTTCCTACACAGGAATACCTGCACAGACCCCCTACCCACACTATCTTGTGTACTATTAACAACTGTTTCAAATACTCAGTCTGTATGAAACAATCATTGAAAAAAGCAGACAGACTAAAATGACCGTCTGACCGTTGTTTTTATGTATATTGCGGTTAGAAAATGGTAGATTATTTTAAATTAAACCACCATATTATGTGTTTTTATTTAAGTGTGTACTAATTTATTATTATGTTTCATTACCACAAACTATCAGTCAATTCAACCAATTTTACTATCTATTGTGTTCATTTGTTGTGTAGAAAACACGATAAACTCGCAATCGTGCTTGTATAAGTTGTATCGACAAGAACTTGTTTTTAGTCTGTTTTATTTTTTATTTTTTTTTAAATATAGCTTTATAATAATTTGATTGTGATGCTTGATACAAGATGTTTCCCTGCTGTTTTAAATTAACTTTTAATCTTTATAATTATAATTTTTATTATACCTTCTGACTTTTCTTTCTTTCGTTCATTATAAAGGACGTTTTTTTATTTTGATGTGGAATCAGGCTTTTCCTCTGTTTTTTTTTGTTTTTTGTTTTTTTTATATTTCTTTTTTTATTAGATAGAAAGAGGTTATGAGCCCGGTGTAAGAGCAGCAGGTGTTTGGCTCGTGCCTTCTCATGTCCTTGTAATCATTTGGTTGGATTCTTTTTTTCTTTTTTTTTTTTTTTAGCCTCCCGCAGGATCTGTAACACAGCTGTACCCGGAGGATACCACTTTCCAACACCATCATCATACTCACTTGAAAATGAAGAAGAAGAAAAAACTAAAAAATTATTAGAATATTATTCGTGCCTTTTGAAAAAAAAATGAACAAGAAGCAAAAAAAATTCTACTGAAGTCGGGTGGAATTATAACAGTATTATATTATGTATTAAGTCAGGGGCTTACCTTATGCAGTATTTTCTGGTAGCCATGCAGATATAGCATGTGTTTATATATATATATATATATATATATATATATATATATATATATATATATATATATATATATATATATGTATGAGCAGATGTTCAATGTATTGAAATGATAAAAAAAAGAGTTATAAGGTCTGTTCAATAGAATTTCAGTTTTCATTGTGAATTTGACATGAAGTCCGACTAAATGCAAACTTGTTTGTATTTTTTAATTTTTTTTTTTTCTTAATTTTCTTAGATGTTTATTAGTTGATTATTACATATTATGTAGATATTTATATATTTTATATTTATCTGCTGCAGCTGTTACTATCCAAATGTAAAAAAATAAATGCTTAAAATAAAACAAATTAAATAATTACTATGTAGTGTATAATGTTGTTTTTTTCGAGTTTGATATATTGTTTAATTAAGGTTTTTGTTATCTAATTACAGCCCGCATTGATATGATAACATTATCTTTTATTCTTTTATTTTATTTTTTTTTTATTAGTTGTATGCATAATATAACGTTGCGTTCGTCAGTAGTACTTTAGCTCCTAATATTTTTTTTTTTACGTTTAATACGCTCCTTTTTTCCTACTCATGTAAAGAGAAAGTATTGTGATGTCGCAAAAATTCAATTTTGAGATCCAAAAAAATTATTTTAAAAAATTACTAAAATTTCATTCAAATCGGACAAGTAATTTTCAAGATATGTTGGTACGTAAAATTTATGGGCAGACTACAGTGGCGTATCCAGCGACTAGGTCTGGAGGGGGCACATTCTAAGTCAGTTTAGATTGGGGGGGGGGGGGGGGGGGATTTGTAGTGGTAACAAGAAAGGGGAAGTACTTTTTCAAAGCTGCCCCCCCCCCCCCCCCCCCCCCAACAAAAACAACTCCGCGCCCAAGTAACAATAACTGTTTTAGAACGTATTCGTTAGAAAATGTTATGCTGATGCTTACTGCAGTACATTATCTTACTGAAAGTCATGGGCGTCGTCTGCAGCTAACTATTGGGAGGGGGATCTATGGCAGGGGGTCCGGGGGCCCTCCCCCGGAAAATTTTGAAATATGAGCTCTCAAAACAGCGCTTTTATGCATTTCTGAGGTGAAATTGAATAAGAGGTGAATGTAAAAATATGTTTAAAAAAAAATGCGGCGTATTTGTTTTTTTGTTTTTTGTTTACTCTTTCGGGTCTGGGCCCGTCTGGGGGGGGGGGGGGGGGGGCACGTGCCCCCTGTGCCCCCCCTGGATACGCCACTGGGCAGACAAGATACAAAAAAAGTCCCGTGATGTCTGAAACGGATTTCTGTCTTGGAATGTTTGAAATGGGCGACATAAAAAAAATGTTGGTTCTAGAGAAACGAACATAGCTTCCGAACATAGCTAAAACGAACATATCTTCCGTTAACTTCGGTAAGCTTGGAAGCAAAATATTAAAATAACATACTAGTAATGAATATAATAAAACATAACACATAATATATGTTTATATACGATTAATAGTCCTTGAGTTTCAGATATGTTAAGTGTGAGGGCTGAGAACTTGTTGTGATGATATTAATACTTGTTTAACTCAGTTTCAAACATTCATCAAGTCAATATCTGTATATTCGTTATATTACAATATCTGTATATTCGTTATATTGCAATATCTGTATATTCGTTATATTTCAATATCTGTATATTCGTTATATTACAATATCTGTATCTTCGTTATATTTCAATATCTGTATATTATATTCGTTATATTTCAATATCTGTATATTCGTTATATTTCAATATCTGTATATTCGTTGTATTACAATATCTATATATTCGTTATATTACAATATCTGTATATTCGTTATATTTCAATATCTGTATATTATATTCGTTATATTTCAATATCTGTATATTCGTTATATTACAATATCTGTATATTATATTCGTTATATTTCAATATCTGTATATTCGTTATATTACAATATCTGCATATTCTTTATATTTCAATATCTGTATATTATATTCGTTATATTTCAATATCTGTATATTCGTTATATTACAATATCTGCATATTCTTTATATTTCAATATCTGTATATTATATTCGTTATATTTCAATATCTGTTATATATTTGTTATATTTCAATATCTGTATATTATATTCGTTATATTTCAATATCTGTATATTCGTTATATTACAATATCTGTATATTCGTTATATTTCAATATCTGTATATTATATTCGTTATATTTCAATATCTGCATATTCTTTATATTTCAATATCTGTATATTATATTCGTTATATTTCAATATCTGTATATTCGTTATATTACAATATCTGCATATTCTTTATATTTCAATATCTGTATATTATATTCGTTATATTTCAATATCTGTTATATATTTGTTATATTTCAATATCTGTATATTATATTCGTTATATTTCAATATCTGTATATTCGTTATATTTCAATATCTGTATATTATATTCGTTATATTTCAATATCTGTATATTCGTTATATTACAATATCTGTATATTATATTCGTTATATTTCAATATCTGTATATTCGTTATATTACAATATCTGCATATTCTTTATATTTCAATATCTGTATATTATATTCGTTATATTTCAATATCTGTATATTCGTTATATTACAATATCTGCATATTCTTTATATTTCAATATCTGTATATTATATTCGTTATATTTCAATATCTGTTATATATTTGTTATATTTCAATATCTGTATATTATATTCGTTATATTTCAATATCTGTATATTCGTTATATTACAATATCTGTATATTCGTTATATTTCAATATCTGTATATTATATTCGTTATATTTCAATATCTGCATATTCTTTATATTTCAATATCTGTATATTATATTCGTTATATTTCAATATCTGTATATTCGTTATATTACAATATCTGCATATTCTTTATATTTCAATATCTGTATATTATATTCGTTATATTTCAATATCTGTTATATATTTGTTATATTTCAATATCTGTATATTCGTTATGTTTCAATATCTGTATATTATATTCGTTATATTTCAATATCTGTATATTATATTCGTTATATTTCAATATCTGTATATTCGTTATATTTCAATATCTGTATATTCGTTATATTGCAATATCTGTATATTCGTTATATTTCAATATCTGTATATTCGTTATATTACAATATCTGTATATTCGTTATATTTCAATATCTGTATATTATATTCGTTATATTTCGATATCTGTATATTCGTTATATTTCAATATCTGTATATTCGTTGTATTACAATATCTATATATTCGTTATATTACAATATCTGTATATTCGTTATATTTCAATATCTGTATATTATATTCGTTATATTTCAATATCTGTATATTCGTTATATTACAATATCTGCATATTCTTTATATTTCAATATCTGTATATTATATTCGTTATATTTCAATATCTGTTATATATTTGTTATATTTCAATATCTGTATATTATATTCGTTATATTTCAATATCTGTATATTCGTTATATTACAATATCTGTATATTCGTTATATTTCAATATCTGTCTATTATATTCGTTATATTTCAATATCTGCATATTCTTTATATTTCAATATCTGTATATTATATTCGTTATATTTCAATATCTGTATATTCGTTATATTACAATATCTGCATATTCTTTATATTTCAATATCTGTATATTATATTCGTTATATTTCAATATCTGTTATATATTTGTTATATTTCAATATCTGTATATTCGTTATGTTTCAATATCTGTATATTATATTCGTTATATTTCGATTTCTGTATATTCGTTATATTACAATATCTGTATATTATATTCGTTATATTTCAATATCTGTATATTCGTTATATTACAATATCTGCATATTCTTTATATTTCAATATCTGTATATTATATTCGTTATATTTCAATATCTGTATATTCGTTATATTACAATATCTGCATATTCTTTATATTTCAATATCTGTATATTATATTCGTTATATTTCAATATCTGTTATATATTTGTTATATTTCAATATCTGTATATTATATTCGTTATATTTCAATATCTGTATATTCGTTATATTACAATATCTGTATATTCGTTATATTTCAATATCTGTATATTATATTCGTTATATTTCAATATCTGCATATTCTTTATATTTCAATATCTGTATATTATATTCGTTATATTTCAATATCTGTATATTCGTTATATTACAATATCTGCATATTCTTTATATTTCAATATCTGTATATTATATTCGTTATATTTCAATATCTGTTATATATTTGTTATATTTCAATATCTGTATATTATATTCGTTATATTTCAATATCTGTATATTCGTTATATTTCAATATCTGTATATTATATTCGTTATATTTCAATATCTGTATATTCGTTATATTACAATATCTGTATATTATATTCGTTATATTTCAATATCTGTATATTCGTTATATTACAATATCTGCATATTCTTTATATTTCAATATCTGTATATTATATTCGTTATATTTCAATATCTGTATATTCGTTATATTACAATATCTGCATATTCTTTATATTTCAATATCTGTATATTATATTCGTTATATTTCAATATCTGTTATATATTTGTTATATTTCAATATCTGTATATTATATTCGTTATATTTCAATATCTGTATATTCGTTATATTACAATATCTGTATATTCGTTATATTTCAATATCTGTATATTATATTCGTTATATTTCAATATCTGCATATTCTTTATATTTCAATATCTGTATATTATATTCGTTATATTTCAATATCTGTATATTCGTTATATTACAATATCTGCATATTCTTTATATTTCAATATCTGTATATTATATTCGTTATATTTCAATATCTGTTATATATTTGTTATATTTCAATATCTGTATATTCGTTATGTTTCAATATCTGTATATTATATTCGTTATATTTCAATATCTGTATATTATATTCGTTATATTTCAATATCTGTATATTCGTTATATTTCAATATCTGTATATTCGTTATATTGCAATATCTGTATATTCGTTATATTTCAATATCTGTATATTCGTTATATTACAATATCTGTATATTCGTTATATTTCAATATCTGTATATTATATTCGTTATATTTCGATATCTGTATATTCGTTATATTTCAATATCTGTATATTCGTTGTATTACAATATCTATATATTCGTTATATTACAATATCTGTATATTCGTTATATTTCAATATCTGTATATTATATTCGTTATATTTCAATATCTGTATATTCGTTATATTACAATATCTGCATATTCTTTATATTTCAATATCTGTATATTATATTCGTTATATTTCAATATCTGTTATATATTTGTTATATTTCAATATCTGTATATTATATTCGTTATATTTCAATATCTGTATATTCGTTATATTACAATATCTGTATATTCGTTATATTTCAATATCTGTCTATTATATTCGTTATATTTCAATATCTGCATATTCTTTATATTTCAATATCTGTATATTATATTCGTTATATTTCAATATCTGTATATTCGTTATATTACAATATCTGCATATTCTTTATATTTCAATATCTGTATATTATATTCGTTATATTTCAATATCTGTTATATATTTGTTATATTTCAATATCTGTATATTCGTTATGTTTCAATATCTGTATATTATATTCGTTATATTTCGATTTCTGTATATTCGTTATATTTCAATATCTGTTATAAAGTAGAGCTGTATTAAGTACTCGTAATCAAGTGCAGAGCGCTTCGATAACAAAAAGTGGGGGGAAAATAAAACCAAGTGATACATATAGAGAGATAAGTGGTAACCAAGCATTGTTTCGGAAATTCCGGTGCAAATATCTGGAGGTGATAAAACAATCCAGCCTAACTGGGGGTCGAGAGGTTTTAAAGGTTATTTCATTCAGATTCGTCAAAAATAAGCATATCAGTTGTGCAGGTTTAAAGCTGCGGAGTTTAGCACTTACGGAGTCGTCTATGGCTTACTTACAGCGGATACGCAATAAGTTGAACTTTTGTGCGGAGCTGCTTTAAAACCGAATGAAACCTTCACGCTAAGTCCTCTTCTCATTTTTATGTTGTTTTCCTTCCGAGCTTACCGAAGGTAGAGGAAGCTATGTGATCGTTCTGAAGAACGAAACATTTTTAGGTCTCCGATTTCAAAAATTCCAAGACATAAATCCGTTTCAGACATCAGGGAAGATTTTTGGTTTCATGTATGGCTGTCGGTCGGTCTGTCGCACAAGTTTTGGGAGCCAACCTATCTTAAAAACTACCTTAACTAACTGAAATTTGTATGGTAGGTCGTAATTAGCTAATTGTTGGTCCCATATAAATTTCAACCTTCTGCGCTCTTTTGTTTTTCTTCAACATGCGCACAAACATCTCTACATTTATTTACACCTATATCTTCCAAAGTACTTATCTGATTTGTATGAAACTTTTATAGTTTATCGAAAGTAGCCCGCAGGTAGCCACTTACATTAATTTGAACCGTCTGCACTCTTTAACTTTTGCTAAATTGGTACTTTAATTTATGTAAAAAATTCAACAAATTTTGACATTAAAAAAAATGGGGAAAACAATTAAACAAATTAGACAATAATGGCTTTTAAAAGTATAAAATCAATAAAGTACGGGGTAGGATGCGAGGAAGCTATGTGCCACTCGCACCAATTGGCAGTCTATTTCTTATTTTAAACCCATTCCTTTATTTTAAAAAGTAATTATTGTATTTTAATAATTAAATTATATATTATTTTAAAAATATATATTTCTACTACTACGATAGCTGTTTTCAAGACTCCCAGAGAGAGAATCGCGATATTTTTGGACAAAATTATTGAGTTTTATATTTTTTATAGGGTTAACCCTTATGCTTTTTTTAAAGAATACTATACTACCCTTCGCATTAAAAGAAAAACGAAAGTGCTTTAGAAATGTCTTCTAAAGACAATTAAAACAATAAAATAAATCAGTGAAACACCGAGTATAGAGACTAAATAGAGTAGCTAAAGAAGGAAAATATGGCACTATTTTTCCCCAACACTACAAAGATTGAAACCTTCGTCCTGGTTGTAAAGTTGTCACTTTTCAAATCTATATATTTATATAAAATTCTCGGTCACGGTGTTTGATCCCGAACTCCTCCTAAACGGCTAGACCGATTTTGATGATTTTTTTTTTTTTGTATTGATCGGTAGGTCTGAGAAAAGGATGTTGTCTATTTTTTATGCCCCTAAGTGATAAGGGGGGCCCCCCAAAATTTTATTTTTTGAATTGTTTGGCCAAAGTTTATTAATTTTATTATTTTATGATTTGGCATTAAAAAAATACTTATAACCCTAATTTTTTTCCCTTTTACCCTAAGTGTCAATCATCGTCAATCATATTTAATCATCATCATTAATTATATATCATAAATTAATTATATTTAATCATCATCATAAATGATTCATTGTTATTTGCAGTTGATTAAATGAGAGCTCTCACGTAGTTATTCATAATACAAATGTTTGGTTGTGTCAACAAGAATAGACCTCCTAATTTAACTATGGAGAAAGCGATTAAACCCGTAGTGAAAGGCTGTTCTTAAAAGGTTGGTGGTCGACTAAGAGTGCATCTCACTACAATCTCAGAGCTTTCCGGCGGTTCCAGGAGTGTGGATATGATCGACAGAGGCGAAATAGGTCTGCCCGAGATGAAAACAATAAACAAAAGATCCTAATTGAACGACTTTTGTGTAAGCATATAAAAGTGGTGCGTTAATTTTGACGGGGAGTTTACATATAACCATTAATTTTCACCCTTCTACCTCCAACCAACCTCCATTTTTTAATAGTGATATTATAACTGTAATACATAATCTTTAACTCTCAGTGATCGATAACTGATCAATTTGTATTTATTTATTATTTTTATTTTAATTTTAAAAAGAGCCCTCTGACAGCAGGGCCACAGGAGAGGCACTCTTGAATAAACATGTACATAAAATACATAAATGAGTTAACAAAACATTTCCATTAAAGTACTAATAAATGACTAGAAAAAAAGCTACTTAATACATCTAAGAAACAGCAAAGGATTAAAATTCAATAAATAACTATGAAAGAGAATACTCAAATTAAATAAATACTCAAATTAATATTCAAAATTTAAATTAACAATTAAATAACAAAACTAATAATAACAACGAGATAATAATTAGGTAACATTAGATAACAATTAGACAAAAATATAAAAATTATTGCTGTTTGCTCGGTTATTTAATTAATTTCTCGGTTATTGTAATTATTATTATCAATCGATCAGTTATCCCCGTCAGGCGTCTTCCGGGTTCACTTTTCACCCAGCAAACAGTTCGGAGTAGGGATGTGAACGAAGCCGGTCTCATATCATTCTCATACAATAAGCTTTCTCACTATTTTGATAAGCCTCATCGTCCATAGCGCTCCATTCCTCTTTCAGTCATAGACCACATCCCCTCACACTAACAATGAGTTAATTATTTCTAATTAACTTCCAAAATATTCAATAGAAATAATTAATACGGCAAAACAACGTTTGGCGGGTCAGGGGCTAGAACAGACATTTTTTGTGTACATTCGGTAGGTCTGAGAATAGGTCGTAATAGTACATTACGCGTCGAGTGTGGAAAGTAGCATTTTGTATGCGAGTGTGGAGTTTGCACCCGAGCGACAGCGAGGGTAGTAAAACCACACGAGCAATGCAAAATGCCGTTTTCCCACGAGTTGCGTACCGTACTTTATCTACGATTGTTTGATTTAAATAATAAATACAGAAAAAAATAAACTTGCTGTATGTAAGTTCGTATCTCTTCTCTTGATAAAGATGGCATTAATCTTGATTTGTATCTTTTTCCGAATTAATTATTTCTGGAGGAGAATTATTCTCTACATTTTCGTCAAAGCCACTTGATTCATTCATTGTTTTTCTAAAAATTCGATATAAACAGTTACTTTAATAAAAGAATAGCAAATTAGCTTTGTTAAATGTTAACAAACTTGCTAATCGTGCGTAAAGCTGAAGAATTCCTCTTCTTTACCACGCTAGCGCGGTATAGAGGAATTCTTCAGAACCATGAGACGCGCATGCGCAATGAATACAAGTACGTAAATAATCACTTTCTACGCATCTAAACAGAGATATAATGTTTATATTTCGTATGAATGGTAGATAAACTATTTTTTATAGCCCTAAGTGATAAGAGTGGACCACCTGCATTTTTTATTTTTTGGCCATTTTTTAATTTAATTTTTTTAATTATTATTTGGCATTAAAAGATAATTATAATCTTAAAATTTTACCTTTTTACCACCAACCCCCATTTGGTAATAGCCATATTTGTACTTTAATAATCATCAACTCTTAGTGGTGGATAACTGATCAATTATCAATCGATCAGTTATCCCCGCCAGGCGTCTACCGGCGTCACTTCTTACCCAGGAAACAGCACGGAGTAGGGATTACATTTTAAATTTATAAATAATTATTATTATGATTAAATTATTAAATATAATATCATACAATCCATTGCACTTAGAGATTGATATTGATTTTTTTAAATTATCATAATTATAGTGATAGCAAATATGGATAACATTTTTTAATGTATATATAACTTTTAAGAGATATAATTTTAAATATATACTAATAAATATAGCTTACTACTTCAAGTTAATAAAGTAAAATTAATTATTAATAAATATATGCTTGGTCTATTATTATTTTGATAGGCTGTCATTGTTCACAGCGCTCCATTCCTCAGTCATAGATCACGTCCCCACACACTTACAATAAGTTAGTTATTTTTTATTTAACTGCCAAATTATTCTCTAGAAATATTTTATATGGCAAAACAACGTTTGCCGGGTCAGCTAGTTATAATATAAAAACACCTTTCAAATACTTGTCTCCTGTCACAACACTACCTTTTTACACTGAGAAAAGTCTTGTATTTTATTACGGTTGGTATTCTAGGGGAGGGGGAAGATGGTGCCACTTCCCAATCCCTCCGGCCTATATCATGGCACCTCTATTTAGTCTCTATACTCGGTGATTATAACTTAACCTTAACTCTGTCAATGCATTTACTTTTATTGAAATGATGTGTGATGCATAGAATTTAATAAAGGTATAGCTATGAACAACAGCATAAAAGTAAACTGTTTAAAAAGTTGATTGTTAAATGACAAGAAAACGTTCAACAGCGGAAATTATCGCTTCAGAATATTAAAACAAACGAATCAGCTTTTGTTTTGTTTATAACCTGACACCTGAGTGAACAGCGTAGTAGGAAACCAGCGAATATGTCTCTACGGCTTCATCAATATATTTTTAACTATATATACGCTCCGAGATCCGCTTGCTCTGAACCCACCTTTAGGGAGACGCCTATAAAGTCCTTTTTTACTTCGAAAACCCTCAAAATTATTTTACCGGAAGTCATGTCAAATGACAAAAACACGCGTTTCTAGAATGACATACTGGTGGATTTGTCCCGAGTAAAGATCGAAGGAGCGGACAAAGGATTAAAACGCACCGTGCGAATGCATTGTACTGGGCGAGGGAGCCAAACGTGGGCGGCCTTTAAATATATTAAATAGATGGGACGTACAAAGAGAGCGGGGTGTCCAGTTCAATATAGAAGCCGTCTGTCCGATTCAATTGAACTGACAGCGTCCCCCTCCGTCCATTCACATGCCGCGTACTCCCCTGCACAAATTGCATTCCATTCACATTTAAATCAGCTTGTTCTTAAACCTTGCCAATAATTGGGATTTGCAGAGTATTACAATTTTTTCACAGACATTGTTTAAAATTTCGGTTTCATTCAACATTACATCAATTCGCTTATGCTTATGTCAATCGAACATAAAATCGGTACGGCAAACACTAACTAAACATTCTCTTCTTATAAATCAATGTTATTTTAAGAAGTTAATTGTTACTAATTAATAATTAATTATGTTACGCTCTTGTATTCTATAAGTAGACATTTTCTTATTGATGGCGAAGTGTAGAAATAAAAACAGTAGGACTCTAATTCGTTTCGGCTTTTTCTAAAACCTTCTGCTGTCGAATATTGATTTATTTACAATCACATAACAGTAAAATTAAAAAAAAAAATTGTTACCCTAATTGAAAATACTCAATAATATTAATCTTTGTATTGTAATTTATGTATTGAAGTTCTAGGTCCAACGACTTAAGCCTAAGTAGTAGTGCACTAATGGATTGTAGTTCTAGGTCCAACGACGTAAGCCTAAGTAGTAGTGCACTAATGGATTGTAGTTCTAGGTCCAACGACGTAAGCCTACGTAGCAGTGCACTAATGGATTGTAGTTCTAGGTCCAACGACGTAAGCCTACGTAGCAGTGCACTAATGTATTGAAGTTCTAGGTCCAACGACGTAAGCCTACGTAGCAGTGCAATTATGAATTGAAGTTCAAGGTCTAACGACGGAAGCTTTCGTAGTAGTGCACTTATGTATTTAAGTACAAGGTCCAACGACAGAAGCCTAAGTAGTAATGCACTTATGTATTGATTATAGATAATGCTGAAAATTGGCTGCAACATAATACATAATACTGGGAGTTTTACTTTAAATATGAACGTGACAATTAATAGTTGTTTAACCCGCTAATAATCATAATTCTACTGCAACCGTTTTTTTTTAAATCGATTGATTAAGTCCTTGTAAAAAAGCATATAATTATGTATAGGTAGCTACGTGTAATAAACAGGAACAGGAGGGTGGATTCTTCTTTACAATATCTTATCTCTCAGACTATAAAATGTTGCATAAGGAAAGGAGAGGGTGGAGGAATAAGACGAAAATAATAACATTGATTTTTAATATACTTAGTAAAATATTTTTAAAAGATGGGCAAGTTGAAAGAAATGTTATTTTTAGGGTGCCCGTGTTTGAGGTTTATCTTTAGTAACAGAAGCGGACGGGGAAAGATAAAAGCAATAAAGAAGACAGAGAGAGAGGGAAATTCACTTTGATGTTGTAAAAATGGATCTAAGTTATTATAGGAGAGGGAAGCGAGCCCTGCGGCGCACACTTGACCGCACAGTCCCCCCCCCCCCCCACCTCTCTCCCTTCAAACTTCAAACACCGCCTCGATGCTTCATTATACGACAAGGATATTTTAGATTCAATTACACCTGGAATCACCTCGACAATTATTCTGTTTAAACAGACCCCTTGAAGTATTGTGGATGAGTATTTATCATATTAATATGCTAGATGGATCTTAATGTGTGACATAAAAACATTAATCTTCCGTGTTGATTAAGAGACGTTTTGACCCGTATAAGGTCCATCATCAGTCTTTATTTCTAAAGTTATAAATATAATTAGGTATCGCTAGGTGGCTCTATCATTGAAGCGAGCTACCATTGAATCCAATTTTACATTTGAAGCTCACGTTTACGCGAGCTTTGCGCACGAACTCTTGGACGGATAACGCTGTCTAACGAACTTAGCCTGAGCATTAGTAAAAGGAACATGTATACCAAATTTCAACAAAATCGGTCAATTTTTATTCAAGTTATCGTCGGACACGTAAACGTTACTAACAGGCAGACAGGATGCATAGTTTATTGAATGTAAAAAGCTCGCTTCAATCAGTTACAATGATGTCTTTAATAACTCTAAGGCAAAACTAATGAAATTTAACTATATCAATTATCGAGTATTTATCGTGAAATCATATTTCGTGCGTGAAATAAATGATAAACACATACTAAACTAATAAACAACAATAAGAGGACAATCTGAGTTCACAGCCTGCGTTTTTACGCGCTACAGAATTATCTATGGGCTGTCATAAAGTCATAACATGACGCGAGAAAAGTTAGTTCCAAACCAGCTTGCTCGCGTTGAAGCTAACCTGAATGAAGCCTTCCCGTCCTCTTCCATTTTGCATTTAAATTTTTGTTTTCATTTTTTGAGTCATCCGTTTACCTATATTTTAATCCAGGAGATAGCGTGCAAAAAAGTGTCACACTAACATCAAGCTAGAATTTTGTGTATAAGTAAATCTTATAGTGCCTTTTAAGAATAGGTGGTCGACTAAGTTCGTCTGCATGACATAGCTTGGCAATAGGCATTTGAAAAAAACAAACCGGTGGAGAGCGGTAATGCCCTGCCCTTTTTGGTGGACGATGTAATTTTCATGATCCTGAGCACAAAATTAGTTATAGTGGACCAAAAATGAAGTTGGTGTTAGCTTGTCACGCGATTGATTAGTTATTCAAATATTACTCCAAATCAAAGTGGTCATCTATCAAGTAACCAACATGAACTTGATTTTTGGTCGCTATCTCCTGGACCATTTATTTTTTATTAATCACCCAATGCATTTGAACTTTTTATTTCTTTTCAAGTATGTTTTATTTTTCATTTTTGATCTAATATTTATTGGGTGTGATTATGTTTCAGGTATGGATCGAGATAGTGTACTTATGAAAACCTATCACATCAAACATATGGTTGGGTTCGCTTCAATTTACCCTATTTTAAGCGACGGTACAACATTGCAACGTGTGTCCATTAAAGGTTGGTCCAAATCTGAATCGGTCATTGCCTCTACACAAAGGCAAGGTCCACACTATGGAAACTATTGTCTTGAAATCAGTTAGACTAAACGCGCAACTAAAGTCAACCATTTAATCGAGATCAGAGTGTTCATTGATTGAAAAGAACTAGGTGTCATGAAATTCATAAAAAACGATCGCATGAAACTCAAGTGTTACCTGTGCTGGTGGTTGGTTAGTGTGCCCTGTATTTATTCTGGTGGTATTTGTTTTTTTCATTAGTCTGCTCAAAATGCGCTCAGCATGACACACATGTGAAGCTAGTTTGGTCAAACTGGTCGCCTAAAATTACCCAGCTAAAGTTATGGAATACATATTAAAGAAAAGCGCTTATGAAGAAAATGTATTGTGAATAAAAATCCTTAATCAAAAAAACCTTTTTCAGCAATTTGAAAATATAATAAATTGGTCTCACACAAAGAAGAAGGAAAGAGTCCGTTGGCAATTTAAACAAATTGGACAAGTTCGTTAACCATCATAATCGGCCCTGCCGAATCAAGATGGCGGCCATTTAAAAGTTTGTTTCAGTTACAACTTTTAAACGTGAAACAATCGCCTTTATATTATGCATGTTTTGAATTTCCAAACTCAAAGTAACTATTTTGAAGTGTCTAGCCCAATCCGTTCCTAGAATAATCCATTTTTAAGATTTAATGGAGGGGGGATGGGGGGGGGGGGGGCATTACTTTCTCACAAAATATGGGACGTATGAAAAATTCCTTAAAAAACTGGTTTTGATTTTTTGCAAAGAATAACTATATTATTTTTATAATTTTTGATTATGTGCACCGGTTGATGTTTACACTGGTTACTGATTACTCTGGTAAATGTTTACACTAGTTAATGTTTACATTGGTTAATGTTTTCACTGAATAATGTTTACATTGGTTTGTGATTTGATTACACTGGTTAATGCTTGCTCTTAATTGAAGCGATCGTAAGCGAGCTTCTTACATTCAACGAAATATGCATCTTGTCTGTCTGTCTGTCTGTCTGTCAGTAACGTTCACGCGTGTGACGATAACTTGAGTAAAAGTTGACTGATTTAGTTGAAATTTGGTATACATGATCCTCTTACTAATACTCAGGCTAAGTTCGTTGGACAGCGTGATCCGTCCAAGAGTTCGCGCGCAATGCTCGCGTAAACGTGAGCTTCAAATTTAAAATTGGAATTTCAGGTAATATTTACACTGATTAATGTTTACATTGATTAATATTTTCCCAGATTAATTTTTACACTGGTTAATGATTACAACCCCCCCCCCCCCCCCCCAGCAAAAGGACACTGTTTCTTTCCACTGTTGTACCTGTAAGTTTTTAAGTCAAGTTTACCTTGCAGAGAACACTGTTTTCAGGATTAAAATTCACTTGGTTTAAAAGTGAATTGATTAATTTCGAAGTAATAAAGTGTAATTATATTTAACCGACAAGGTCTCTTGAATAAGTACTTTAATTTAATCATTATGGATGTTAATTGTTTTTGTTTTTTTTAAAAAAAAAACTCTTTGATGTAATTAATAAGTTATGCCATTTGCGGGTTTTTTTATCATTAATTTTTAACTGGATACATTTTTTATGAATACATTGTGTAATGATTGTGCATTAGTGATGATTTATTGGAATTTAAATATACGGTAATAGCGATGAAAGTGATTTAGTGATGTAATTGAGCGGATCTAATCCAAGACTCACTATTCCCTCTTTAAATTATACGTCGGTTTTATAAACCAGTTGATTCATTTAAATACAGGCTAAAGTTATACGTATACGACGATTTAATTAATTATTATAATTTTCGATTTATAAATTCACTTTAAAAGTAAAAGACTTGAGTTATTTTACAAGTAACTTAACGTTCGTCCATCTAATGTTGAAAATGCAGCCGGAAATAATGTCACAAATAAATAATTAAATAAAAATCCGTGAGTTAATGAGAGTGATAACGTGCACTTTATTTACTTGAAGTAGTAACAATAAATTTTTAACTGGATACATTTTTATATTATATTTTATATTATATTTTTATTATTCATTATTATTATTATTATTATTTATTATATTAAATTATTTTTTTATATTTATATTTTTATATAGATCTAATAATAAATCTGGAGGCCAATACTGTAACTTTGACCAATATCAAACTGGGGTATTTATCAAGTTGTTGATAAACACTTGATTCGAATGTATCTCTTTATCTAATGTATCATTTACAGACCCTGATGACGATTTAATTAAAGCTGACGAAACCAATTGGCTAAACTATCAAACCTTACCTCACTAATTCTATTTTCATTTATATTAAGTTGAGCGTATGCTAATTTAAATTCAAATATATACCTACATGTTTACGTTAAAAGAAGAACGGAGAATTTTACAGTTGAACAGCTGCTAATGATTGACTAGCAGAGCAATGTCAACCAGTTTATTGAAATCTCTTAATCTCGTTATGAGATTACAACAAACAAATGTTAGTTATAGGTATGCAATATATATATATATATATATATATATATATATATATATATATATATATATATATATATATATATATATATATATATGCATATGTGTAAAGTATAAGCTAAAGTACAAGTGTTATGTAATTGAGTTTAGTGTTTAATTGAGTCGGGTTTTCTCGGGTAATTAGTTTTATCACTTGACTATGTCACAGTGGATGTTTCATTCATGTTTATCACTGTTACTTCTCCCTTGTTATCACATCTCGGCTCTATATTTCAATGATTATATCACTGGTATGATGTCGGTATAGCGCGTCACTTCAATCTGGTCGACTTTATCACTTTCTTTGTTCTTTTTATGAATAGATTTATCTCCTTTGAGAAAGTACAGTTCTCTTGGCATACTTTATAATATAAAGGAGTTTATCAAAGAGTTAAAAAATGTTTTTCTAGTTGTATTACAATTGTTACGATTGTTGGGAGTAGATTAATCTTAACTAACACCCCCCCCCCCCCCCATATCTCATCTCTAGTATTACAAGGCTCACATAATTATAAACAGATATTATTGTTGTTTACAGTCAAACATATATAAAAACAAATAACAATAATCAACATCAAAACAAAAGAAGAACAGGCTTATCTACAAATGCAGCCAAGTTAGGTGGGAGGAGGTGGTTTGAGGTTATTTGAGATAGTTTTTGGTGGTTAGAGATTGTTAGAGGTGGTTTGAGAGGGTTAAGCGGTTTAACTGAAGATAACGATCTGTCCGTCCACGGAGCTTGGCCATACACTCGTCAGTTTTCCTTAAGATGACGAACTGCAGTCGGAGGTGGACTGAAGGTGTGTGGAGGGTAGAGGCGAGGATCGGATGGAAGGAGAGACGAGAGGACCGGCCTGTGCCTCAAGATCAATGCTGCCCTACACTATCAGTCGGCCTACAGGCGTGTAGAGTGAATCATCTTTATTTTGTTTATTTCCCTTCGACGGACTGCAAGCCAAAATCTTATCGCGTTGTTAGAAAATTTTGGACTGACGATGCCATGGTTGACCATAAACCTAATTTTATTTCAGCTTTCATAGACATGTATCGTCTATATCCATGTCTATGGAAAATAAAGGACAAACATTTGTTGAAATTGTCTTCGTTCATTCGCAAATAGTTTAATAAATCTTCTTTATGGGAATGCGTCAACTCACGCAACAAAGAAATGTGTGAATTAGTGTCTCTTTCTTGGAGCCACTTCTTTGACCAAAACCATTATTTTTTCTTTACTGGTTCAAGTCTAGCGGGGACCGACAGTGGAGCAGTTCATTGGCTGCTCTTAAAAACGACAGATATCGGTCTGCAGTTAAAAATCGACAGATATCGGCCTGCAGGCATTTATCGCACAGTGTATGGCGCATACAGGCACAGATATGTAGTTCTTTACGATTGCCTGCAGGCGCTGGACGGGTAATGTGAGGTGGTCTGAGATTTTGGCCTTACGATAATCGTATACGTAACGGCCTGCAGTAAAACTGTAAGTGTGTGGGCTCCTTTAGAGATTGTTATAGGTGGTTTGAGATTGTTAGAGGTGGTTAGCGATTTTTAGAAGTGGTTAAAGTTTGTTGGAGGTGATAGAGAATGTTTAAGATGGTTTGAGAGGGTTAGAGATTGTTGGAGGTGGTTTGAGGTGGTTAGAGATTGAGATTGTTATAATGTAGTTTGAGGGGATAGATATTGTAGGAGGTGGTTAGAGATTGTTAGAGGTGGTTAGAGTTTGTTGGAGGTGATTAGAGATGATTTGAGGTTGTGTGAGATGGTTAGAGATTGTTTGATTGTTGGCTCTCTTTCAAAAATTACCAATTTAGCTTAATTAACGCGGAAATACCTTGCTTTGTGCAATTTAGCATAATAAATCTTAATCTTACGGAGGAACTACGTCAGAGGTTTCTGTGAATGCCGACGTTCCGACGCGTTAGACTCTGATGGCGGAAACCTACGCTAATAAATTTAACTTGTTTAAAAGCCTCTAGTATTGGGAAAACTAACCGCAGCTGTCGGCAGTTTGCCAGTCTTTGGCACACTCTGTTGCACTTAGACTTAGATATTCTGATACATAATAATAATAGCAACTAGAAAATAGTTATTGCAGTTTTATTGACGTGGTAATGTTGTTTAATTATTCCTTTAAAAAAATTGTGTTTAGTAGTTTGCCTGTTAGTAACGTTTACGTGTCCGAAGATAACTTGAGTACAAGTTAACCAATTGTATAAATTCGATATACTTGTTCCTTTCACCAATTCTCAGGTTGGTTTTGTTAAATAGTGTTATCGATGCCAACTTTCGCGCGTATCGCTCTCGTGACGCTCGCTTCAAATGAAAAATTAGAATTTTAGGGTAGTAAAGATTCTATCTTCTATCTACTCGACAAGGCAGACAACATTGTTTTAGTAAAACCGATGATGTGATAATGATATATGTCGCTAAAGAGAATAGTTTGAGATATGTTAGGAAACTAAATGTATGCAAATTTTGAAAGTACAAAAATTGTATAATGAAATTTGCTCTTGAGGTATAATTGGTGGGTTTACCTGTCTTTAGATTAGATCCCTATAGGTGGAGTACCAATGAATATTTGAACGAAAAACTTTCTAAGCACAGAATCATCCTTCAATAAATGACCCTCTATAAGGATGGTTTGAAATCCCTCCGTGTCTCTCGACGAGGACATCGCATGAGGATTACTTTTGCTCTAGCCATACGGCTGCAGCCTATGTCCGTAGCATACAGTTGCAGCCTATGACCATACCACACGGCTATACTATATGGCTCTAGCTGTATGGCTGCAGCCTATGGCCATAATATACTGCTGCAGCCTATGGCCATAATATACTGCTGCAGCCTATGGCCATTTAATACAGCTGCAGCCTATAGATATACCATATGGCTATACTATATAGGTCTAGCCATGCGGCTATATTGTAGTCCATAGCATAGCGAGCTATATTGTAGTCCATAGCATAGCGAGCTATATTGTATGTCCTTAGGCTGCAGCCGTATGGCTAATGGCTACAGTTGTTTCAGTCGTCGCATTGACACTCCACACCTTAGAAAAACTTTTATAGGTTTTTATGATGAAGTTGCCGGTTTCCCTTATCGAGTGTTTGCTGGAATAACCTACTCTTTAACTTTATTATAGTGACCTCAATACAAATTAAAAAATGAAATATCTATTTGTAGGCTTGCTGTTCATTGAGTCGGATTATCTCACTTTATCTTACTACTCGGATTCCCTAGTATTAGTCTCACCTGCAGTCTCACTAGATCTATAACTCTGTCCTTATCACTTGCATGTCTTAGTATCTCACTCTCTCTCAGTTTAACACTTGCTATGTCACTATGTCTCTGTGTTCTATGTCACAGGGTGGTTGTGCTTATCGATCTGGAATGGGAAGTTAAACCCCTCACTCACACACACACAATCTCTTTACTACTCTCACAGAAAAACCTCTGGAGCGGAAAACTCGGGAGAGTAACGTCACACACACGTTGAAAAGCTAAGCTTCACCTAAAGACTGTCGATAACTCACACTCGCACACTTACAGCCCACCGTGTAGTTATCTACAAGAGTAGAAGAGACACTAAAACACTAGGGAGACTAATGTCGTGTACTATATCTGTTAGTACAAGGCCTAGTTGTAACAGTGTGCGTGTTTCTTATCTAATATCTGAAAAACTAATAAGTGTGAGTGTATGGTTGTTATCACTGTTGGTTTTTAATGTCTTTGTTATCTCCTGTACCTTATTATTTCCCTCTATTCGTTGTTTTTTTGGGAGGGTTAATATTTTCACACCTCAATAACCGAGTGGCCGATTTTGTTACTTTTTTAACATACATCAAAACTTTAACGTATATCAAACTTGGGTATTTATCAAATTGTTGGTTTATATATCACTGTGAATCTCTTGTCTGATGCAAACACTGTTTGTGACCGATTACCGAACTTAGCTGCCAATATTTTGTTGTTATATGATAACGAGTGAGAGCCCGGCGTGGCCGTGTGGATTAAGTTACTTACCACGTATGCTCGGCCATCACTGAATCAAGGGCGGTACGAGGTCGTGGGTTCGATTCCTCGCCGTGATGCTCTGATTTATATGACTCACTAATGATCACATCGTCGCTTGGGCAGTACAATGTACAGAGGTATGATAAGGATAAGTGGAGTGGCTGGGACTCTCTACCACAGGGCTAGTAAAATGGGCCTAAATGCTAGGTTCGAACAAGTGGTTCGTCCTACCTGTCTAGTATACTAGTACTAGCACCTTAGTTTAGTACCAATACTACTACTACTACTATATGATAACGATAACAGAAGTTTCATTTTTCTTAAACTTTGGTTTAGAATTTATAATACAACGTTAATGTTATAAAGCGTATAAAAACTTTTTATTTTATCGTCAACTATATTAAAATTTTAAGTGTGAGTTTACAAAACTATTCAGTTTTCTCAATTGCTGATATGCACCTGTGTGCTGTGTGCCGAATTTTGTTCAAATTTTACACCATTTAGTTCAAACATGCACGAACTTTTAAAATACGAAGTCTCTGTAATGAAGAACTCAGAACTCACTACTTGAATCGTAACTACGTTTATCGGTATTTCATTTGAATTTCCTTTATTGCAATCGAAAAAAAAAACAGGTTGTCTTTTACGATTTCGCTCTCGTCCGCACTTCCGTACAATTCATGTTATCTCCGTACAAATATATCCCTTGGAAATATCCTCTCTTTTCTTCGATCGATTTCTCGAATAAACATATAAAACCTTCCTTTTTATAATTAAAAGGGGAGTCTGCAAGAAAGGAGGAGTAATGACGAAAAGTAAACTGCGGCAACTCAGGGCGCCGCCTGGCGCCTATTTGCAAACCCGATGCTCGGGGTTTTCCGGGCACAAGACCTCGGCGCCTCTACTTCATTACCGTTTAAATTTCCTGTTTGCTCTTCCTTGCAAAACCTCTCGGGTGTTTATTAAAGGAAATAATTATTGTAAAGCTGCTCGTACCCGACAAGTTATCTATCTGGAAACAATTTCCCAAGCTATATCCTCAAATTAAAACGTCCTGAAAAAAACTTTATTTATACAAATATAAAAGTTACTCGTGTATCGAAATTTAGTTCACAAATTAAAAATCATTTATCAGAGATGAAAGCTTGAATCGTGCTCTCTAATTAAAATTTTTGCTTCCGAGCTTACCGAAGGTAACGGAAGCTTGTGCGAACGTTCTGAAGAACGAACATATTTTATGTCTCCGATTTCAAAAATTCCATGACAGATATCCGTTTCAGACATCAAGGAACATTTTGAGTTCCGTGTCTGTCTGTCGACACGGAACTCAAAAATTACAGATAGACAGTCGGTCTGTCGCTCAATTTTTGCGAACCAACATATCTTAAAAACAACAAAATTCGAAATTCGTACGGTAGGTCATAATTTGTTTATTTCTCATTGTATTGCTCATTTGTTTCTCTTCCACATGCGTACAAACAAACATCTATTTACACCCATAGCTTCACAAGTACTTATCTGATTTGTATGAAACTTTTATAGTTTTCGAAAGTATAGCCCCAGATTAATTTGAACCATCTGTGCTCTTTAACTTTTGCTAAATTGATACTTTAATTCATATAAAAAATAATAACAATTTTAACAGATTAGAACGGGGGAAACAATAAAACAAATTAGACAGTAATGGCTTTAAAAGCATAAAATCAATAAAGTACGTGATAGGATGTGAGGAAGCTATGTGCCACACCAATTGTCAGTATATTTGGGTTCGTAGGCGAAACAGAAAGGACACTTAAAATTTTCTGCGTTAATCTTTCTGTCTGTCGTTAAAGCAACTGGTCTCCGAAACTATCAAAAAATAAATTGTGAAACATTTCACTTAAGTTTTAGTTATGTGTAATAACCTAAACACAGGAACAATAAAGTGAACCCCCAAAGTAATCATCCCTCAAAGACAAGGGGTTGACATAGTGTGTGTTTTCAAGCTTACGTTTAGCATGCTTATTTGTTGTAAAATTGTATACATTCTATATTATTTTACCATCCGAATTCGAGGTTGATTAATTTGTGTAGATTATGATTAATTTTTGTGTGTGTAGTGTGTGGTATAGTGCAAATACTCTGATTGGCTGCGGAGCGGTGTTGCAGAAGGGTGTTTGATCTAATCATTTGAGGCGCCATATGTTATCTGCGATGTGACGCGTGCCGGGCCTCCTCCCCGCGTCACCCCGTACCTCCGCTCCGGCGCTACCCTCGCATCTCTCCCACGGTCCACTATCCCTCTATCTCGCTCTAATATTAATTAATCTAAAGGTGGGGGTTTAAGATGAATGTTTGCTATTTAGTCAAACTGTTGGTAATTGTGATTAATTTTCATTTGACCGTTTTGTTTAATTTAAACAAAAGTTTTTTATAAATTCAAAGTGTTCAACTTACTCATGGGAAATTGAAATGTTTGCAAAATATTTGTCAATTCTTTATTACTTCACAATTTTATTTTATTGAGACATGACTTTACTTATACTGAAAATGATAAATTCGGTCGAATTTTGTGTGTACTTTTCTGTGTTGATCATTAAGTAGACGTACAATTTTTGCTAAAATGTTATCTGTGTTAATGGACGCGTAATGAGTGCTATTGAATATTTTGATCTATGTTCGGCATCCCCTATAGCGTCCAAGACTTAGTACCTAATCACCTCCGCTCTTTTATAATGATGTAAGTGCGACACCCTCTGTAGGCTTTGAGACTCAGTAATCACATTCGGTCTTTTATAATGATGTAAGTGCGACACCCTCTGTAGGCTTTGAGACTCAGTAATCACATTCGGTCTTTTATAATGATGTAAGTGCGACACCCTCTGTAGGCTTTGAGACTCAGTAATCACATTCGGTCTTTTATAATGATGTAAGTGCGACACCCTCTGTAGGCTTTGAGACTCAGTAATCATCTCCGCTCTTTTATAATGATCTAAGTGCGACACCCTCTGTAGGCTTTGAGACTCAGTAATCACCTCCGCTCTTTTATAATGATCTAAGTGCGACACCCTCTGTAGGCTTTGAGACTCAGTAATCACATTCGGTCTTTTTAAGTGCGACACCCTCTGTAGGCTTTGAGACTGAGACTCAGTAATCACATTCGGTCTTTTATAATGATGTAAGTGCGACACCCTCTGTAGGCTTTGAGACTCAGTAATCACCTCCGCTCTTTTATAATGATCTAAGTGCGACACCCTCTGTAGGCTTTGAGACTCAGTAATCACCTCCGCTCTTTTATAATGATCTAAGTGCGACACCCTCTGTAGGCTTTGAGACTCAGTAATCACATTCGGTCTTTTATAATGATGTAAGTGCGACACCCTCTGTAGGCTTTGAGACTCAGTAATCACATTCGGTCTTTTATAATGATGTAAGTGCGACACCCTCTGTAGGCTTTGAGACTCAGTAATCACATTCGGTCTTTTATAATGATGTAAGTGCGACACCCTCTGTAGGCTTTGAGACTCAGTAATCACATTCGGTCTTTTATAATGATGTAAGTGCGACACCCTCTGTTGTAGGCTTTGAGACTCAGTAATCACATTCGGTCTTTTATAATGATGTAAGTGCGACACCCTCTGTAGGCTTTGAGACTCAGTTATCACATTCGGTCTTTTATAATGATGTAAGTGCGACACCCTCTGTAGACTCAGTTATCACATTCGGTCTTTTATAATGATGTAAGTGCGACACCCTCTGTAGGCTTTGAGACTCAGTAATCACATTTGTTCTCAAACAATGATCTTAGTGCGACGACCCCTTTTGTCTTTCAGACATAGTAGTCATCTCCGATCTCCAATAATGATTTATTTAAAATTTGAATTTTATCAGTTTCCCCATGAATTAGTTTGTGGCTATAAGAGTTGAACTGGAAGATATATTTAAAACAGATAATGGTCATTCTCAGTTATATTTTGGTTTAGTAATACATTAAAACCTAGACGTATGATTTTATTTTACGATATAATAAGGAGTTTAGGGGTATTTAAGTGAATTTAAAAAGGGGAATAACCTGACGGAACGAGTCTACGCAAGGTTTTAAAGCGGCGCCGACTAAAGAGACATGTTATTGCACCTACCTGCAGCCTATACTCATCTCTCAACCTGACAATTATTACTGGAACCATAACAGTAGAGAGTAGAAAACTCTGAATCAGTTACTCGCATTCTGTTGTGAGTTTTTAATACACATTCAAGTGGTTATTATTAAGCCCAGTTTACTTTATAATTTGGTTTGTGTCCACAGTAATGGCTTAAGAGATGTTTCATTGAAAGGGGAAGAAAAAAACTGGTTGGTTTGTAAACATGCCGTGGTGGCTGCATTCCTCCACAACCCTAATATCTTATTGCTACCATTGCTCCACAACCCTAATATCTTATTGCTACCATTGCTCCACAACCCTAATATCTTATTGCTACCATTGATGCAAACCCTAATATCTTATTGCTATAATTGCTCCACAACCCTAATATCTTATTACTAACATTGCTCTACAACCTTTATGTCTTATTTCTACCATTGCTCCTCGCTAATGATATCTTGTTGTTACCATTGGTCCACAACCTTGATATCTTATTGCTACCATCGCCACCATATAGGAAACAAGAGGCAGTAGATGTTGGAGGACTAGACCATGTCTATCTAGTCAGAGTAGAAACAAGGGTAAGTATAGATGTTGGAGGACTAGACTATGTCTAGTCAGGGTAGAAGCAAGGGTAAGTAGATGTTGGAGGACTAGACCATGTCTAGTCAGGGTAGAAGCAAGGGTAAATAGATGTTGGAGGACTAGATCATGTCCAGTCAGGGTAGAAGTAAAGGTAAGTAGATGTTGGAGGACTAGACCATGTCTACTCAGGGTAGAAGCAAGGGTAAATAGATGTTGGAGGACTAGATCATGTCTATCTAGTCAGAGTAGAAACAAGGGTAAGTATAGATGTTGGAGGACTAGACCATGTCTAGTCAGGGTAGAAGCAAGGGTAAGTAGATGTTGGAGGACTAGACCATGTCTAGTCAGGGTAGAAGCAAGGGTAAATAGATGTTGGAGGACTAGATCATGTCCAGTCAGGGTAGAAGTAAAGGTAAGTAGATGTTGGAGGACTAGACCATGTCTTGTCTAGCAAGGGTAAGTAGATGTTGAAGTACTCGACCATGTACTGTCTATAGGTAGAAGCAAGAGTAAGTAGATGTTGAAGTACTCGACCATGTACTGCCTAGGTAGAAGCAAGAGTAAGTCGATGTTGAAGTACTCGACCATGTACTGTCTAGGTAGAAGCAAGAGTAAGTAGATGTTGAAGTACTCGACCATGTACTGTCTAGGTAGAAGCAAGAGTAAGTAGATGTTGAAGTACTCGACCATGTATTGTCTAGGTAGAAGCAAGAGTAAGTAGATGTTGAAGTACTCGACCATGTAAGAAGCAAGAGTAAGTAGATGTTGAAGTACTCGACCATGTAAGAAGCAAGAGTAAGTAGATGTTGAAGTACTCGACCATGTAAGAAGCAAGAGTGTGTAGATGTTGAAGTACTCGACCATGTACTGTCTAGGTAGAAGCAAGAGTAAGTAGATGTTGAAGTACTCGACCATGTACTGTCTAGGTAGAAGCAAGAGTAAGTAGATGTTGAAGTACTCGACCATGTACTGTCTAGGTAGAAGCAAGAGTAAGTAGATGTTGAAGTACTCGACCATGTACTGTCTAGGTAGAAGCAAGAGTAAGTAGATGTTGAAGTACTCGACCATGTACTGTCTAGGTAGAAGCAAGAGTAAGTAGATGTTGAAGTACTCGACCATGTACTGTCTAGGTAGAAGCAAGAGTAAGTAGATGTTGAAGTACTCGACCATGTACTGTCTAGGTAGAAGCAAGAGTAAGTAGATGTTGAAGTACTCGACCATGTACTGTCTAGGTAGAAGCAAGAGTAAGTAGATGTTGAAGTACTCGACCATGTACTGTCTAGGTAGAAGCAAGAGTAAGTAGATGTTGAAGTACTCGACCATGTACTGTCTAGGTAGAAGCAAGAGTAAGTAGATGTTGAAGTACTCGACCATGTACTGTCTAGGTAGAAGCAAGAGTGTGTAGATGTTGAAGTACTCGACCATGTACTGTTTAGGTAGAAGCAAGAGTAAGTAGATGTTGAAGTACTCGACCATGTACTGTCTAGGTAGAAGCAAGAGTAAGTAGATGTTGAAGTACTCGACCATGTACTGTCTAGGTAGAAGCAAGAGTAAGTAGATGTGGCGCTGGAATCAGGTTCCGTGGGAGGTGACTGACCCCCAGGTTTGCTCTTGAATTTAAATAACTCTTCTTACTTAGTTTCAGTTATTTTCTTCTTGTTCTTCTTGGCTACAAGTTATCCGATATCCTCCTCGACTCTCTCCGCAGTACATTGAACCAGATGCTTCCTTCTCGACTTCACTAGTTCTGCAATATTTTTTAAACCATTTTATCTGTAAAAGCCAAATAACACTGCCTACTCATCGTTATTCTTTAGTTAATTGTAGGAATTGACGGCGAACTGACAATCACATTAATTTAGTCACTTAAATTAGTTGGACGCTAGGTATGGGTATGATTAAAATATATTTTGATTTAAAAAAATCTAAAATGTAGTCCATTTAAATACGAATCTAACGATATATGCCTTTTCCCGAGAAAAAAAAATAGTTTCTGAGAAAATAGCTTTAAACGCGGATGGACGTAGGCCTGGTTCCCCGCCGGGGAGAGAAGTAATTTTTATGACAAATTTTGGTAAAAAATGTTCAATAATAATTTAATTTACCTACGAAAACTAAAAAACGGAAAATACTGGGCTAAGTTATTATGAACGCGTACATGAGAAAGTTTGTCTGAGTTGTCTCGAACCGATTTTTTCGATTATGCTCGGTTGTAATTTGGTTGATATTTTGACTGCAGTTGGAAGGCGTGGGTAATTTGCAGTGTGTGGCAGATGGGTGTTGATCACATGGTGGCAGCCTGAGGGTCTCGTCCTGTATTGTGAGGGCTCCCCCTCCCCTCACCATGACTGCCTCTAATAAACATTTTGACTTGCGTTATCTTATAACTGCGTACATACCCATGTACAATCCCTATAACAAATCCCCTTACACATGCTCTGTTCATGAAAAATCTGTTCTACTCTCTACTCCAACTCCAACTAAATTTTTCCATTGATCTCTTGAGTTTCACGTTGATCTCTGACCGACGTGAAGAAGACTTACCTTTCGTTAATTTATTAATGTAACCTAATTTCTTCCCCATGGATGTTGAATGAATAAATGGCCTTATGAATTTTGAATACTGAATGAATGAATGACCTTATAAATGGTGAATGAATAGCCTTATGACTGCTGAATGAAATGACCTTATTAATGCTAAATCAATCAATGGTCTTAGGCCTCGGGTACGATACGAGCGGTGAGCGGCAGAGCATTAGCGGTAGAGCGGTGAGTGCTAAGCGGTGAGCGGCAGAGCATTAGCGGTAGAGCGGTGAGTGCTAATTGGTAAGCGGCAACATGTTTCGCTCAGACGCTCGCGCTTGTCATAACCGCCCGTCCTCTACTTCCATTGTACTCGATGTAAGCATAAACGCCCGTCCTCTACTTTCATTGTACTCGATGTAAGCATAAACGCCCGTCCTCTACTTCCATTGTACTCGATGTAAGCATAAACGCCCGTCCTCTACTTCCATTGTACTCGATGTAAGCATAAACGCCCGTCCTCTATTTCCATTGTACTCGATGTAAGCATAAACGCCCGTCCTCTACTTCCATTGTACTCGATGTAAGCATAAACGCCCGTCCTCTACTTCCATTGTACTCGATGCAAGCATAAACGTGAGCGGCACCACTGTTCCGCGCCCCCGCTCACTGCTGGTATCGTACCCAAGGCCTTATGAATGTTGAAAGATGGTTTGTTTAATAAACATACGAGTATTACAATTCAGATGGAGATACAGTTTATACTATTCCTTTAAGATGACCATAGATGCTCCCATCCAATAATTTTTCTAAAAAAAGGTTTTCTAAACAAACGCGTCGAGTGAGTAAAAAAGAGAAGTGTAGGCAGAACTATAAAAGTAGTAGGAGAAAGAGATATCCTCCCCTTTGTTGTTGGAAAGGGAAAGGAGATATCTCGCACTACACTCTCTTTCCTTGTTTTTTATTTGTAATATTCCATGTTTACTTCTCATTGCTTTTTTTTCCTTCCTAAACTGCCTCCGGTTTTTCCTGAAATTTATGTTTTTAAAAACAGTACAATTTGACATTAAAGGCGAGACTAATAGCATTTTTTCTATCAAATCATATTCAAAAGTTATTTGACTTTAAAATTTTCCGATTCTTATTTTTTTTCTGTTTAAAAATAAACTATCAAAGACTTTGAATGGAACAACTTTTTCTTGTAATTCGAATAAAAATTATACATTATAATAATTATGTTATAATAAATCATAGACGAATTACTTTTATAAAGAGGTTTCCTTTAAAATAAAATATTTTAATTGCGTACAAATAATCCAATTATATGGTTCGAAAAGGGTAACTACATTTAGCTCAGTGGTAGAGCATTTGGGATCGGACCTCAAGTTTTTGGGTTCGAATAGACTGTGCCGTATTTTTTTATCCAAATAAACCCTATCACTTTAGGAACTTTAATCCTCAAGACACCAACTTGGTTGTTTTAGATGGATTCATTACATTCTGATTGCTTTCCAGTTTTGAATATCATATAAAGTTTAAACATTGAACTTATACTAAAGGGTGTTCCAAAATTAACGCAAGATTTGAATTAAATAGAAAACACAGTTTTTAGTCTCTAGATCGTTATTTTGTTTATCTACGATTGATACGAAATATAGTTCTGAAGAATTCCTCTTCTTTACCACGCTAGCGCGGTCCATCTTTATCAAGAGAGAGATACGAACTTACATACAGCAAGTTTATTTTTTTCTGTATTTATTATTTAACTCTAACAATCGTAGATAAAGTACGCTACGCAACTCGTGCGAAAACGGCATTTTGCATTGCTCGTGTGGTTTTACTACCCTCGCTATCGCTCGGGTGCAAACTCCACACTCGCATGCAAAATGCTACTTTCCGCACTCGACGCGTAATGTACTATTATTGAATCAAAGTACATAGGATAGGTACATTATGGAATAACACATCGGGCAATTTGCCTCCACGGCTTTGCTGGCACATAATATTATGCACTCTTTTGTCAAAATTTTCCATGACCATTTTGCATAAATGTGGCTGAACTTTAATTTCCTCCCGTAATGCACATGGTTGTGGGCTTATTGACGTAGACCTTTGACTTCCAATAAGTCCATAAAAGAAATCTAATGGTGTTAAATTACACAATCTAGGGGGTTAAATTAAATAAATAAATTTAATTAAATAAACTTATCGTGTTAAATCACGATCAATAATAAAAACACGATGCAGTATCGCTTAACGCTCCATTTTAACTAACCCTAAACTCTCAGCTGTCAAATTGTTTTTTTTTTCATTGGAGCTGTCATTGGAGCATTGGATTAAAAGTAATATCCTAATCCTAAAGCGATAACAAGATTAAATCTTAATTTTCTTCTTGCGTATTTGTATCTGACTTTATCTCTTCTTTTATATTAAAATTATTAATTTCCTGATGAAATATTTGAAGATAAAAAAAAGTGCAGCGGGTCTGTTGTGGTTCGGTGTTAATTAAAATGCAACCCTTCTGAAAATTGCTTTGGAATGTCAAGAGAGTTTACTCTCACATACTTCGACATAAAGTCTTTATCTGAAAACCCAGTTTTAATTAATATATTTTGCCCATCCTTACTGAGTATGTGTTGATTGACGGGTGTGACACAGTGCATACTTAATTGCACCCTCCTCATTGCACTGGAAATATTTACCTGATGCAACAAATAGATTAAACATTCCATTTCCTTCTCGTATATTTTTATCTGACTTTATCTCTTCTTCTAAACTTGGCATCGCGTGGCTCTTTCATTGAAGTGAGCTTAATACAATAAATATTGAATACAGTACAGAACCTCGCTTACACGACCCTCAATAACACGACACTCAATTACAAGTGCAACTTTCAAATCCCCTTGAGATTGCCATAACACATAATGTTAAATTAACCTCTATAACGCGACTATTATTATCCAAACAACCTCAATAACAAAGATTTTTTCCAATTCACAACGTAATGCAGAACCTCTATAACAAGTCGTTTTGAGAAGTCAACCTCTATAACGTGACTCTATACAGGAATGGGTCGACCTTGAACAAGTCTACACTTGAAAACCCCATTAACCTCGATAACACGACTGATAGGCAAAATAATCTTGATAACACGTCCCTCAACAAAAAGAGCACCTCGATAACAAGACTGTTTCCCTAATCCCCTTAAGACACTTCTTATCGAGGTTCTACGTATTAGGAAAATAGTTAATCATGATGAGTTGATAGTTAAAGAGGATGATAGATGATTGTAGTAATGAGCCGTGTAGTGAGAAAACAGGACTATTCCTTAACCTTCATGCCTCGGCCTACTAAATTTAAAATATTATAAAATGTATCACTTCACAACACAAAAACTCCTTCTTGCATCAGGTTAAAATTTGACATGCATGTTTTAATAGTATACATGATGATTTAAGTTTTATTTAAAATCGTTACGTTAGAACGTAAAATATTGGTGAAAACGTTGTTTTCTCTATTTTAAACGTTTAGGTCTGTTTTAATAGTTTTATCAATCTTTAACACTTCATTTCATATCGTTGTTGGTGTTACTAAAAAAAAATTGTATTTGAAATAGTTGTCTTATCAAATAGATGAAGTTAGAATTTTTTTCGTCTTAAAATTCCAGTTTAAAATGTTCGCACGAACCCTTAGGTCCAGCTAACTCGTCCTGGACATAGGTAAAATGAACATGAGTACCAAATTTCACCAAAATCGGTCAACTTTGACTCAAGTTATCGTCACACGTTTCCGACACGCACACACAGACATGGTGCATATTTCTTTGAAAGTAGGAAGCTCGATACGCTCGCTTCAATTAATATAATTTAAAAACACAACTTATATTTTATACTTAAAAATTACTTAACAAGAGAGGAACTTACTTAACAAGAGAAAATAAGTGGGTTTTGATGAGAGAGGTTGATATTTTTCTTATAGTGTTATTAATAGAAAATACCCGTAACATATATACATAAAATTATTAATAATGATTAGTTAACGTAAGATATATTTTACTATAAAACAATCTCAGTCATCTAGAACATGCTGAGAGGATGTAGGGGGAAACGACAGTCGAAGAAAAGGCCAAAGTATTGGACTGGAGAATGAGAACTTGATTATAGATAAGAAATATAAGTTTATTGTATAATGTAATCAGAAAATTACATGGGTAAATGAAGAAGGAATAATTCATCGGGAGTTTTATGTATTTTTCAATAAGAAAGAGTAAAGTTTTACCCTTTAAATCGAATGAATATTGTACAAATAATGTCAATTTTTATGCCTCTGGAGTTAACGAATTATAAAACTGATTTTAACCTGGTTTTAAAAGCATTTGCAACTGCTGTTTGACAGTTAACTTGATCCAAGTTGAAATTTAAATCGAGGTAAAAGTTTCAGGAAAATATCGCTTAAAATAGCCAACTTAGTTTCATAATAATTAACTTTTAACTTATAGATTTCACGTTTAGAACGAAATTAAAGCCATCAACCAAACTCTAGACATTTTATTTGAAAAGTTTTAAATTATAAAGATAGTTTTTACTTTCTCGTTCTAGAGAGTGAGTGAGTGGGCGGGAGTATAAAGTTTGAAGTAGCTGAGTTTCGATTTAAAACAGCGGCAAACTGTTTCTCCTGGAGTTAAGGGGGAAACTTTGATCTCACTCAGGTGTTTATGTTGGCATGAGCTCTGCCAGCAGATAATCCACCAACTTGGCCTCGGCAAGTAAAGTTTAGCGAAATGGGGAGGTGGATGGGCTGTCGAGCAGAGGGCAGAGACTTATCACCGAGCTGATAAGTACCTGCAGGTATTAGCTCGCAACACGTTCACCTGGAGTCACAACTATAGATAATCAAATCACTGGACACCACCACTATAGATAATCAAAACACTGGACATTACTATTACAATCAAATCGCTGGTCGCCATAATATAGATTATCAAATCACTGGCCTTGATCACTACTTGATCACTGGATAATCATAACACTGGACATCACTATTATAGATAATCTCCTTTCTGGATAATCGATAATCGTCAAACCATCCCATTTTTTAAAAAACAAGATGAGTACTTTTTAAGATCTGTTGGTTCTCAAAACGATGTCTACGATAGGGCACGAGGAAGCTATGTGCCACTCTGATTGGCAGACTATTTTTCCTTACAATGAGAGATTGGGGAAGTATAAATAAATGTTCGTGTTTGTGCATGATTAGCTAGTTGTGTAGTTAGAAGGTTATTTGAGTGGAGTGGTGACAGGGTTGCCCGAGCTTACAATTCATTTAACTGAGTAAAGTCGATCGGCCTAACCTCTCTCACCAGATAGATACACGTGGGCTTAATCCTTGATTACTTTGGCTAATCCATTAGTGCAGGTCCCCCTCGAGCAGTACAAAGTTTCACCCTGCAACTCTAAACCCGAATCAAGTCGACGCTTTACTTCGTACCCGACCCCTTTTAACGGTTAAGCCGATCCTGTTTCTGGAAGCGGCCAATTTCCAAGCTACGGTCCCCTAGGGTATTGGAAGCGTCGCCGCGGCGACAACACCCGAGTTAATTTCCCGAAGACTCTCGGTGCGTCGTCTCCGAGCCGGTATCCCCTCGGACCCCTGCTACACCGACTAATCGTCCCGGGTCTCACTAATTAGGTACGAAACCCCTGGCTTGGAGACCTCCTCGTGCCGACCTTTTACCCTTTAATTATTTCGGTAGTCTCGACCCGGCGATTTCTCGTTATTTGACTCGTCAGCTACCGAACTTCAGCAACAGACGCTCCCCAGTCTAATTACAACTCTTCCAACACACTATTTTTCGTCACCGACTTAAAAAATAAAGTCTTATCATAACATCGAGTTTAAAAACGCCCAGGGTAGGTACTCTATTAGAACTGGAGTTGTGTTTATACTCCTCGAGTTAGGTTTGTCGACGATGTTCCCAATTAACACCCGATTTTCCCATTTTACACTAGATGTCCGACAATTCTTCCTGGATGTTCACAGTTTACACTAGATGTTTGATATTTCTTCTTGGGTGCTCACAGTTTACACTAGATGTTCGCCATTTCTCCTTGGATGCTCACAGTTTACACTAGATTTTCGACATTTCTCCCTGGATATTCCACCGTTTATACTAGATGTTCGACATTTCACTCTGGATGCTCACATTTTACACTAGATGTTCGACATTTCTCCCTGGATGCTCACATTTTACACTAGATGTTCGACATTTCTCCCTGGATGCTCACAGTTTACACTCGATTTTCACAAGTTAACACTCAATTTACCCATTTTACACTCGATGTTCACTTTCGAAGTTCACACTCCTAGAGGAAAAGATCCGATAAAATTAATCATTATCTCTAAAACTCTTAGAGGAACTCTCTCCGCTTGGATTTTCAACCCAAAACCCTAACCTACACCTACAACACAAACATGCGAGTTTTCCTGCAAATTTAAGTTCAATAGAAAGAAGAATTGTCTATGAAATAGTCTGAATTTTTGCCTTTATTTCTAAACCACAACTAAGTTTTTTAGTCCAACAAAAATGTTTAATAATGACTGAGAGCTTTAAAAAATCATATTACTTCTTAATCTATATGTATATAAAATTACAGATTTATATAGTTTTGTACATTGGTCAGAATTGAAATAAATTTGGATACTTTTTTATTTCATACAATCCGAAAACCGTACTATAATACTGTGACTTATCCTAATTATTAATTATATACAAATGTTTGTACCGTTAAACCTAGATCTTAGGTTTGTGGGGGGCAGGAATCCCGAAGAAGGCTCAAGTCTAAAAGATGACAAAGTCAGAGGTGTGGTGTTTGGCGGCGCCCCACGTAGGCATATTATTGAATTGCGCGGCGATGTCTTCGCTTCCTCGGCAACCTTATTGAGGTTTTCGCTCGGATTACATTAGGGTTTTTCTCACCCCGTATTTTTTCTTCTCTCCCGAGGCTCTGGGAGTAATTTGTAATTTGTCCGTCGCTCCCCTCCTGAAAGCTTCCGGTGAACTTCCCTTCTCCTTTCGCTAAACCTAAATGTATTTTCCGAACAACGGAAAATAAACGAGAAGGATTTTTAGCTTTATTGGAAAAATTCCGAAGGCGCAGGCGGAGTCTGCATATGAACTTAGACCGCTTCTGAGGTACTGGAAATTCATCACAATCCCTATTGCATTCCTGTTTTTTTTTTCAATTTTTCCGAAATTATGAATTTGAATTAGTCCCCAGGCCACCATAAGTAGTGAGTCGCTGATTGATAAAGTTTTCTTACCTTATGGAATCGCTTATTTATGCCTTGTCCACCGATGAATTGGGTATATGGCAACTGGGCGCTGGGCCATTTATTTTTTGTTGACATGCCAAACTTGCCCATCTGCGGGAACATTGAAAAGAGATAGATAAAGTTTTGATTTTCACAGGATCGTTTAATTAAATTATTTCAAAAACAGTAGTAAAGGTGGCCACCGATACGAGCGGGCCGTTTTCTTTTCAACGTCCCCGCAGAGCGATATGTTTGGGGCGGTGGCCACCCCAAACGGCCCACTCTTATCGGTGGCCACGTGTACCACTGTTTTTTAAATAATTTAATTTAACGATCCTATGAAAATCAAAACTTTATCTATCTACCCGACCTAAAAACAAGGAGTACAAATGGTTATTTCAATCCAAAGTTTATTATTAATAAAATATTGGCCTGTGTCATTTTTAAGTTAGCTGCTATTCTTTTTATTCATCCCGTATCCTTTCACAAAATATCAATGCCCATAGTAACCGACTTAGTTTCCCCAATTGAATTGCTTTTGCTATAAGCTTGTGCAATTTAATCACTATGAATAATGTCGTAAGTACTAAATTGACGTGTGAATTTAAAAAAAAAACTAGACTAGAGTGAATACATAGGGGTACTTCTTTAGATTGTTACTCCTCTATGTTGTTTTTAGGATATAAATGACTTTAACTAAATAACTATTAAGACAAAGTGATGTTTAGTTCAATATACTTTGGGACAAAGGCATATCACATTTGTTTTTATAAGGGGAGTAACAGTCTAAAGAAGAACATTCCGTACACCTTCTTTAGGTTGTTACTCCCCTCTGTTTTCTTTATAAGGGGAGTAACAATCTCAAGAAGTGCCATATCTATATTTAAATATAAATCGAATCGGTTTAATCCACTTATGTTGGTCCATTACTATTGTTAGATTGTTCCATCTTAATGATGGATATATGTGTTCATGAATAGATAGATGTGTTATATTTAAGTCATGTGCCACACTAATTGACTGACTATTTTTAGAATCCCTTTTTTTGTGATATTATATTTAAATTAATGCTTATTGGTCAAGCAGATGTTAATTGATAAGATATGACTGATTATGGTTCATCTCTTTACCATGTATAGTTAGTAGTTTGCTGGAAAAAAGAATTCCAACGAACCATCTTCAAATGGTTCTGCAAACCGTAAATTAAAAGCTTGTTGATTTCAAGTTTTTTTTTCTTCTTTTTTGGTACCAAATCTGTTTTAGTTTTTTACAAGGGAAAAAAAAGGAAATTTTTACGAAGATAAAAGCAAATGTAAAGGAGTGAGACAGTGAGTAGGGTTAGGTTTCCCTTGGGACTCGCTCTTACACTCAAAACCACCCAATTTACAAATACTCTCCCTCTCTCCCATCCTATCACTCTCTATCTCACTCTCCATCTCACTTTCCACCTCACCTTTCTTCTCACTCTTCATCTCACTCTCTATCTCATCCTTCCTCTCACTCTCCATCTCACCATGCCTCTCACCCTCCTCGCTCGCAGTCTTGAGCTTTGGTGCATCTCTCAACCCAAACAGCATTTCTAAGGGGAGGTTAAGTTGAAGCTGTATAAAGTTCAAGCTCTCTTATCTCAATGTAATATACTACTTTGATACTTGCGCCCTCTATTATTGGTTGAAAAAAAGAGAAAGGGAGGGGGAAGGTTTGTTTGAAAGTGTAGTTGTAAAATGTTAGAGGGTTTTTATTGTTTTGTTTTTTTTTACCTTTGGTACTTGATGTGTTAAGTCCAAAGTAGAAACACAGGGCTCTGTTTTCCCCCCAAAAGGTTACACTTTTAAGTTGAGGGTTTTTGGAGAAACCATATTGCAAAGAGTACTTTGTAAGATTGCATCTTTAGGAAAGCGGAGGGAAATGTTTCCTCTTTAAAACGTCCTTGATTTCTTCTTCCTTTTCCCCTTTTTAGTATTTTGAAAAAACTATAAAAACCATTTAGGAAACGAAGAACAAAGCCTTTCAGCTTTGTAAGCTTTACTTTCCCCCGGTCTACTAACAGCAATTCCCCAACTTTTACCCTCTTGTGCCGTCAATTTATAAGATTTTTTACAGCTAATATAAACATTCACTTATTGTTAGTAAAAATTATAACCACTTTTAGAAAGAAAAGCATATTATTCATTTTCAACATGATATCTGCACTTATCCAATGTAGGAATTCATATATTACCATTATTATTATTACTTACAATTTTGAACTTACATAATAATTAATAACATTATTATTAATTAACAAAATTGTCCGTTTTAAGCGTTTTTAAGATAATTCGAGTGGTTTTTTAGCTGTATGTCTGTTTGTCTACATTTAATCTTATATAAAAAAAAATTGTAAACAATATTATTGATTAATAAACGTTTCATTCATTTTGTTTGTCTGTCTGTGTATGTGTGTGTCAGTGTCATTGTCACGCATAAATACCACAGTTTTTAAGCTAAAAAGTTGAAATTTAGTACAAAAATCATAGTTTATATGTAGTTGTGCCACCAGGGATATCATAAATGAGTGATGTCGTTGAGCAATTTTGATGAGGCACCAAAAAATTGAAATATATTACAAAAAATCAAAATATATTATAATTATTTAATATTTTGAAATGTTTAATATTGTTATCAGCTGTCGAGATGATAATAGTTTCGAGACGCCCCGCGCCCGATTTTTTTAATGTTATTATATCAAACGAGTTAAAAAACAAGTGTGAAGAGTGGAGGACCCCCTCGAAAAGATGACTATTTTTGAAAATTGAGTTAAAAAAAAGAGAAATACGTTGATAACTAAGCGCACTCTCCATACACGTGTCGTTTGTTGTCATCTGGTGACTCCACTGCATTTTTTTAAGGCCTCTTTCATTTTTTTTTCTCCTCCCTAGTGGGGTGGATAACTTGTTTTTTCGTTGCACATGCGCACTCGAGCCACGTGTGAGTTTCATTGTAACCTGATGACTCCCTCCGATACAAATAAAGAAAAAAACTGCATTAACTGAGAACCCTTTCAATGCTTTAAACAAATTCACCCTTAACTTTATCAGTTTGATTTTTTTCTTATTATATTTATTTGTTTGCCAATCTCCTTGTAAATCCACTTAATATTGTTTTAGCGATGTTTCCAATTAATTACATTATCATAATCTTTGAAAAAAAAGGCAATCTACAACTGGAAATTGTCAATTTATTTAAAAATACAATTTTTAAAATTGGACAAACTAATACAACGTTCTTACTTATTGAATTTAAATTTCATACGAACTATTTTTTTTTTTATTTATTATTAAAACATTCATAATTAGTTTTTTGTGAATAAAACACTATAGTTTCTATATGTTTTCTTTGGGTCCATAGGATTTTTTTGTGTATAATGTTTGTGTTAAAAAATTAAAAAAAAAAATTTCCTTTGGCGCTCTGTGACGGCCTCACCATGGGCTTCTTCAGGCTTGTCCACTTTTTATTTGGCTACCCTTGTCCGCGATTGGCAGTGGACTATCCGCAGAGGACGGTGACTTAGAGTAAATTAATAAATGACAGAGTTAGTATTTGGCTGTAGGTTGGCACGCGTGTGCCAAAACACATCTGTTGCTCCCAATGTTTGTTGTTTTTTTATGAATGGTTTGGTAAAATTGTACCCCCCCCCCCCCCCCTTCCCTCATTCTACTCTTAATATTTGAAGTGGTGGTATTTATTTGCAGCTAGCGGATCGCTGCATGGGGTCCAGCTCGCTTCCAGTCCCGCCAACTGAGAATGATTAGTGCGTTATGCCTCTATATGCAACACGGACTTCGTTGTTATATGTTGAATTTAATCAAGTATAAAATCCTGAAATTGCGTTTATCAATTGAAACTGTTTTTTGTCTTTGCTGTTTCGATTTATCTACTTAGTATAACTAAAGTTAAGTTTTCTGTGATTGTTTGCGGTGTTAAGTTGCAGTTTTTGTGAAGTTTATTTACTGTAGTCACACAGATGTTTTTAAACGGCATAATTTAGGTTTGTTGTGTTGTTATGTCTGATATTTTCTGTAACTTACTCGTTATTATAAATAATAAAAAATTAATTATTAGTAATATTACATTATTTATTATCAAAGAACCAGGGAGATGAGTAGATAAAATTAAACACTAATTTCTCTATCATGGTTATTATAAGGAGATTATAATCAGGTTATATAATCAATAGATTAAAATCTCAACACATTATTATAATCTCCTGTTAAGATTATAATTAGGAGGTTTTAATCTAGAGATTATATTCTGGTTCTTATAAGACGATTATAATCTGGTTATATAATAATCCGTAGATTAAAATCTCAACACATGATTATAATCACTGCAGGAGATTATCTCGTCTATTGATTGATCATAATCTCCTACTCAAATTATTATAATCTCCTGTATTGATGAATAATAATTAATATAAAAATGCAATTTTTCAAAACTGGTCTTATTTTCTACCTTAGGTGGTAATAGGTGTGCGATGAAACTTAAAAAGAAATAAATTTGACGCCATTTTGTTTTTATTTATTGTTTTTTTTGGTTCTGTATTCTTCACCTTAGTTGTATCTATGTGCAATCTATGTGTTGTAAAATTTGGGGAGGATTAAATGACGGGAAGTGGTTCAAAATTGGGGTAATAGGTGTGCGATGAAACTTAAAAAGCAAATAAATTTGACGCCATTTTGTTTTTATTTTATTTTTTTTTTGGTTTCTGTATTCTTCACCTTAGTTGTATCTATGTGCAAAATTTGGGGAAGATTGAATTACGGGAAGTGGTTAAAAATTGGGGAAATGGAAATGTGCGATGAAACTTACAAAGCAAAGTAATATAAGACCAGTAAAAAGGACTTTATTGCTTTAGCACTTTCATTCTTGTTTCATTTATTTCATATTATAAACATAATTATATATTCTTTTTCTTTTAGTAGGTCCTTCAATAGAACCCCATTCAATTCATAATTATATAGGGATATAAATTTGAACTAATTAAATCGATAATTATTATAAAAAAATTGATAATATTGTGTTTATAATACTTGCTCATTTTTCGTAGTACTGGGGAAGTGAAATGATATCTCCACCTGTACAACAGAAAGTAAATAGTTATATGATCTGGATCGAGTTAAGGTTGGGACATCAAACCGAACCAACATCGATGTTAGCCAAAACATCGATGTTAGCCAAAACATCGATGTTTTCGATACACAGACATCATTCTCCCGACCCGAGTTCGAGTCACGAGGTTTCGAACAAGTTAAAGAAAAAATAAAAATAAATTATTGTGGACGCGGTGTCTCGAATTTGTTGGGTTTCAGATATTTTATTTTATTTAGAGTAAGTTGCACTAAATGTCAGACATGAAGGATGAAGGAATAAGAGAATGTTTTAGTTAGGTCATTGCCAGACCAGTAGTGAATAAAGGAATGTTTTAGTCAAGTCATTGCCAGACCAGTAGTGAATAAAGGAATGTTTTAGTCAAGTCATTGCCAGACCAGTAGTGAATAAAGGAATGTTTTAGTCAAGTTATTGCCAGACCAGTAGTGAATAAAGGAATGTTTTAGTCAAGTCATTGCCAGACCAGTAGTGAATAAAGGAATGTTTTAGTCAAGTCATTGTTAGACTTGTTTTGAGTAAAGAAATGTTTTAGTCAAGTCATTGCCAGACTTATGGTGAATAAAGGAATGTTTTAGTGAAACGAAACTGAATTGAGGTGTTGTTAATTGGTGAACTAATTTCAGTTGAAAACAAAGTTCAATGATGCATATCATCTATATTTAGCTTTTAGCTGCTGCAATGGGGATTCCTGATGTTTGCACCAATCTCAGAAACAACCAAGTGAGGTATCCAATATTTACTTATTATGTTCACTCATGTTTTCCTTATTAATTACACGCAATTTGAGGTTTGCGAGGGCCAGTCAAAAGTGAAAGAATAAGGTTTTAAATTTACCGACGTTTCAGAAAATATATTTCCTTCTTCAAGGAAATCCACAAGAATGCTGTATCAATTTTTTTTTTACTACCACCATTATTGTATTATAACTTGACTAACAGCCCATAGGTTTGTCCCCCCCCCCCTTTCCCCCCTCCTCTATCCTATTTTGTATCGTCCTCTACATCTTCCGTCGGATCGATAGAGAATAGTTTATGACAGGTTTTATGCGCATGTGCTTACTTTATACTGTTATAAAATCGTCAGGTTAGAACAGGGTTGTGACTCTTGTCGAATCGTATTAAAAAGTTCAAGGAAACCCAACAGATTGGAAAACCTTCCTGTTGACATGTGTGACGATTGCCATTTCGGCACTTCTTTAGATTGTTACTCCCCTAGGATTTTTTATAATATAAATGACAAATGATTTTAACTTATAACTATATTAAGACAAAGGGATGTTTAGTCCAATGTACTTTGTACACTTCTGTTTGGGAGTAACAGTCTAAAGAAGAACATTCTATACACCTTCTTTAAATTTGTGTGTACTCTTTTTTTATAAAGAAGTGCCGGTATTTTTAGATTGCAAATATTACTGTGCAACCAGTACTTGGGTTTACCTGAGGATCGTTTAGACCTTTAGGTAAACGGTTATTCGCAAAGATTCGTGCGTAGGTTGGAACAGCTTGGAGAACGGTACGAAACACTGAAACACAGTTTCCTATCGGTTTGGAACTGCTTTTATCCATTGCTGCATGACCGTTATGATCCGATGGATCCCAGCTTGGTTGGAATAAACATCAAATTGAAATTTGGGAGAAGCTAGAACTACGATTTAGTGAACTTGACCGTCTAATTTAGTTCTAACTAGATTGGAAATAAAACACCAGTTTCGAGAGATTTTCTGTTTATTCTTTCAATTTTTATCTGAGTGTCATTTGACCATGGCAAAATGATTTGTACAATATATTTTGTTTTGTTCTATAAAATAAATACACGAGTCATTATTATTATTTCAATTTTAATTTATACATAAACAATATTTTTCATGTTATTTCTCTTTAATAAATAGTTAAAATAGTTTTATTTTATTTATTTATTTATTTTTTTGATTTCAGGTAAATACCATATTGGATTCATTTGGGAACGTAATATTCATAAAACATTGTAAGTTGTTCTTTTATTATTCTCAATACTGCTCTACTAATGGTGTACATTTATTGGCACTTCTTTAGATTGTTACTCCCATTATAAAAATAGAAGTGTGATATTTCTTTGTCCCAAAGTACATTGGACATCCTTTTGTCATATCAGTTATTTAGACAAAGACATTTATATTATGAAAAAACATTGGGGAGTAAGAATCTAAACAAGTACCCCTTTATTTTAATTTTGAACTGATAGATCATTTTATTTTTTGCTTCCCAGCTTACCAACGAAAGTAACTGATGAAATGACTTCATCCTTAGTCATTTTTTTATTTTTATTATATAAGCATTGCATTTATCATTTATTCTATATAGGAAATATAACATAGAGTCGATACTTAACTGTCGCGAATTGCCTTATCCATGATAATTGATTTTTGTCTTAATTTTAGCATTAGCTTATACTTACTTTGGTTATTCGTGACAGCTATATTGAAATAAAATGATCACTTGATCAACATTGGAGTTGTTAACTTGAATTGGGGAATATTTTTTTAAAAATAAAGAAGCCGAGTAGTGAATAATATCAAGATAAAAAGAACTTTATCTACGATTGTTACGAAATATAAACATTTTATCTCTGTTTAGATGCGTAGAAAGTGATTCTTTACGCACTTGTATTTTTTGCATTGCGCATGCGCGTCTCATAATTCTGAAGAATTCCTCTTCTTTGCCGCCCTAGGGCGGTAAAGAAGAAGAATTCTTCAACTTTACGCACGATTAGCGAGTTTGTTTACATTTAACAAAACTAATTTGATGTTTGTTTAATAAAAGTAACTGTTTATATCGAGTTTTTTGTGAAAATCAACGTGATTTAAGTGATTGTGACAAATATGAGGAGAATAATACGCCTCCCGAAATAATTAATCCCGCACAAAATACAACTAATGAATTAATGTCATCTTTATCAAAATGAAAATACAAACTTACATACAGGAATTTTATTATTTTTTTCTGTATTTATTATTAAAATCACAATCGTAGATAAAGTACGGTACGCACCTCGTGCGAAAACGGCATTTTGCATTGCTCGTGTGGTTTTACTACCCTCGCTATCGCTCGGGTGCAAACTCCACACTCGCATGCAAAATGCTACTTTCCGCACTCGACGCGTAATGTACTATTTTATATACTACGTTTTTAAATTTTCTGTTGAATCGTATGTAATGTTGATAATATAATTGTTATTGTTATATAATACAATATAATGTTAGTAAAAAAAATAGTTCTGAATTTATTTACTTCACATAAATGACAACCATCCAGAGAGATCTTAAACCTATAAAAGGTTAAATCTTTGTACAACGGATCTCCCCAACACCAAATCTAAAGCATGCCATCGATATATTTGAAATAATATTAATAATATAATCGATAAATAATATAATCGATGTTTCCTGTTTTGCTGTCATTCAATGTTTATCTATCACAAATTTGAGATCCGTCAAAATGAAGATTGCGTAAATATTGGATATGGCAAAACAAATAAAATAACTGGCGGATTTTTTCCGAACTAACTTTCCGCACAGCAAAATTTGCTGAAAACTAATTAAATTCTGCTGAAAGATGGCTAAACGTATTAAAATAATGCATTGTCATCGTGTTCTGAGCTATGCTAAAAGTTTCAAATGTCTAGCTACTCGGGAAGTTAGTTAGAAATCGATTGCCAGATTTGTACCGGACAAACAAACAAACAAGAATGCAAGCTAATAAAAACGTAGTAATAAAATGAACCATTCTCACCCGATTTTATGGTAAGAGAGGAAACAACACTTCATAAACAAATTTTATTTTTGTTTTTACCCCAGGCCTATGGCTCGTATTCCCCCAAAACTGCCTGCCACTTGGAATATTTAAAAAATCCCCCCCCCCCCCATCTCCTAAAAATACTCCAAAATTGGATTCCCCTCCAAAAGTTCCGATGGCGCAAGTTGCGTCATCAAACCTCCCTATGGGCACCCCTGTTTTTACCCTCTTGCACTAAATATTCGTTTTCCTTCCGATAACTATATTTTAGGTCATACTTTTTTTTGTTATATTTTAAGTTCTGTTGTGTGAATCAATTGCAATACGCTCGCTTCAATGATATAGCCACTCGATGCCTTGAAGTTATTTAGACAAAGGAAGGTATTCAGAGTAGTATATATTGCTTAGTTAAAGGGACTATTACTAAGACAAAGGGATATTTGCCCAATGTACCTTGGGCTTGGGACAAAGGAAGATATTCAGAGTAGTATATATTGCTTAGTTAAAGGGACTATTACTAAGACAAAGGGATATTTGCCCAATGTACCTTGGGCTTGGGACAAAGGAAGATATTCAGAGTAGTATATATTGCTTAGTTAAAGGGACTATTACTAAGACAAAGGGATATTTGCCCAATGTTCCTTGGGCTTGGGACAAAGGAATGTCACACCTGTATGTATATAAATGTGATAATATATTTTAGTCTAATTAACTATTAAGACAAAGGGGGATTTGGGGTAATTTTCCTGTCGGTTACAAGTAAATAGTTTACCTAAATTCTATTTTTTAGTTTATTTGGAAATGGATAAACATTAATGTAAGTCAGCCATGTGGCTTTAATAGTATATATGTATAGACGGATATGTCAGTGTGCGGCAAGGATTAAGGCCCCCCTTCTTATTAATTTTCATCTTATCTCGGTTGCATTATCAGAGAGATTTAAGAGTTTTAATAACTTTTGAATTAACTAATAAAGGAAATGATTGGACATGCTCGTCGCGCGATCACCTGTTGCAGATAGTTGTTTAAAGGAAACCCCGTACGTTGCACGTTGCGCTGACACACCAGTCGTTTAGTCGTTGTAGTTTTAGTGGGGCGAGATGCCGACATGATTTGTACAGTATCCAGATGTGTTTGTTTTGTTCCTTAAAACCCCCTGGGTCCCCAGGCCTTAAAAGGCTATTTATGTCGGCTCCGTCGTACAAAAAAAACACTAAATTTATTATGTGGGGATATTTTAAAAAAGCTCATAAACAGAAAAGATCTTTTGAACTGAGCCGTCTTTTCATATTACCTTAAATAAACACCCCCCACTTATTTCTTTTTTAAAAAATAATAATATTAAAAATAATGTGTTTTTTGACTTTGAAAGTAGACAGTTGTTAGAGAGTTGAAATTTTTCAATATTTATTTTGATGTGTTTAGGCTGGAGTATGGATGGACTAATGATAGTTTTTTTGAAAGCTTTATAATTTTGTTCAAGCCTCTTGTAAAATTGAAACTAAAATTACCCTTATAAACGCTTTATTTTGCCCCTTTTTAAACCCTAGTATCTACAAATCTTATAAAAAAAACCACCCGGAAGTACTTGCGTCCAAGTACTTTTTAGGGTTTCGTTGATTATTAAGCATATACGTTATTATATTATAAAATAACATCTTTTTTATTTCCCCATCCTCCTCTATATGAAAATAAAAAATAATTTAGGTGGAAGGCCCCAAAAATCGAACAAAATATTAAAAGTTCCCTAGTTCGATCCCCGTGGAGTCACAATGTTTTTTTATCAGTAATGAAAATAAGGTAAATTCCATTTTTTTCGGGAAATTCTCATTGCCCTATAATGAAGTATTTGCATGAATTATTTCAAAATTTTAGGACTAGCCATGGGGGTGAATCTTTGTTGGGTATATTTTAACTCATTTAACCAATAAAAAAATGCAGTATTTAATAATTTCAAGATAAAAAGAACTTTTTATATATTACGTTTTTAAATTTTCTGTTGAATCGTATGTGTGTTGATAATGTAATTGTTATTGATATATAATATATAACGTTAGTGAAAAAAATAGTTCCGAATTTATTTACTTCACATAATTGACAACCATCTAGAGAGCTGATCTTAAACCTATAAAAGGATAAATCTTTGTACAACGGATTTCCCCAACACCAAATCTAAACCGTGCCATCGATATATTTGAAATAATATAATCGATGTATTTACTGTTTTGCTATCATTCAACGTTTATCTCTTATTTATAATAATCACAAATTTGAAACCCGTAAAAATGAAGATTGTAAATCTTCATATCATGAGATATGGCAAAACAAATAAAATAACTGGCAGATTTTTTCCGAACTAACTTTCCATACAGCAAAATTTGCTGTAACCCAATTAAATACTGCTGAAAGATGGCTAAAAGTATTAAAAAATTGCATTGTCATCGTGTTCTGAGCTATGTTAAAAGTTTCAAATGTCTAGCTATTCGGGAAGTTAGTTAGAAATTAATCGCCAGATTTGTTGGTACCGGACAAACAAACAAGAAAGCAAGCTAATAAAAACGTAGTAAAAAGCATCTTCCATTTGTTTATTTGCTACGTTGTGCCCCACTCGAAAATTAAAAAAAATATACATTTGAGTTTACCACATTTTTACGAATGGCGTATACGCAAATTAAATATTAGTCTTCTCTATATATTTCTTACGTGTGGGTCAAAAAGTTACGCCAGTATTTCAAATTTCAACTTTTTAGCTTAAACGGTTCAGGAGATATGAACCAAAGAGCGACGGACAGACAGACACATCATCCTGACGGACGGACAGACACATCATCCTGACGGACGGACAGACACATCATCCTCGGCATAAGGGTTTCCAGTAGGACCTACGAAACATCTAATAATAAAGCTCAGTTAGTGATGAACATTGTATGACCAAAAAGTCATCTCACGTTCGTGTTCAGTTGTGTACCCAGCTTGACTCAGGCTGGTTTCCCGGCGGCATCTCTCCCATACTTTCAAAACATGGGACTGCACGCCTCTCGCTCTGGAGACACTATGTCTTCAGCTCCACGTGTGAAGGCTCCCGTTGTAAGCTATATATTTTGGTTTTTGGCCTCACATTTAGAAATCCGCCGATGCCGAAGTCATTCGAGCTTTACTGTCAGTAGGGATATCGGATGGGAAGAAAGTTGTTTTATATTTGAGGTATTGTTGTGGACTAGTTATTTGCTATGTTGTGCTTGTGTTGTGAGAGCGGAGAGTAGAATGCAAGATATAGGTTGTTATGTTTGTAAGTGAAACTGTTTATCTAGTCAGATGTAGATAAGAGAAACACACAGTTGCAGTACTTGGTTTCACTCTGTCACTACACCTAATACATACATACGCTATCTCTATCTACAACCTCTTATCAGCTAACAACTATTACTAGTTTGTTTCTTTATCGTAACACATTTTATTTTTTTCTTCTTTCATTTACTTCTCGGTTTCGTAACACGATGATGCCGCTGTTAAATCCATAATCCATAATTAAAGGTGAGCCGAGGACAGAACAGAATGGAGAGAAGTCGTTGAGGAGGCTAGAGCCCTATATGGGCTGTAGTTCCAAAGAAGAAGAAGAACTAAGCGTCGAAACATTTGTTTGATGCTTATCACTGAGGTTTTTTCAGTGAAAGCAGTGTGATTATAACACCGATAAACACGGTTGTTATCAGATAAAATCGTCTAAAGTAATCATTGAATACTAAAGTGTATTTTTTAAAAAAATTTAAACGATCAATTTGGTTTTTGAATTTTATCGACTATTTGAATGGTCTAATAAGAAAGCTTTTCCCGCTGGAGTCTTCGTATCAAGTTATGAGGTGCATCGTGCATCTACACATTCGCACGAATGACGGGGTGATTGGTGAGATGATTGGCAAGGCAAATGGTAAGGTGAGTGGCGATGGCGAGGCGAATATGTAGTCGGTTCCCTCATCATTCGCCTCATTCATCGCCTTGCCGCTCGTAGTGCTCGCGCTAGGAGTGGTTTTTTGGCACGAGTCGAAGGCTTGTATCGACTAGGTGAACACTCGGCGAGTGTGTAAACGGTTGGTTCGCTTTATGGGGACGAACAGACAACAGACGAATAGTCCAGGAGATAGCGTGCAAAAAATTGTCTGACTAACATCTAGCTAGAATTTTGTGTATCTTATGTTACCCATGGCAACATTGTTGGACATGGCCGCTATCCACCGGTTTTTTTTTTCAAATTCCAATTGCCAACCTATATCCCGCAGACGAACTTAGCCGACCACATATTCTTAAAAGGCACCAAAAGATTTACTTACACACAAAATTCTAGCTTGATTTTAGTCAGACACTTTTGTGCACGCTATCTCCTGGACTAGAATGCCAATGACGAGTGCCGGCGAGTCACGAGCGCGAATGTGTAGATGCGCTATTTATGTTTTCCACTGAAGACCAGTATGTTTAAGAGGGTCGATCGGTTGCATCTTACTGGCATTACCTACTGGAAGCGTCTTACAGAAATGTCTATAAAGACGCTTCCAGTACAACACAGAACGTTGTAATGTTGATTTTAATCACGGAAAAACTGAATTCATGCTATTTCGAGTTTGTTTTTACAATTCTTTATAAAATTATCGTTTTTGATTAAAAGTATCGGTAAATATCGGCAATAGCGCACCCCTTCTCACTCCAACGTATTTTTTGACAAAGGGATATCAACTCTCCTATGAACAAACCATACAAATATAATTATTATATACATATATTATTATATACGAATGGAAGGGATGAATTGATGTATCGAAGCCAACTTTACGACTTCGAAAGACATCGACTACACGGAAGGGGTGCACTATTGCTGAGTTTAGCCAAAGTATCATTTTCCCGATGAAAGGATGTACCACACTATTTTTCCCTTATCTTAACATTGGTGAGGGTTATAAACGTTTGTTTTTTAACAATTGGGAGTGCTAGAGGCAAGGACAAGAACAGGCAGATCGGTACACGAGTGGAGGCTGAGTAATTCTTTCTTCTTGTCACGAGATGATCTGTCTCGCAAAAGATTTTTTATGAATGAAAGGATTGTGGGAGGGAGAGAGAGAGAGCGGGACTGTGACACGATGTTTGTTCAATGTAAAGAGAGAAGAGTGAATGAGTAACTCTGAGAGAAGTGTATAATATTTGGCTTGTCTGTGAGAGAAGTGTATAAAGGTATTATATAAGGAGTGGGTTATACTCGGCTGTAGATAACAGAGAGAACGCACTCTAGCCTCCAGTACGGTAACTAACGTCTCATTCATTCATCCCAGTCATGTGACGTCACACTCCACAATAGCACACCTTTACCCGTCATTTTCGGCACTCAGTCCATTCACTTGCCGTATTTTTTTATTCCTATATTTTTATTTTTGCTCGATTCCGAAGCTACGTCGTTCTCTCGGGTTTTTACTTTTTGTCTGTCTGTCACGCAGAAAACGACTCTACTAAGAGAACTAAACTAAACAGGAAAGTAGTGGAAAAGCAAGAGTTGGGGTCCGATGTATCATCGCCTCTTAACGGTTCTTTCGCCTATACAGGAAATCCTCCTCTATTGTTCTTCGTTACTATTAAATATAAATATATCCTTATAATATCAGTAACAATGCCAACTAAATAAACTATTGTGGTTTGCTAATTTTGAACCTTTTATTTTTCATCTTCTAATCATGTCTTCTATTATTTAGGGATTATTTAGGGATCTATTATTTCATCTTCTATTGAGAGCCATTTAGGATTTATTTTCTACTAAAGAAAAACAATTAGATTTGTCATCAGATCTTTTTGGAACGAAGTTCCTTATGGCACGTTCTGGAGCCTGGGAGTGAATCCGAAAAAAACGACCATAATCACCGTCATATTATAATGACCGTCACAAAACCAAGCGTCACGAAATCTACCGATGACGATAACTTGAGTAAAAGATCACCGAGTAAGTTAAAATTTGGTACACATGTTCATTTTACTAATGCCCAGGCTGAGTTTGTCGGAAAACGTTATCCGCCCAAGCGTTCACGCGCAACGCTCGTGTAGACGTAAGCTTCAAAAGACGGGAAAAGTGTTATTAAGGAAGCCTGTTACTTGACTTGTTTTGATTATTTTTGTTATATATATCACAAATTTCACTTTGTTTTGTAAATAAATAAAATACAATCGTGTAAAATTTCACCCTGATACTAGTAGAGGCTATAGAGTAGGGAAGAGATATATTTTATTTTATTTTAAATTAATTGGCCGGTTAGGTAGAAAACAGTCCTATTTCAATCCAACATCCTTTAACAAACATACTCTTTCACTATAAACTCATCATGATAAACTTTTTTCTTATATTCAATATATATTTATAGTAAGACCAGTGGCGTAGCTAGACCATTGGGGGCCCCCCCGCAAGAAATTTTTGGGGGCCCCTCGCCAAAGAAAATCGATGAGCAAAAAAAAAAAAAAAAAAGAAAAAGGATTGGGGGCCCCCTTGAGGTTGGTACAATACTAGTTATTTCTGGATTTGGGGGCCCCCTGCCACTGGGGGCCCCCCCGCAATGCGGGCCCGCGCGGGCCCATAGTTACGCCACTGAGTAAGACGCTTGCTTTAATGATACAAATAATAATTTTCTTTTAATTTTGCCTTAACTCTGCTAGGTACAAACAGTTCGTTACTTTTAATTTTGTATCTTTTCTAACTCCACCATGTATAAGTAGTTAACAATGTATACGTACTTGGCAGTGTAATTTTATAATTTATATTTAATGAAAAATGTAAGGAACTTCGTTCCTACCGGGTGTCCCACGACACCACACGTATTTGTTAAGACCACTTTACACTATATGTGATTTTTGTTATGACTTTCCTTATGATTTTGTCACAAGCTAATTTATAACTGTCTACACTGTATGATTTTCAATATGATTGAAAAAACATATCTTCAGTCACAAGGAATAGGTTTCATCTTATTTTTGTTATGATTTTTCGTGTGATTTATCAAAATGTGGTAGGTTCTTTTAGGTTACTTTTACAAAGTAAAGGTTATCTTTATCTTCTCTTGTTTTTGGTTTTAAGTTTTAACGTGAGTTGTTTATGCACAGCAAATGCTCAGCGATGCTCGAGATAATCTAAATATTCGACAAGGAGGAAATGATATCTCCGGGCATCTTTACTTGCACTGGACTGCTACAGCTAAAATGGCTGAATTGCCCCAAGTTGGCGTAGGTTACAAAAATAGAACTACTCGAGTCAATTTAGTGTTGACCTCGTTATAATTTGCTTAATAGAACTGTTATTAGCGTTTTGGCTATTTATTGTGGCGATGGTGTCGGTTTGCAGATGTCGAGTGAAGAGGAGGTTGTGGAGACAGGGTTAGTCGTATGGGGGTGCACAAGGGAATGTTTTTGCTCAGGCTCAGGGTTTGTAAGATGGGTTAGATTAGGGCTGTGCGTGCTAGATGGGAGGGTTAATTACGAGTAAGGCTGAGAGAGGAGCCGTAATTCTCTGTAATTACCTCGTGAGATGGTACTATCCCTGCGAGAAGTCCCGAGATAAGCCGCAGGATCCGGGATGATGGAGCCTCATTTCCCTTGTAGATACCCCTACCCTTTACCTCGTGGTGCTGGAGATGTGCCGACGTCCTCCACAAAGGCCCGTATCCTCGTACCCTTGCTAGAGTGTATATCGATTTAACGGCCGTCAGGTCCGAGGTAGATACATGTACGGCACTCCTAATGGGCCCTAATTTAGTATGTTAAAGATTAACCGAAAAGTTCCCCTACGGCTATTTCCTGCACGCCGCCCCCATATCCATAAACAGCTGATTTCATAATAACTTTATACAAGCTATAAATTAATATTTTATTTTTAGCTGGATGTTATTGCTTCTGCTCTACTTTACGAAGTACTTGACTCCGGTTTGAGGTGGTTAGAGGTGGATAGAGGTTACCAGAGGTAGTTAGAGGTGGTCAGAGGTAGTTAGATGTGGTCAGTGGTGGTCAAAGGTAGTTGTTAGATGTGGTCAGAGGGGGATAAAGGTTGTCAGATGTGGTCAGAGGTGGCTAGAGGTTGATAAGGTGGTTAGAGGTTGTCAAAGGTGGTTAGAGGTAGTTAGAGGTTTTAGAGGTGGTCAGAGGTGGATAAAGGTTGTAAGAGGTGGTCAGAGGTGGATAAAGGTTGTAAGAGGTGGTCAGGGGTAGGTAGAGGTGGATAGAGGTTGTCAGAGGTGGTTAGAGGTAGTTAGAGGTTTCAGAGGTGGTCAGAGGTGGATAAAGGTTGTACGAGATGGTCAGGGGTAGGTAGAGGTGGATAGAGGTTGTCAGAGGTAATTAGAGGTGGTCAGGGGTGGTCAAAGGATGTCTGAAGTGGTTAGAGGTCACTCTTTATCCCGTTTCACAAAAACTAAGTGAAAACTCGATATAACAAAAACATTGGAGTAATAATTGAAGTAAGTAACTGAGAAATTAAAGAAATATAAGACATTTTTATCTGTATGATTTTATAGGCAATACGGAGTTATCTTTGTACAATACTTTTTTACAAGTAAGTACAATTTAGTAAAAATATAACCATGTTTACGTGTATGGGGTTATTGGTCCATAATTGTTCTGTAGCTTCACCAAAAACTAATAAACTGAAAACTCTGGACCGACTAATTATGTTCTCATATTTATATGAGACATTTTAGTACGAGTTGTGTAACAGATTATTTCAAGTGATTCTCGGCAGTTAGTTTGCAGGTGAATCTAATTTATCGATATGTTAAACTCGTTTTGCTGCACGTCGGTCATGCTTAGAATTTGTTACGAATAAATTGAATAGATGCATTGAAGCATGAAACTTGTGTTGTTTCCAAGAGTTTATCCGAAAGTTTTGGGAGTGTGTTTATAATCCGTTGCTCGTGGCTCAGTACCCCCCCCCCCCCCCCCCCCCGGGTGAAAGACGAGACGGGAAAAGAAGCCCGACGAGGCCGGTCTCTAGTCTCTACAATAGCCCGATAATTACGATGCCTTGGGGACTGCTGGATACCCCTGGTCGTGCAGAGATAAGGGTCTGTGCGCGTGTCCCTCCACCCTGGACTTGACAAAACAAAGCCCCGAGGGGGGGATCTACTTTCAACCCTACCCCAGTGTGTGCCACATCCTGCCTTCTCTTCAATCTCCTCTCTTCTACTCCTCTATATTTCTTTTCTTCTTCACCAACTATTCCAACATCAGACAACACGTCGCTTGCGTCTAATGCTAAAGCCGTGTCAATACTTGCCCAAACACTCAGAAGGTCTATCTACTTTTTTGTGCGAACCAATCAACTGAAAGTTAAGCACCGGTAATCTTCCTGATTATCTTTTTTATTAATTAAATTAAACAGAAATATAAGTTCACTTGAATTTTTCCTTGTCAATCATTGGTAAAAACTTTCTCGATTCTTTATTATGACAATTGTGCTGGAGAAGCATTAATATAGCAAGATATTGATTGGTAATCAAGTGTCACATATTGTTACAACTGTTCACAATGAATTAATAGATTAGTTTGAACTCTGAGATTTGTCCCTTTCTTTGCATATCGTCCCACGGAGCATTTGGGAATCGTCTAGCGTCTACGACAGGCTTAATGCGCAGGCGTTTACTTTGTACTGTTATAAAATCATCATCAGGTTGGAACGGGTTTGGGTCTCTTTCGAACAATATTAAAAACATTCAAGAAAACTTAACAGATAAGGAACCTTCCTGTTAATCTATGTGCCGTTTTAAATTTCTGTGTGTCTTGGTTTTGACCGTACGATTAGCAGAGATCCATGCATAGGTTGGAACAGCAGGGAGGACGGTACGAAACACAAGTCGGGTTGTGACTGCTTTTATCCATTGCGCATGTCCGTGACGATCCCGCGGACGTTTCCCTGTTTGGCTGGAACTATGACCTCTAATTATATTTTACTTTGTTGATGTTTGATGTAAATTATTAAACAAATTAAATAAATCAGTCTACATTCAGACTAGGAGGTTTGCAACATGTCCTCTAAGCCTTTCCCTCTTGCCTTACAGATGATTTGACTAATTATTCGCCCTTCTAAATGCTGTGGATTGTGCATGCCGAATTGAATGTTTGCTTTTACCTCAAACAGCAGTCGAGCCGATATTAGTTCATTTTTTGGGATTTATTTTCTCGATCTCAGGGTCTGGATGTCATAAGATTTCCTTCTCGAGACGATTTCTTTTTAGTTTTCAATTGTTAAAATGAGAATATTCAAGTGGATGGAAAATATGAAAAAAAATAAAGCAGACAGTTTTCCTATATAGTTTCTTTTTAAAATGTAAAAAGTTTTTTTTTGACGGTGTAACAAGGAAGAAGGACTGATGGGTGAGTGTGGTGTTCGAGGTAGCCATGTTGGGTTTAAAGGATAATTGCCTGAAGGAAAAGGAAAGCAGGTCCTAATGTTATACGGGGCGCTTCTTAAAGCGAGGGCAGCTACAAAAACCTGGTCGGTAGCAGCCCTACCTGCCGACGTTTAGCCTTCCTCCGCTTCTATTGTACGCACTCGGGGTCCGTCTTTCACTTCGCCTCACCAGTCTTTTTTATACTTCTTTTTAAAAAAACAATTTTTAACAGAAGCAGTATAATAATGGAGGGAAGAAAAATAGCCCCAGTACGAGAAGAATACAAAGTTCACTAACAGACAGTAGAATCTTCCAAACCAAACCCCTATACCTTCCACTTACTTGCAGATAACACAGTCGGTCTCATTCCCCCAACCTAAGTCTAGTAGTTTTACTAAAAACAAGATAAACAGTTTCTCTAATAGTCCAGAAGATAGCGTACATAATAGTGACTAACATTAAGCTAGAATTTTGTGCATGAGTTAATGAATTTACTTGTATCCTCCAAGAATATTTGGTTGGCAAAGTTCGTCTGAGAGACAGACAGGTGGAGAGCGGCCATTTTGGGGGACAATATGATTTTAATAATCCTTAGAACAAAATTAGTTAGTAGATTAAAATTCAAGTTGATGTTACTTTGTCACTTGACAGGTCCCTTTTTGATTTAAGAAGTAGAGCAACTAATAGCTTGTGGCCAAGCTATGTCAGACGAACTTAGCCGACCATATTTTCTTGGAGGATACAAGTAAATTAACTCATCACATGAGTCTAGTCTTGATGTTAGTCAGTCACTTTTTTGCTCGTTATCTCCTGGACTATGAGAGATTGGAGAGTTGGTTAATCGTGAACCAGGGTTCCTCTAATTTAGCACCGAGTTGATTATCAAATTATTAATAAAGAGAGCAACAAAATACAGGTAAATAAGCATCCTTGCCAGGAACCGCACCTCGCATCTCTAGTTGTATGCTCTATAATTCTAACCACTCAGTCTTCAGCCGAAAGATAATTGATGCAATGCTATCGTCAGTGTAAAACACGTCTCACCTTTCCGGTCTTGCAACTAGAGCTAAATGTATCGGTTATTGAACCTTGGTTTTACGTGATTTTGAGAGCTGCTACACCGGTTCTTTGATTGCTTCTGAGCCTTACCAATGGTAACGGAAGACTCCTGATCGTTCTGCTGAACCAACAATTTGAACCAATCTATTTGCCTCAACATAGCTCAGCAAGGGCAGACAACATAGCTTCCTCGAGTCCAGTCACGTATACTTTAATCATTTTATGCTTTTAAAATCCATTGTTGTCTAATTTATTTACCCTCTCCCATTTTTAAATATGCCAAAATTATTATAATATTTTACATGAATTAAAGTATCAATTTAGCTCAATATAATAAACGGAGACGGTTGACATTATCCTGGGGCTATTTGCGGGCTACTTTTGACAACTAATAATAGCTAATTATTATTTGCGGGCTACTTTCGACCAACAATGGGCTAATTTATGACCTAACATCCAAATTTCATTAAAATCGGACAAGTAGTTTTTGAGATATGTTGGTTCGCAAAAATTGTGGACAGATAAAAAAAGACTGATAGACAGGGGGAAAAATTATTTCCTGATGTCTGAAACGGATTTCTGTCTCGGAATTTTAGATATCGGGGACATCAAATTTTCGTTCTTCATATCGATCACACTTCTAATTGGTAGACTAATTTCCATTAATATGTAATTTAAGGTGATTAAAAAAAAATTTTTTCGAATTCTCAAATCGACAATTTTATCAGTGATATTTGGGATGGATAAACTTATTGAGCGTTAAGCCTCTATGATCTAATTAAATAACCGGTCTTTGAGGGTTGCCCGATTCTATTCTACAGACAAGGCTGAATCTGTGAAAAGAAGATTGGACAAGATGAAACACTCGCAGTAGAAACGGCTTTCCGGCTTTAAAGATAATTGGATGCAATGGAGTTTGAAATGAATTGCTGTAAAAGGAACAAACTAATTGATAACGTTTTGCTTTCATTATCCTCTTAGAGTTTGATTCGCAAACATTGAGTCACCTCCAATTCTCACTTTGCCTTCTGCAGCAAATCCTCAACAACAAGCATTTAACTTAAATTCCATGCTTTATGCTGGTTGTGAACTTATCAAAAGTTTAGGTATATAGTTAAAGTTAAAATTAAAAACGTCAATAAAAGTGTTAAGGGTAACAGGCGGCACCGTTACAAACTTCAGTTTAAATATTTCTTCTTAATTATCTCTCTAAACTAAAATGAAACTAAATTGTAGTTGGGAAAGCACTTTTGGTGTTTAACCAGACCTGTTTCTCACTATGGACGTTCTGAGATGAAGTTTACAGGAACATGATATGCCGACTCCTCCGTCAACTGTTATTCAGCCCACTGTTAATTCAGCAGTCAAATTGACCAAAAAACAGAAGAGAAACATACCCCTCAGTCACTTTGATAACTATAATACTTAATACTGTCGAGTGTTTTAGTCAAGTATTTGGATTTGTTCATATTGCTTTGAGAAACAGAATAAAAAAGACAGAAGGAGACCAAGCGGAACAAGCAGACTGAAGTAGACTGAAGATGCACACTGCACATGCAGACTGGGTCATTATCATTATCAAGGTAATTGTTATCTATTACTTTATATAGGAGCAGGTGTTTGTAATCTCCACAATGTATGCTTCACTGCACCTGCGCACACAAACTCTACAAACTACCTACCGATATGCAAATATTTATAATACACTTCATTTGTGTTTCAATTAAAGTCGATTTTATACCCATACACTGTCGAATCAAATTGTTTTCGTGAAGTTCGAGGTAGGTAAGCTGGAAATACTTAACAATAAATGGTCCGTTTTGGATCCCAGAGTCATAATTTAGTTTTATAAATATCAATCAGGCTATACATTTTCTTTAAACCATTCCGTAAATAATTTTTTAAAAAAAACCTATGGAACAAAATCAGTTGGCAATCAAATAAAATAGACGATGGAGCCTTGGAGGTTTGAGATCGAGAGAAAACACCGACGAATTTCACTCGAACATTTCCCAACCAGCGAACCAAAAATGGTGTTCGTCAGAAAAACAGAAAGGAGGTGGTTCGACACAAGCGGTTCGCGAGCCTCCTTCAACACGTATATAACTAATCGGCTCGCGAGTCAGGTGGAATAAGTAAATGAGTAACCCATGCTCCCCCTCAAATTATTGCATGGTTAGTTATTGGCACTCCTGTGCAAATTTCCCAGAAGCTTTCGTCGAGCAGTACAAAAACCTCTGCATTTAGGGCTCCCCGGTAGCTCTATGGTATCACGCTGCTCAAGCAGAGGGTCCGGGTTCGAATCCAGACTCCGGCAACGATCCCACACCACGGTGTTGACCCAGTATTCCCATATAAATGGGTAGCTGACAAATAGAAGTACCGACTATATGACTATATGGTTAAGACTGCCAATGCTGATGCTGATGGAGTGATTCACTAACCCTGTGACATCCATTTTCATAAAGCCCTTTGACAACCCATTTCCATCCCCCTCTCCCCATCCCACAGGCTGCTGCGGGAGGGATTATTATCATACACATTAATTAATCTTTGAGGCCTCCTATGTTGTTTTGAGTTTATTTGTAGTGTTGAGTTCAAAAATGGTATTTCAACACTACAATTTATTCTTTTTCTTCTTGGGATCCATGGATATCCGTGTAGCCCAAGAATAAAAATAATAATTTAAAATTTAAGGAATTAACCGAACAATATTGCAATTGTCAAAAAGCGTTGCAGTGCTATTTACGGGGAGTATTATTATATTATATATATCAAGGCCGAGATAAATGTCAATGGTGTAGTTAGATTGTCGTAGCGCTGTTTGCAAGGGCCAAACACCAAAATAAGTCTGAAGATTTAATATTTACTAAAAAAAAAAAGAACCTTTAATTGGATTGGCTTATTTGTTATTTAATCTTATGTGTTATCTTATCGACTATATTAGAGAAACAAGGACATATTTATAAGAATGTATTATCTGTTCAACTCCTTATCAACAGTGTCAGCTGTTTATTTATTGCCCTCGGTTTTCTGTTTTCGATAAACAAGTAGTACTCCGTCTAAAAATAACGGTGTTAATGATACCGAGGTTAAAGTAATCGATTAAAATACATATTTTTATTTATTAAATTAGTTATCAGAAATATGAAATGGAATATAGCGTAATAACTTGGTATTGTGTAAATTATTATTACGTACTCTACTAAAAGTCAAAGTCTTATTAACCATAGTACAAGTAGAGAGATAACAAATAGGACAACTATATAGCATACTAATATTTAGGAATTTATATACAATAATATTATTACATTTATTACGTTTCCATGAGTTTTCAAAACCCTTTGAAAATTGTTTTGGTATTCAAAACCCCCATAAAAACGTTCGTTTAAAAACTTTTTGAGTTCAAGGTAACAACAGCAAATTTATGTTTTTGATGTTGAAACTGATTTGAAAAAAGTAGCTGCATTTACCCACCTACCCCTGGTTTAGATGAAGAGAAGAAGTAGCCTGTTATTACATTGCTCATGTGGAGAAGTAATGACGTGGTATGTGGTTACATTGCTTAGATGAAGAAGTAACCATGTGATCACATTGCTCAGCTGGAGAAGTAATAACGTGATTACATTGCTCAGCTGAAAAAGTATTGACGTTGAACGAGGTTACATTGCTCAACCGAAGAAGTAATAACGTGATTACATTGCTCAGCAGAAGAAGTAATAACGTGATTACATTGCTCAGCAGAAGAAGTAATAACGTGATTACATTGCTCAGCAGAAGAAGTAATAACGTGATTACATTGCTCAGCAGAAGAAGTAATAACGTGATTACATTGCTCAGCAGAAGAAGTAATAACGTGATTACATTGCTCAGCAGAAGAAGTAATAACGTGATTACATTGCTCAGCAGAAGAACTAATAACGTGATTACATTGCTCGCCTGGAGAAATAATATTTAATACTGTGGTTTTCTCTACAACTAATGTAATTCTTTTCCCAGGGAATATTGTATGTTGTTAAGTTCGGCTGGATGGATCAGAAACTGTGAGGGAATCTAGATGTGTAATAGAATGTTTGTAAACAGAGAGAGGGAGGAGTGGGGGGAGGGTCTGTTTGTTTAGACCGGCCCATTCGGTGGTCTAACAGTTGCCTGTCAAACTCAAACTGGGTCTATTTCCATCCTGACGAGGATCTGGAACTCGTCTAGAAACATTTCCACACATCTCTTTAAATGTTGCCATATTTCGACGTGCTTTAGTCTAGACTTCTAGCAGTGAAATTCTGTGGCATATGTGTAATTTTAAGAGCTGACCTAAGTATTTATTTCTACGTTTTAATATTGCAACTTGTCAGAATTGAAATCTCGTTAAAATTTAAGTTAACCCTTGATAAAAAAGCAAAAGAACACATATTTGTATACCATGTACAAAGAAAACACCAGTATCAGCTCCTTCTTTTTTATGACGGCACCTTTCAACGTAGCTGCGACTTTGTATTGTAGAACATTCTTTCTGGTAGAGGAATTGCTCTCCACAGAGTTACGACTTCTTAGTACATTCTGTCTGGTTGAGGAATTGCTCTCCACAGAGTTACAACTTCTTAGTACATTCTTTCTGGTAGAAGAATTGCTCTCTACAGAGTTATTCTTAGTACATTCTTTCTGGTAGAGGAATTGCTCTCCACAGAGTTACGACTTCTTAGTACATTCTGTCTGGTTGAGGAATTGCTCTCCACAGAGTTACAACTTCTTAGTACATTCTTTCTGGTAGAAGAATTGCTCTCTACAGAGTTATTCTTAGTACATTCTTTCTGGTAGAGGAATTGCTCTCCACAGAGTTGCGACTTCTTAGTATATTCTGTCTGGTTGAGGAATTGCTCTCCACAGAGTTACAACTTCTTAGTACATTCTTTCTGGTAGAAGAATTGCTCTCTACAGAGTTATTCTTAGTACATTCTTTCTGGTAGAGGAATTGCTCTCCACAGAGTTACGACTTCTTAGTACATTCTTTCTGGCAGAGAATTACTCGTCAAAGAGCTGCGACTTCTTAGTACATTTTTTCTGGTAGAGCGTTGCTCGTCATTTCATTTAAGAATAGTAATTTCTAATATGACGAACATTAAATTTGGTGGAAAGTTAGTCTGTTTTGACCGAGACTACTGTACTGTAGAGAGTTTTGTTTCAATGCTTCTTATATTTAAATGTCGGTTTGGATCAACAGGTCTAATGGACTTGTTATCGTTGTGATTACATCGCTTATTGAACTTGAAAACGTAATTGCTTCTCGCCGTTTATATAGGTTGTTTCATTTTGGCAAATACGAAACATTCAGGTTTAGAATTAGAATTTAATTCGGACTCGACTGTCGACACTTGGTGGGAAATGTTAAAGGTTAAATAAAGGGCCGAAACAGGGATGGCTGGAAGGCAGTTATAATAGAGGGATATAAGGGGAGGGTTTGGAGGGGATTGGAGGTGTTATTGGATAGCGATGTATGGAGCGGAGCTTTAGTGTTGAATCCTGCATCACAATGTTCCTGGAAGTGAGGTATTCCTCTGGATAATGTGCCGTTTACTCCTCAACTCCCCTTCCGTCATCTCCTTCTACATTTATCCTGAAAATGCGAGTCTAAACTCAGGTCTCTGGAGTCCGGATTGCTCTCAGATCAATAACTATTAAACAGAACTATAGAAGGGGGATGAGACCGCCCATAGAAATGTTTCCCCTCATGGGCTGTAGTTACACATATTATATAAGTGCCATTCAATCTCACAACAAGCTGCACAAACTCAATAAAACTATAAATATTACAAAATTAATCTTTTTGTTCTTCTAAACGTCTCTAACCATATCTAACCACCTTTAACCATCTCTAACCTCCTTTAACCACCTCTCACCATCTTTAACCTCCTTTAGCCACCTGCAGGGCCGTTTTTAGGTATTTTTAAGAATTATACAAATTCTGCCCCTCCACTTCCCTTTTACTATCAACACCTTCTCCCTTTGTCATCCAGGCTAGAAGAAATTAATGTATTAGATATAAAAGAACTCCTATTTAACATAAATTCCATCAATAATTAAATAGGTAACTAAATAAGGACTTTTATATTTTATTTCATTTTAAATATCTCTTATAACTTTAGTGGTTTTTTATTTTTAGGTTCTTTTTTTTAACTTTCTTTGGCTGTTTAGTACCTTCCTTACCTATATTTTAGGCAAAGACTTTAAAAAGATCTCTAATATCCAATCTAGCTGGTAACTATTATTGTTCTAATATAATTGTGGCCCCGAAGTCTTTATTGGCTCATGGAACTGTGCAGATAGGTTTCTATTAATTTGTGTTTCTCATCAAAAAATTTTCATCTCACTTGTTTTGGCCCATTTTCAACCAAAAGAGTTCTTAATTTGTCTCCACTTGAGTTTATTTAGTCAAAGTACACAAATATTAAGTGATTGTTCGTTGTATTCTTTTGAAAACAATTTGATTTTTAAAATTTTTCCTATGTTTATTTTTTTCTCTTCTAATTTGCTCAATTATTTCGTTTTTTGAATAAACATTCATTTTTATCCCTTCCTTTTGCCGCCCTAGGCTGCCGCCTTTGTAGAAACGGCCCTGGCCACCTCTAACCATCCCTAACCTCCTTTACCCCCATCTAACCATCCCTAACCTCCTTTACCCCCATCTAACCATCCCTAACCTCCTTTACCCCCATCTAACCATCCCTAACCTCCTTTACCCCCATCTAACCATCCCTAACCTCCTTTACCCCCATCTAACCATCCCTAACCTCCTTTACCCCCATCTAACCATCCCTAACCTCCTTTACCCCCATCTAACCATCCCTAACCTCCTTTACCCCCATCTAACCATCCCTAACCTCCTTTACCCACCTCTAACCATCCCTAACCTCCTTTACCCCCATCTAACCATCCCTAACCTCCTTTACCCCCATCTAACCATCCCTAACCTCCTTTACCCACCTCTAACCATCCCTAACCTCCTTTACCCCCATCTAACCATCCCTAACCTCCTTTACCCACCTCTAACTATCCCTAACCTCCTTTACCCCCATCTAACCATCCCTAACCTCCTTTACCCCCATCTAACCATCCCTAACCTCCTTTACCCCCATCTAACCATCCCTAACCTCCTTTACCCCCATCTAACCATCCCTAACCTCCTTTACCCATCTCTAACTATCCCTAACCTCCTTTACCCCCATCTAACCATCCTTAACCTCCTTTACCCCCATCTAACCATCCCTAACCTCCTTTACCCATCTCTAACCATCCCTAACCTCCTTTACCCACCTCTAACTATCCCTAACCTCCTTTACCCCCATCTAACCATCCCTAACCTCCTTTACCCCCATCTAACCATCCCTAACCTCCTTTACCCACCTCTAACTATCCCTAACCTCCTTTACCCCCATCTAACCATCCCTAACCTCCTTTACCCCCATCTAACCATCCCTAACCTCCTTTACCCACCTCTAACCATCCCTAACCACCTTTAAGCATCTCTAACTAGTTATCAACACCTTCTCATCACTCTCTCATTCTTTAACTTTTTGGAACGAAGTTCCCTATGGCATGTTATCGCCGTGAGTACCGGGATTGAATCCGAAAAAAACGACCGGAATAACGAAATCTACCGTCACAGACAATGACGATAACTTAAGGAAAAGGTGACCAATTTAGTTGAAATTTGGTGCACATGTTCATTTTTACCAATGCCCAGGACAATATCCTGAGATCAATATTTTTTTTTTTTTTTTAAATTGTCTGTGATCTTTGTCGCGAGAAGTCTGAACTACAGGATTGATTTTAATGAAATTCGGCATACATGTTCAGAAAAATCTTATCCCGAGGTGAAGTATAAAAAATAAGTTCACCTATAAATTCTTATAGGTTCCTCCGATATAAGAATGATTCCAAAAAATCAAGAAAGAAAAATCGAAAAACACTTTTTTGAACAGCAATTTTTGATTTTATTTTTTTTCTAAACCGTTAGTTTTTACGGTTTGTGGTCCGAAATAACAAATTAAACAGCACATTTTTCCGAATAATTTAAGCTGTCGAAAACAAAATGTTTAACTTGCCATTTCAGAAATATTGTTAATAATTATATTGACAAAAATAACAATATTTAATAATATTTAATATTATTATTTAATAATATTAAACCCCGGCTGTGAGTTCGAATCCCAGCGGGGTGAGACATGTTTCACACTGATGATCTCATCGATTAGATGAGTAAAGTGGCCGGATAACCCCCGTCCTGTAATGACCTAATGAGCTGTTGAACGGGACTAAAACTACAACCAAAAAAAAAAAAAAAAAAATAATAATAATAATAATTATAATGAAATATTGTTGGTTTTGAACTTATTTATTTCGGTTTTGTGACGCTAGGATTTTTTAGGAAAATCATAAGTTAACACTGGCCAAAATGTATTACCGGATAGGACAAATAAACCTCTTATCCCAATTTATATGAAATCAGCACTTTTTCTTACGTAAATTGACTGAGCCTTAAATGACTAGAGTAAAGTGACTCATACATCCTGTGATCCTGTCTATGATCCTGTATAATCAGTATCACATCACCGTGTATTCCACATCCTTCCCCTCATACATCACATTCCTCCAATACTAGCTCTCTCCTCACTAATAATTTACCAGGAACTCGAGTTTCAGCAGAATAGCATTCGTCACGGGGAATTCATCAATCCAATATAAGTTCCCAGCAAATTACATATATATATAACTATGTTGCTGGTAGCATTTATTATAACTCCGTGGTAAGACATCGTACTGATTAGAAAAGGAAATAGACACGTTTCGTAACTTCCTGACATTATCAAAATTTTACCTTTTACTCAAAATATCTTGGTATTCAATTGCTCAAACTTGTAACCGATTAAGTTCGTGGAAAAAAATAGGGTTTTTCTATTTACTTTTTACTTGTTTAAACGTCGTTAAACAAGACTCTGTTTGGTGAATATATACCTTGGCTAGGTTTAGGAGGATTTTAACAAGACTAGAGGATCTTTATTAATTGCAGTAAAGATTAGAAGAAAATGGGGATTTGGAAGGAATGTATTGAATGTATCTCTTTCCAGCAAAATCCCGAACTAGTTAAGACTTTGAATTTCCTCGTCACAACTAGCTTTGGCAAAGTGCATAAGTCACAGTCACAACCAAATATTGCGGATCACTGCTGGAACATACTATGTGATTTGTGTAACTATTGTGATTATCGAAGAGTGATTATCAGGTAGTTGGATTGCTTTATATTTTATGTTTTTCTTTGGGCAATTATCGCTAGAGACGTAAGCGATATTCACGTACGCCTAGCGCTGGATTTGACATAAGCGATGACAGTTCAAGCACAGCGTACCTTTTGCAACAATTTCTTTTATTAAAAATTAATAAATAAAATAAAACAGAATTGCTTTTCTGGAATGAGACAATAAACTTTTAATGAAATAAAAGAGGCATAATCTTTGTTCAAAAATTCCCTTTGCAATATAAAGGATTAATGATTTTTTATTTTTATATTTTTATGTTTTTCTTTGGGCAATTATCGCTAGAGACGTAAGCGATATTCGTTCAAAAAATTGCAATATAAAGGATTAATAATTTTTTTTTTTATTATTGGCAATTAACCGATTTAGTTTACAAGTGTTATTTTTTGTATTCTTCCAATATTCTGATGTATTTAACGTATGTAAATGTCTCATAATCTCAGTAAACACAGCGGATCATACATAAATAGTCAAGACAAGTAAATACTAAACAATACGCATGGAATAGCCAGAGAAACGCGTAAAAAACCGAATAAATAAATAGTGCCTGTCCTATCTAAACTGTGCTCCCTTAATATCTTCCTGTACCTTTGAGGGACCGCAGTAAAAAAGGTGCGCATAGGGAGACTAGGTAGTTTCTATTTTCTTGCAGGTTTTTTTTTTTTTTTTTTTTTTTTTTACAGAGTGAGAGTATAGAGGTAGTAAAAATCCCGCTACCTTTTGAAATAAAACTTTTTGTTCGATCTTCACCATTACTTCACTTTTAGTAAGGAAAAATAAAATGGAAACTATAAAAATAATGTCGAAGTAAGATTAGTCGAGACTTGATTATGTTTGTTGCTGAATATTTGTTGGTTTGCTGAATTTATTTTAGCTGAATTTATTTTTGCTGATAAGTGTTTTAGCTCTGTGTGTTCGTTAACAAATGTATATTGGTTGATAATTGTTATTGGTTGCTGAATGTTGTTGCTCCAAACAAGTGAAACATTAATAAACATCTAGCAACCAATGTCGTTTGAGTGAGTTTTCAATGAGACTTGGTTATGTTTGTTGGTTGCTGAATGTTGGCTGATAAATGTTTGTTGGTTGACAAATATTTTGGTTGATAAATGTAATTGGTTGCTGAATGTTGTTGCTCGAAACAAGTGAAACATTTAATAAACATCTAGCAACCAATGACACTTGAGTGAGACTTCAGTGAGTCTTGGGGTTGCTGAATGCAGTTTATTGCTGAATGTCGTTGGTTGATAAATGTTAATGGTTGCTGAATGCAGTTTATTGCTGAATGTCGTTGGTTGATAAATGTTAATGGTTGCTGAATGCAGTTTATTGCTGAATGTCGTTGGTTGATAAATGTTAATGGTTGCTGAATGCAGTTTATTGCTGAATGTCGTTGGTTGATAAATGTTAATGGTTGCTGAATGCAGTTTATTGCTGAATGTCGTTGGTTGATAAATGATAATGGTTGCTGAATGCAGTTTATTGTTAAATGTCGTTGGTTGATAAATGTTAATCGTTGCTGAATGCAGTTTATTGCTGAATGTCGTTGGTTGATAAATGTTAATGGTTGCTGAATGCAGTTTATTGCTGAATGTCGTTGGTTGATAAATGTTAATGGTTGCTGAATGCAGTTTATTGCTGAATGTCGTTGGTTGATAAATGTTAATGGTTGCTGAATGCAGTTTATTGCTGAATGTCGTTGGTTGATAAATGTTAATGGTTGCTGAATGCAGTTTATTGCTGAATGTCGTTGGTTGATAAATGTTAATGGTTGCTGAATGCAGTTTATTGCTGAATGTCGTTGGTTGATAAATGTTAATGGTTGCTGAATGTTGTTTGTTGCTGAATGTTTGTTGAACCTCTCTCAGCCTTCTTATAACCCCTAAATTTCTTCTTTACACTTCATTTCTTCTGTCTTTTTAATTAATATTATTTTTATGAGTAAAAAAAAAGAAAAATCACAAGGATCATTATTTTTAAAAGAAGAGAGATAAAAAGAAATGGAAAAAAAAGGTGAAGAATGGAAAGACGGGTGGGTAGATTAAAGGGGGGAGAGGGGATAAAATAAAGTTTTGAAGAATTCCAGTAAAAGAGAAATGGAGGAGAACAAATACAGAGGTAGGCGACCAATCCGCTTGTTTCCGGTTGAATTAAATTCCGGGCCCTTGAATACCTACTATCTCGAGGGAGGGGGGTTAGAGACCCGACCCCAGCTCAACCGATATTCTTTTATTACAAGAACTCAGAGAAGCTATAAAAATAAAGATGAAAAAAAGAAATGGAGTGTGTTTTGCTGACCTGATTCCTTTTATTTACTTTTCCCTTTCTGAGACAATATATATATATATATATATATATATATATATATATATATATATATATATATATATATATATATATATATATATATATATATATATATAATTTTAGTAAGTAAAGCAGTTGGTTCCTTGAATTGTTCAATTTAATTCCTGTTGGGTCTTAAGGAAAAAGAATACGCTCCCTTTAGCGGTATTTCGACCCCTCCTTGGGTAATAATCATTACTATACAGGCATACAGGCATTAACAATTTTACTGACATGAACAATTTTTAACAACTTATTTTGAAATTATGTGAAAATTGAATTTTTTGAATCGTCTGATTCTCGTCAATTTCCCCTAAAATATCAAATGAATATAACCATTATTTTGGTCACGGTCACATGTTATTATTATTATGGAAATCATGGTCTTTTTTTTAAATTTATGTTATTGTCGTTCTTCAAGATCTGTAAAGCTTCCAGCAGCAATTCTTTTTTTTATAGTTCGTCTGAGAATTTGTATTTACATATAGTTCAATTGAAGGGTACAGGGGAAGAACCATCAGAGTCCACTCAAACCCTTTTTGAGAAAAACTAATTTTAAAATTTCAAGTCTCCTAGAATCCAAGATATCTCTTGAAATAATCCTTTCAACACAAATTAGTTTGTTAATAAGACCTTTTAAGTAATAAATAGCGTATAAAAGAATTTAGGGATAAATTAAGAGGGTCTGGCATACAAAATATTGTAAGGTGATGTGATTGGGGAGGTTATTTTAGGGAAGATATCCTTAAAAAAAAACGAAATACACAATTTTTGATGGTAATTAAACTTATTTATGAAACTTTACAATAAAAATGCAATAAAGTATAATTAAATTATTATTTTTTATTATTTATTTTTAATTAATTTAATTTAATTTTTAATTTATTAATTTAATTTAATTTTTTTTTTTATTCGCTGAAAATAAAGAAATAATAGACTGAAATAATGTCAATTAACAATAATAAAATAATTTAACAATCTTGCTCAAAATCAATGGGAGGATCATCAATAAAGTCGTCATCTGTCTCAGTACATTCATATATGTTTTCTATGAGTGTCAGAGTTCGGTAAAAATGTTTAGCCTCATCGCGCTCCAAAAATTTGGCAAGATGCAGTAGGCCACGTAATTTTGCACCTTTGATGGGCAGTCTGTCAACGTAAGTTCTCCGTAGGTAACATTTTTTTTCTGTTAGTTTTTTTACGGAATTTAACCATGGATGTGCTATTAAAGAAACCGGAAAATGCTGATTTGTAGAAAAATAGTAAAGGCTTTTCTTTTGTGATTTTAAGCACTCGTCTTGGTCTTGTAGCAATGGGACACTTGACGTAACTTGAGTAGGGGGGGGTTGGCTTCCTACCCTTCTCCATGGACTCTGATTATTCTTCCCCACAACCGCTGAGACTATGATGGTTCTTCCCCTGTATCAGTGGCGTATCCAGGGGGGGGGCACAGGGGGCACGTGCCCCCCCCCCCCCCAGACGGGCCCAGACCCTGATAGAGAGAAAAAAAAAATACGCCGTATTTTTTTGTTTTTTTTAATACATATTTTTACATTCACCTCATATTCAATTTCACCTAGAAATGCATAAAATCACTGTTTTAAGAGGTCATATTTTCAAAATTTTCCGGGGGAGGGCCCCGGACCCCCCGCCATTGATCCCCCCCTCAATAAGTAACTGCAGACGACGCCCATGACTTACAGTAAGATGTTGTACTGCAGTAGCAATCAGCATAAAATTTATTCGTTAGAAATCAGTTAATTGTTTCTTGAGGGCGGAGATTTTTGTATAAGCAGTTCCCTTTTCTTGATTCCACTACGAATTCCCCCCCCCCCCCCAATCTAAACTACTTAGATTGTGCCCCCTCCAGACCTAGCCGCTGGATACGCCACTGCCCTGTATAGTGTATCTTCTACCTTCATTTTTAGCTGAACACTGATTGTTTATCCCCTTAACTATTAATGCTTAAAAAAATACTTTAAAAACGCCACCAAATGGCACCTCTATCTCAAATTCACAATAAAATGGACTCTGATGGTTCTTCCCCTGTACCCTTCAATTGTTTGGCATGCATTGCTAGTGCAGTTTTTTCATCTTTGCCTTTCACATTGCTTTCATGTTGTTTTTGTCCTTTTCCCCATGTTTTCCTGGTCTTACTAATGTATAATCCTGGACAATCTTGACATGGTTCCTCATTCCTCATAACACTAATCCTATCTGGTCTCTATTTTTAGCTTATCTTTTAATTTGGTGTACTGCTTGTTTTCCATCTTGTTAATTGGTTTTAAACCGAGACTTATCTGACAGTCAAACTCCTGGTAAAGGGTAGAAATTTCTTCCGAAATACACATTAAAACGCGGGTTTTTCAGAAGCTAATAAATAATTACTACCCAAAAAACTTATTTAAAATGTATTAATTAATTGACTATTAGTTATAACAGTCAATTAATTAATACCATAAATTATTTTCTATTATAACCCCGAAGATGAAATTTCAATTCAAAAGAATTTATTCTCTTTTACGTGATACGAACAAGGTCGTGTGAACGCGGATTACTCATGACTTCATCAAAGTTGAAGGAAAAATGATAAGTAACTTGGAAAACTTGTGGAATTACGTAATGTTTACCCGTGGTTGTGGTGTCGTCACAACTCTGTAATATTGTAACACCGTAATATGTAACACGGTCACATTTTACAGTGATTCATTAACGTAACATATCTATTTCTTATAAATTAACCTTGACAACAATTGCAACCATTCAGATACATATATGCTTCACTTAATTGTTAATTCTACTCGGGTATTTTTTTTTTCATTTATAGTTATTATGTCTGAGTGTCACAGACAAGGAAATATTCCGAGGTCAAATATTTATTTCTTTATCGAGATGGATTTGTAATATAACGTCATTTACCGGCAGATAACAATTATCATATGTTTTTGCACGTTTAATAAATTTTTTTGATTGCGCGCTGATTGGAAAATCTTAAAAATCTCTTTTTTGAACTGAACAGAATAAAGCTTAAAACGGTCAAGTCCATAATAGCTATTTACGTACCTAGAACAGTAAGGGCGTTATTACAGGCCGAGGGCGAAGTTTAAAAAAACACGAGTGCGTTTAACGCCCGAGGCCTGTCATGTCGCTTACTGCTCGTGTCGTTTGGTCCGCTAGGAGCTCTGATATCATTTTATATAAAATGTATAACCTCTATCGACGAAATATGGTACTACAATGAATACAAGTGAAAAACAATCTACTTCTTATCATATTCTAACTTCCTGGCACGATATTTAAGTTAAATATCGTGCCAGGAAGTTAGAATATGATAAGAGGTAGATAGTTTTTCACTTGTATTCATTGTAGTACCATATTTCGTCGAGTGCCATATTTTGCAAGTCGTTTATTAAAAACTTCATTTCTTCTATCGTCAATATATTGTACTAAAAATGAAAACTTATTGGTACTTCTTTAGATTGTAACTCCCTTATGTTGTTTAAGAATATAAATTACTTTGACTAAATAAGTATTTAGAAAAAGAGATGTTTAGTCCAATGTACTTTGGGACAAAGGAATATCACACTTCTGTTTTATAAGGGGAATAACAGTCTAAAGAATAACATTCCGTACACCTTCTTTAGATTGTTACCCCCTATGTCTTTTTTTATAAGGGGAGTAACAATCTAAATAAGTACCAACTTACTAATATCTTGTTAAATCATAACTTCCTGGTAATATATTTAAAAGTGTCACATTTTTCATGTTGTTTTTTACGTGACAAAAAATTCTTCTGTACCCTAAACTAAAATATATTCATGTTTAAAAAATAAATAATAAATAATAAAAGTAACTGTTAACTTTTTAAATACAGATTGACCACAGTGTTTTGGTTTTATTTTACAAGTGTTTATTTGGGTTAAAAAGCAGTTGTTGAATGTTTTTCCGGTGTTTTGATGACATTATTAGAAAAGAGGGAAATTTAAAGGTTTGAAACTTGTTAAAGAAGGTCGGTTGCCGGATTACAGGATTGGGGGGGGGGGGTTAAAAGTTGTCTAAACCGAGAGTTTCTCGAATTTACCAGGTTCCTACAGAATTTAGTAACAGGTTTTAGTTAAGGAAATATTTCTCGTTAAACTTTGACTTCCTCTGTTTTTTTTTTTTGTTTTTTTTACAACCCTTTTTTTTATTCCACTTTTAATTACCTTTTTCCGAGAATCCTTTTAACAGAAGTTTTAAGTTTTATGAAAAATTAAGCATTTATATTCCTGTCAAGGAAAATAATAATTTTCAAAATGAAAAAGTATGTTTTTGTGAATTGTGTTTTAATTGTGTTAAAGACAATAATTGACACAGATTCAATTCGAAATCAAATTGATAATGAAATCATTATCAATACAACAACTAACACACAAGTTAAAAATTTGATTTGCTTAGTTTCTACTTAAACCTCTACAGTTCTATACTCTTAATTCGAATTCATGCACGGAGAAAATGACAGTCGAAAAAAACAGATAACAGCTGTTCTATTTCGTCTATAAACTAGAACCCTTTTCAAACATTAAGTGTTTAAAATACGAGTTGATATATTTTTATTATTTTGCTTCCGACCTTACCGAAGGTAACGGAAGGTATGTGATCGTTCCAAAGAAGGAACATTTTTTATGTGTCCGATTTCAAAACTTCCAAGACAGAAATCCAGTTTCAGACATCAGGGAACATTTTTGGTTCCGTGTCTGCCTGTCGGCTTTTCCCTTAATTTTTACGAATCAACGTATCTTAAAAACTACACGTCCGATTTTAATTAAATATAAATGGTAGATTATAATTAGTCCATTGCTGGTCTCATCATGTAAGTTTAAACCCTCTGCGCCCATTTGTTTCACTTTTACATGCGCACAAGTATGATAATTTGTATACACGTATATCTTCAAAAGTATTTCTCTAATTTTATGAAATTTGGATGGTTTGTCCAAGTTAGCCCCAGATTAATTTCAATCGTCTGTGTTCTTTAAATTTTTCTAAATTGATAATTTAATTCATGTAAATAATCAAAACACTTTACAAGAGGTACCCTCCACATTCTTTTTTTTTTTAGGGTCCGTAGGCAAAACCAAGGACCCTTATATTTTCCTGCGTGAGTCTGTCCGTCCGTCCTCTCGCGTGCTCCCACGGCTACACCTTTTGTCCGATCACTTTGAAATTTTGCATGTATGTGTCTTGTACCTGCCCACATATTTTAAAAATATAGCGACTTGAAAAAAATATTTTTCAAAAAAATTAGGGTAAAGAAACTTAAGGGTTAAATTTTTTTTTTTTTTTTTTCGACACCGTGAGGGGTATCATATGAAAGGGTACGTCGAGCTGATTACAATAATATATAATTCTTTGGATACAACTTTGATAGGGCGAGCGTAGGCAAGTTTGAAACGTGTCCCCCCCCCCCTCTATCTCGCTTATGTGAAGTGCAAAAATCTGAAAAAATTCCTGAACATTTTTCGACCAAAAGTAAAGATACCACTTTTTGGAAATTTCAAAAAAATATTTTTTTATTTTTTATTGACAAAATACGTTAATTTATAATTATGGTCTTTTCGATGTATTTATATGGTTGTATTCCGGTTCAGTGGCAAAAAATACTTTATCAGAGTGTGTTTTGAGAATATCAGACCCTTAGAATGGTTCAAAGTAAGCTTTTTAGCATTTTAAAAAAACACTGTTTATACACTTTACAGTTAAACACTATATAGTGTGGCCTACGGACCCTCGCTCTGTGCTGACTAGCACACACTTGACCTGTTTATTATTTTTTAATACAAATACTTTGTGCGAAGACCTAGTTTTATTTTTATTTTTTTCCTTTCCCAAATTTATCAGTTTGAGTAAATATGCCACACTATAGAGAAACAAACAGTTGGGAACATTAGTTTAATTTATTTTGTTTTTACTTTTCTTCGTTTTAATTAATTTATTTTGATTTTTTTTTGTTGATTTCAGGTAAAAGACAAATTAAATTAATAAGACCACTTATGATCATGGTGGAATGGGTTTGGATGTCGTAGTAAGTACCAGTTATTATTTATAATTATTCTCAATATTAATGAATATAATATATTAGTGTGTGTGATGACTGCCCCCACAAAAGGTTTGCAGGGGAAACCTTACCGCCGCTACTGTTGAGACCACTCCATAATAACTTAATAAAACACGACGGAACAAAATCAATAGACACAAAATAAAATAGACGATGAAGCCTGGAGGTTCTAGAGCGAAAGAAAAGCCAGCCAACCTCACTCTTAACATGTTCCAACCACGAAATCCTTTGTGTTCGTCACAACCTCGATAGAAGGTGTTACGTATACCGATTTGTAGTTCACGAGCCTCCAACACCTACGTTCACACATCGTTTTGGAAACGGTTTTGAAAACGATCCGCTAGTTCAAAACGCTGTACGAACGGAGATCGACGGATCGTATCGGGTTAGATCCGCTCCACCAAAAATACGTGATCGGATCGGGGGATCGAAATTCAAAACGCTCGTATGAACAGGTCTTTGAGGGGATCGAGATATCAGGATATTTTACTCTTTCCCACTTTTTAAGTTCTTGAAGCTTTTAAGTTTTCGTAAGCTTCCGTTTCTTTTTTTTAAACTGCAAAAACGTTTTTAAACAAAAGTTAATGCTATAAAGAACCTGTAAAAACTTTTAATAACTTGTAAATAAAATGTAAAAATTCGGGGACATATTAGGAAACAAGAAAGAAGGTTTTACTCGTGACGTCACCGTTACGAGATTTCGAAAACAAATATTTCGATCTCCTGTATTTTTTGTTGTGTGAACGGGAATCGTTTTGAAAACGAATTGGATCCGAAACGCTTTCAAAACGATGTGTGAACGTAGTAATTGTCTGACCGAACGTTTCGTGAACAGTTCGTAAATATTTTATTCGACAGTGTTTAAGCACCCTTAATATTAGATCGGATAACAAAATAATTAAATTGCTCATTATTTATTCTTGGTTACTATTTGTTTGTTTTTTTATTGGACTAGACCAGGGTTTCCCAAAGTGCGATTTATTTCAACATTAAATAAAGAGATTCCTATACCTCAGTGTGTTATCTGCAGAGAACGGTTATCAAATAAAGAGATTCCTATACCTCAGTGTGTTATCTGCAGAGAACGGTTATCAAAAAAAAAGATTCCTATACCTTAGTGTGTTATCTGCAGAGAACGGTTATCAAATAAATAGTTCCAATAATATAAACAGCAACTAAGTTAAATTATAAGTGCCATGTTATCATGTATTACCTTTTAATAAGTTCCTCCATAAAAATCATGTTAACTGTTTGTGATGGGTATAAAAGCAAAAATAGCGTAAAATGTGATTTCCAGACATGTAATTTTCAAACATTTTCCGGAGGAAGCCTCCCCCCCCCCCCCCAAGTAGGTAGCTGACATAGGGCCCAAAATGGCTCTCGGCGTCCCTGCATAAATTAATAGATGTGCCCCGGCTATTTTATTGGCTATTTTTTTATAGTTTACCGCGGGTTGAAAATGTTTGGAAAACCCTGGACTAGACTGTAGAGAATGTTGGAACAAGAAATTTTTGGTTTCCTTTATGAACCTCGCAATCATGAAGAAGAATGAAACGGATAGGGAGAGAATCATTAAAGCGATTGAATGTTTCCCGATCTTATCGGAGCGTGATAACAATTTCACCGACCTCTCAGTTAGAAAGATCCGGTTATCTTTAATCGGGTCTGTATAATTCGGCTGACAGTAGAGCTCCCTCGAATCTCGTCTAATTGCCGAGCCGAGACTGACAAGGGGACTTGCAGCCTCTTGTCTGCTTCATATCGTAGCCTCTTGATGAGGAGGCAACTACGCAGGGAGCCGAAGGACCCTTGTTTACCTCCGATCTCGATTATAAGTTCAGTGGGCCACGAGAGGAAGGTAATAGATGTAAATCGGTTATAGGAGAGGAGAGAAGCGAGGGAGGGATGTTGTCAGATGGCGGTTATCCGATGTCTGTAGTCTGTAGGGGGAAGGCAACTACTATGCTGTAAAGAATCCCTCGTTCCTCGTCTAGTTCTGTTCCCTTACTATTGAACCGAGAACTCGCAGCTGCCGCTGCCTGACGTCACTTCAGCCACATTATCCCGAGTTTTTTAAAAGTCCGCTCCCCCACATAGGGATCTCTCTCCCCACCCACGTCTTTGTTGTCTTGAGCGTCCGCCCCATGCAGAGCTCTTCTTCTCCCCCTTCCGGACCGGTTCCTCCTAGTTTACAGTATTCGACTCGGCTGTTTCTATTTCCACTAGCATTTACGTGTAAGTTACTCGTACTGATTGGGTAGCTACTCGTCAGCAAAACGACTTGAGTTGGCTGAACTGATGTTACCCGTCACCACGACAGTATAGAGACCTCCCGGTATCTGTTGTATTTACAAACAGATTTAACTTGGTGCGGAGACTTCCGCGAGTACACTCGTAATAGATAGCTTGGTTTTCCGGTGAAATCCGCGTCATGAAGGGGTTGACGTCCGACGTTTCGCTTCCACTTCGTTCGCTTACTAAAGATACTTCCAGCAGTGGCAGCGAAACATTCCCCTTCGTGACGCGGATTTCACTGCAAAACCAAGCTGTTTAAAACTGAGATTTAATTTAACTTGTTGATAATATGTAAATAGAACTAACATAATACTAGCTACCTCTCACCTCCCTCTTGATTAACCTGTAAATTCATCCTTAGAAGAATCTTAACCGTCCGCAGTATTCAACTAATTATTATTGTATCATTTCATTATATAATAGTACATTACGCGTCGAGTGCGGAAAGTAGCATTTTGCATGCGAGTGTGGAGTTTGCACCCGAGCGACAGCGAGGGTCGAGGGTGGTAAAACCACACGAGCAATGCAAAATGCCGTTTTCGCTCGAGTTGCGTACCGTACTTTATCTACGATTGTTAGATTTAAATAATAAATACAGTAAAAAATAAACTTCCTGTATACAAGTTCGTATTTATCTTTTGATAAAGATGGCATTAATTCATTAGTTGTATTTTGTGCCGAATTATTTCGGGAGGCGTATTATTCTCCTCATATTCGTCATAATCATTTAAATCACTCATTGATTTTCACAAAAAACTCGATATAAAAGTTACTTTTATTTAACAGCAAATTAGTCTTGTTAAATGTAAACAAACTCGCTAATCGTGCGTAAAGCTGAAGAATTCCTCTTCTTTACCGCACTAGTGCGGTAAAGAAGAGGAATTATTCAGAACTATGAGACGCGCATGCGCAATGAATACAAGTACGTAAATAATCACTTTCTACGCATCTAAACAAAGATATAATGTTTATATTTCGTATCAATCGTAGATAAAAACTTATGTTTGTATTAAGTTGAAATTTTGCATGCCTGTTTCAATTGTAATTTAGACGATGTAAATGGAGTTTTATTAAAATCGATACGTTAGAACTTAACATATTGGAACTTAAGGTATAAAACTATGTTTTATCTTTTTAGACGTTTACATCCGATATAAAGGAGACTAAAAAAACATTAAGTTATTAAAAATATATACATTTTTTGAAAGATGAATCTCTTTCTAAATTTCCAATTTTAAATTTTATGCTCAAGTTTATTTTATGCTCAATTTTGCGCGCTATGTTCGAACGCTTGCACGGATAAAGTTGTCCAATGAACTGAGCATTGGTAAAAGAAATGTTCATACTACTTTTACTCAAACTAACGTTCGCATGGGTAAACTTTAAGAACAGACGAACATACTGACACATAGGGTGCATATTTTGTTAAATATAATAAGCTCGCTATGCTCGCTTCTATTATTGCTTCCCAGAAGAACCCGTTTCTTCTCTTTGGCTGAATATGCATAGAGTCGGTTCTGTAGTTTACCCGTCTTTACAGGACAGACGTGAAAATAAACTATTTGTTTGGCTGTTAATAAAGTTTTTATAAGTAGTAACGAAGCTGCAACTGATAAAACTACATATTTCAACATGGAAGCAACAACGTACTGAGTCCATCCTAAATAAAAAACAATTAAAACCTATTACTACGTATTAATTCCACAACACCTTTTTTTGAAGTAACTGCGAGAACAAATAAAAATAAATCAACCTTATAAGTCGGGACTTTTTTTTCTCTCTCTCACTTTATTTTCGATATTTATTTTAGTGGATGGGGTAGATGTAGAGAATAAAGTCTGTTTGCTTCCCTCGTGCCCATATTGTTTCGTTATTGTTTTTTTTTTTTTACATATTTTTGTTTTGTTTGTTATGTGGCACCGCCAGACTAAGCTGGTACTGGCGGTGCAGGTTTCGACTCCAGTTGTGTTGAGTAGTAGGTATTTGGGGGGTTTGTGGCGGAGTTTGGAGACTGTGTGTAGAGACCGGAGGGGTTGAGATTGAAATGTCTGCGGGGGAGGTAGAAGCGAGCTTTCAGCCACCCTGTAGCAATCTGTCAGGGCTCTCAATCCATCACCCCCCTACCCCCTTCCACATTCTAATTAGTTTTCCTCTCACTTGCCTCCCCCTCTTCATAGTGGAATCCTGAGTGGAATATTCAAGTACTAACTTTTTTTTCACCCCTTATTCCCCCTCCCTCCGCCCAATACCGAAATTGCAACGAAGAAAAAAATATGAGGTATTGGCGTATTGGGAGAGCTGGGGAGCCGGGAATGGTTAGGAATATATAATAGACCTGATACTTTTATTCAATTCTAGCTGATAAACCCGACGGTACCTGGGGGGAGGGGTGATTTTTCGAAATCTCATTTTGAAAGTGACCCTCCCCTTGTTTTGAAGGTACCAAATTTCATAGAGCTCGGAGTATAGTTAACTATAGGTTTGTATAAAAAACACACTCTTGTTTTTATATATATATATATTTTTTTTTTATAATGTTTATGGGTGTTTGTGTATGTATGTACCCTCATACATATAAATAACTTATTATTTACTCCACTATTCCCTTTAAAAACGTGTTATCGTAAGATAGTTTTATTTTTAAGGTGTCTTCGCCATTTGTCCACAATGCTACACGGTGCAGTTCCTTTTTTAACGGAAATGTGTCATAGGTGTTGGTGGGGCCGCGGGGCAGTTGGGGGTGTCCGCTCCTGGGTTTGAAATGTAGACCTGAAAGTAGTGTCATTGCGTTTGCACGATAGCAATAGACATTTAGGCCCGTGGTGACGGGCTTAATTCTATGTTTAGAAAAAAAAATTGAAATGAAGTAAATCAATTTAGATAAGTTATTATATCTAATTAAAGACCAACAAATCAAAACAAACATTCATTTTTATTGGAATAAATGTGGTAGCCTTAGTTTAGCTGTAACAAATAATTTCGAGTTGCGTCGTCGGTTTTAAAGTTATAATTAAATCAATTGTTTAAATAGGCGCCATCTTTAAAAGGGCTGGACTAAATTATGCTGGTTATTTTTTACAATTTGTTATATTGCATACGGACCCTTTGTGTACACACTAAGCAACTCTTTTTTGTTTAATTTTCGATCGAATTTAACAATGGACAATCTTAATGCTGGGTCTACATCAATAAAAATATGCGTTGTGTGTTAAATTTAATGTGACAATATTTACGACAGAAAATTACCACTAACAGTCAATAAATGTGTCAGAGTGTCTACAGTCTACACTGCTACGCACGCACACCACATTCAACACACACAGCCAGCATAACGCACACTTCTAACTTTATCAACCAAGCAATAGAAAATAACGGATCAAGTAGTTAAGTGAAGCGTATAGATGTTTATCTAATTAAAATAATATACATTACAATGAATATTATTGAAAATGGTTTTTAAGTGAATTCGGAAAAAGGGATCGGGTTGTTTTATTTGGTAAATAAAATGAAATACCATGTTTAATTTTCCAAACATTCCGTGTCGTGTTTGGTTGTCAAACCGAATAAAATATTTATTTATTTTGTTTCTAATTTGCAAAATGTAGTGGAAAGGCGTAAAGGCTGGGGGTGTCTGTGTAGTGCACCCGGCACAAAACTGAATAATTAATCCACAACAAGGTGAAGCCACCGGCTAAATAATTCCAACTCGCATTTCAAACCGGTTTCCTCTTCGCTTCCGGTCCTAATTAAAAACAAACCACTTAGAAACGGACTAATTTAGTGATAAAAGAGTCCACAAACAGAAGAACCTTTGTACAAGTGACAGTGTTATCACAAACACTCCACTTCATTAATTCCTTTCTTTTGCTTTGTAATTGTTTTTAGTTTTTAATAATTAAATAATATTTAATTATTAATAATTAATTATTTAATAATTAATGGTGCTTTGAGTAATAGAATACAAGACGGTACCATTTACTCGGTTACCCTCCCATAGGTAGGTGACCAAGTAAATTAGGTGTCACGTGACAAACATTTACTCGGTTACCCACCCATAGGTAAGGTAAGTGACCAAGTAAATTAGGTGTCACGTGACAAACATTTACTTGGTTATCCACCCATAGTTAGGTGACCAAGTAAATTAGGTGTCACGTGACAAACATTTACTTGGTTATCCACCCATAGTTAGGTGACCAAGTAAATTAGGTGTCACGTGACAAACATCTACTTGGTTATCCACCCATAGTTAGGTGACCAAGTAAATTAGGTGTCACGTGACAAACATTTACTTGGTTATCCACCCATAGTTAGGTGACCAAGTAAATTAGGTGTCACGTGGCAAACAATTACTTGGTTATCCACCCATAGTTAGGTGACCAAGTAAATTAGGTGTCACGTGACAAACATTTTCTCGGTTATCCACCCATAGTTAGGTGATTAAGTAAATTAGGTGTCACGTGACAAACATTTTCTCGGTTATCCACCCATAGTTAGGTGACCAAGTAAATTAGGTGTCACGTGACAAACATTTTCTCGGTTATCCACCCATAGTTAGGTGTCACGTGACAAACATTTTCTCGGTTATCCACCCATAGTTAGGTGACCAAGTAAATTAGGTGTCACGTGGCAAACATTTACTTGGTTATCCACCCATAGTTAGGTGACCAAGTAAATTAGGTGTCACGTGACAAACATTTTCTCGGTTATCCACCCATAGTTAGGTGACCAAGTAAATTAGGTGTCACGTGACAAACATTTACTTGGTTACCCACCCATAGTTAGGTGACCAAGTAAATTAGGTGTCACGTGGCAAACATTTACTTGGTTATCCACCCATAGGTGGCGTTACCCATTACCCATCTAGGGGGTGGTACCCATCATCCACTTAGGTGGTGTTACCCATTACCCACCTAGGTGGTGGTACCCATTACCCACCTAGGTGTTGTTAGCCATTATACCTAGGTGGTCTTCCCCATTATCCACCTAGGTAGGTAATCGAGTAAATTAGGTGCCACGTGGCAAACATATAAATACTTGTTTACCAACCCTATATTTGTTTACCATTTATATTGAATTCCTTTTTTTAAATAACTATTAAGATAAAGGGATATTTATTCAAAAAAAAAATAACTTTGGGACAAAGAAACATTAATCTTCCGTCCGGGTCAGGGGTAGTGGAGCCAGTACGCCGTACCGGTGCTGCTTTTTAGTGGATGGAAAATTACTTTTTTGCGTAAAATGTGTTCCCAAAACTTAGGAAATTCTAGTAGGTTTTTTTTTATGTTTTACTTAATATTTCAATGTAATTTCGTTGCTTGAATATGTATTGTTGAAGTAGCATAGAAAATATAAATAAATCATGTACTTACGTGTAACTATCGAATAGGTGTTTTAACCTTGAAGTTCCGCACCTAAAATAACTAAATAAAAAATAAATATAGATTTATCAATTTCTCGTTTTGAGATTTGTAGTATGTAGTGGTACTACTGTACTAAAACTATTGTTGTCTGATTAACTAATGTAGAGTGATTAACTTTTTCTTAATGCCTGCACATAATAATACAGTTTATTATAAAATCTTATTAAAACAACTCTTATCTTAGTAAATTTCATTGTATAACTAACTTTCTTCTTAAACTGTTCTATAACGTAAATGTTATATGGTTGTAAATGTGGAAGAGTAGTTGTAGGGTGTAGAGGCGACGTTGGTGCTACAGCGGGAAGCGAAGGGACTAGAAGTTTCCCCCACGGTGAGAGAGCTGGAAGCTACACTTGGATAGTGATATATTGTTTAATTAAGGTTAGGCCACGTGGCCTCCCTACTTTTCCTTTCCGTCTCCTAAATATGCTTTGTAATCATAATCATAATATTATGTAGAGATATTTCTCTCCTAATATATTAACACCTATTTTATTAGACCAATGACCAAGGTGCTTCCGTCCAACAGACCACACAAACTAATATATATTCATTGTTGCTTCCGAGCTTACCGAAGGTAACGGGAGCCATGTGATCGTTCTAAAGAAAGAAAGTAGTTTATGACTCCGATTCCAAAAATTCAAGACAGCAATCCGTGTTAAGACATCGGGGAACATTTTTGGTTACTCTGTCGCTCAATTTTTGCGAACCAACATATTTTAAATGCTACACGTCCAAATTTAATTAAATTTGTATAATAGGTCATAATTAGCCATATAAGTTTTAACCTTCTGAGGCCATTTGTTTCTCTTCCACATGCGCACAAACATACATTTTTTTACACCCATGTCTTCAAAAGTACTCATCAAATTGGGATAATTTGTCGAATATAGCCCGCAGATAGCTCCCAGATTAATTTCAGCCGTCTATGCTCTTTAACTTTTGCTAAATTGATACTTAAATAATTTATATAAAAATACCCGTTTTAAAAACTGGTCTTATATTCAACATTTTTTTTTCTTCTTTATTCCTTACCTCAATGGTTTCCATGTGCAAAATTTGGGAAAGATTGATAGACGGAAAGTGGTTCAAAATTGGGTTAGCGGAAATGTGCGATGAAACTTACAAAGCAGATTAATATAAGAACAGTAATTAATGTAAATAATTAATATAAAAATATCATTTTTGAATACTGGTCTTTTTTTTTTTTTTTTTTTTTTGGTTTCTGTATAATTTACCTCAATTGTTTTCATGTGCAAAATTTGGGAAAGATTGAAAGACGGGAAGAGGTTCAAAATTGGGGGTAATAGGTGTGCGATGAAACTTAGGAAGCAAAGAAATATGACGGCTTTTTTTTGTTTTGGTTTCTGTATTCTTTACCTTAGTTGTTTCCATGTGCAAAATTTGGGGAAGATTTAAATACAGGAAGTGGTTCAAAATCGGGGTAACGGGACCAGTAAAAATCAAATCAATTTTGACAGATAAAAAAAAAAACAGGGGTAACAATTAAGTAAATTAGACATTAATAGCTTGTAAAAAAGCATAAAATCAATAAAGTACGTGATAGGATGCGTGGAAGGAAGCTATGTGCCACACTAATTGGCAATCTATTTGTTTAAAAGATTCACGAAATCAGTAAATTTAAACACGTTACATGCCTTTTACGTTAGTTATAACAGCTGAAGATAGACGGAAGACAATTTTATTGCTGACATACATAGAAACTACACGCCTGCATATGTATGCTGACTTTTGAAAACTATATCAATAATGATTTGTCTGTTTAAATTCTTCATCTATGTATTGACATCGTATCTAAATTCAATTTTTTGTTGGAGTAATGAATTTTGTAAATTTTATTACCTATAACATTTAATTTCTTTTATATTGATTTATCGGCTAATATAAACAATTTTGTAAAACTAATTATTGATTATTAAATTATCATCGAAAATAAATAATCTGTGCAAGTTTCAGCTTTCTAGTTAGTCGGAAAATGGTCAAATTTATAGCTTTCAAAATTTGGAGACAACAAAAATAGACTGCCAATTAGTGTGGCACATAGCTTCCTCGCATCCTATCATGTACTATAACAATTATTGTTATATTACTTTATTGTTATATTGTTTATTTTGTAAAAACTATTAATAGTTTTAGCGATCTTTAACACTTCATAGCGGTGTCGCTGTTGGTTTTACTAAAAAATTGTATTTGAAAAAAATGTTTGTCTCATTGAATAGATGAAGTTAGATTTTTTCCCCGACCTAAAATTCCAATTTTAAATTTGAAGTTCACGTTTAAGTGAGCGTTTCTCGTGAACGCTTGAACGCATAACGTTGTCCAACGAACTCGTCCTGTGCATTGGTAAAATGAACATGTCTACCAAATTTCATCAAAATCGGTCGACATTTACTCAAGTTATCGTCGCACGTTTCATAATTCGCGGACACACAGACCGACAGACAGACAGACACGGAACCAAAAATGTTCCCTGATGTCTGAAACGGATTTCTGCCTTGGAATTTTTAAAATCGGAGGCATAAAACTTTTTTGTTCTCAAAAGTGAACACAATGCTTCCGTTACCTTCGGTAAGCTCGGAAGCAAAACAAACTAAGTAAGTAATTAATTTATTAAATTATAGTTGATTAAGTAATTAAATAATTAATTAAATACGTAATCGGTGTAAGTTTTAGGTTTCTAAGTAGTTGGAAGGTGGTGTCAAATTTAGATTAAAGATTTTCTAGACAAAGTGAAGTTATAGAAATGAGTGCGTAAAATAAAAAGAATAAGTTTGTTGGTCGAAATTAAGCAGTTTAAAGTTAAATAAATCAAACCCTTTCAATCTAAACGCGTTTATCTAAGTCTAAGATAAGTTTGTCGTTACATTTATATTTGAATGCTTAAAATCAATAACGTGTAATAGGGTTAACTATTATGCCCAAACAGTCTTAAATGTTATGTCTTATGTCTTACTAATGATACGTTGTACGGAGATGTCGGAGGGACAGTGTTGTAGTGAGTGACAGAGTGGGGGAGGAGTGACAGTGTTGCTGGGAGGGACCGAATGCCTGCGACCTACATTTTACATCTTAACTGTCAAAACCTGGTCTTGCTTTAGATTTGTTTATTAGTTCACCATAATTATTTTTGTCGATAATGATAACTTACTGGAAATGACATTTCAGGCTTGTTTTCATCTTCACTCGATGAAATATCTCGCAATGTTGTATTAGACTGTGTAAAGGTGTTTTTAGGGTCTGTAGGCAAAACCAAGGACCCTTATATTTTCCTACGTGTGTCTGTCCGTCCGTCCGGTTGCCTGCTCTCACGGCTACACCTTTCGTCCGATCACTTTGAAATTTGGCATGTATGTGTCTTGTACCTACCCACACATTAAAATATAACGACTTAAAAAAAAAAATAATTCCAAAAAATTAGGGTAAAAAAACTTAAGGGTTAAAATTTTCTTTTTTTTTCGACACTGTGAGGGGTATCATATGAAAGGGTACGCCAAGCTGATTACAAAAATATAATATAATTCTTTGGTTATAACTTTGATAGGGCGAGCGTATAGGCAAGTTTGAAGTGGGTGTGAAACGTGTCCCCCCCCCCCTCTATCTCGCTTATGTGAAGTGAAAAAAATCTGAAAAAATTTCTGAACATTCTTCGACCAAAAGTAAAGATACCACTTTTTGGAAATTTCGAAAAAAATATTATTTTATTTTTTATTGACAAAATACGTTTTTTTTATCATTTTGGTCTTTTCGATGTATTTATATGGTTGTTGTCCGGTTCAGTGGCAAAAAAATACTCTATCGGAGTGTGTTTTGAGAATATCAGACCCTTAGAATGGTTCAAAGCAAGCTTTTTAAAAAAAACACTGTTTATACACTTTACAGTTAAACACTATTAAACACTATTATATATAGTGTGGCCTACGGACCCTCGCTGTGTGCTGACTAGCACACACTTGACCTGTTTATTTCAATTCCAAGTCGAACTTATTTGTTATCCTATTTCCAGATAATTGTAATTTTTCTATTTGGTTTATCTTTTTTTTTCATTTCTTTGACATAAAAGAGTAAATCACAATCGGTTAAATTGATAACAGATAAAAGTGATTAAGCTTTATAAGACAATGCAACAGGTGAATTATTCATGTAAAGCGATCCATTCTGAATTTAACTACTTATCCCAACTTCATTCAACTACCGCTGACTATTACCCTTTTATTTATTTAAATACCTTTAAACTTTGTCGGAATTAAAACCCGAAGAAACATTAAACACTACATACAAAAACAAAGAATGGAATCAAAGAAAAATTGGATGATGGAGCAAACACTAACAACCTCTAGAATCTCTACCAAAATGGTTGCTGTCTATAACAAAATATCAGACGAGTAATACCCCACAAATGTTGTCAATGAAACCGCGCCATACCTGTTCTTATACATACTTTGAAAAATACAACAAAATTAAGTTATGGCCGTTACGTCGTACTGAAAAATGTAAAAAGAGTCGGCTGTTTTGTACAACTACCAACATTACAAAAAGAATCATCTAAATTTTTCTTTTTTTAAAAAAAATTAAGTCCAGTTACTAAGAAAGAGTAGGATATATACTAAACTGTGAGTGAAACAAGGTTAGAGGAAAATGAAAAGTAATTATTTCTGTATGCTAGAAAAGGATAGAGAAAATAATTGCAAGATAAAAAGAACTTTTTATACACTACGTTTATAAATTTTCTGTCATAAATCATAAATTTGAAACCCGTCAATATGAAGATTGTAAATATGGATATGTCAAAACAAATAAAATAACTTTCCATACATCAAAATTTGCTGAAAACGAATTAAATTCTGCTGAAATATGGCCAAAAGTATTAAAATAATGCGTTGTCATCGTGTTCTAAGCTGCTCTAAAAATTTCAAATGTCTAGCTACTCGGGAAGTTAGTTAAAAATCGATTGCAAGATTTGTACTGGACACACAAACAAACAAACAAACATACAAACAAACAAGAAAGCAAGCTAATAAAAACGTTGTAAAAAAGGAGGAGAGGATGGGTAATTTTAGACGTTTGTTTACTTCTCACGACATACTTGTTTTTTATTTCTTTTCTTTAAATTTTATATATTATAAATGAACATTTGTAATACAGTCGCCTCTGTAGCCCTATGGTACTAAGTGCGCTTCACTTGTGACTGGTCATGAGTTCGAATAGGGCCGGATGCATTTTTTTTTTCCCCCCAAACAAAACTCATAACTTTGATATTCGATAACAGTTCATTTTCACAACTACTAGAACTCATTAAATATTAGTTCTAGCACATGGTTTTTCTTTTTAGGGTCCGTATAGGCAAAATTAAGGACCCTTATATTTTCCTGCGTGTGTCTGTCCGTCCGTCCGGTTGCCTGCTCTCACGGCTACACCTTTCGTCCGATCACTTTGAAATTTGGCATATATGTGTCTTGTACCTACCCACACATTAAAATATAACGACTTAAAAAAAAAATTTCCAAAAAATTAGGGTAAAAAAACTTAAGGGTTAAAATTTTCTTTTTTTTTTCGACACTGTGAGGGGTATCATATGAAAGGGTACGTCAAGCTGATTACAAAAATATAATATAATTCTTTGGTTATAACTTTGATAGGGCGAGCGTATAGGCAAGTTTGAAGTGGGTGTGAAACGTGTCCCCCCCCCCCCTCTCTATCTCGCTTATGTGAAGTGCAAAAAATCTGAAAAAATCCTGAACATTCTTCGACCAAAAGTAAAGATACCACTTTTTGGAAATTTCGAAAAAAATATTATTTTATTTTTTATTGACAAAATAAGATTTTTTTTTATAATTATGGTCTTTTCGATGTATTTATATGGTTGGAGTCCGGTTCAGTGGCAACTAAATACTTAATAAGAAGTTTGTTTATGTGTGTCAGAATATCAGACCCATAGGATAATTCAAAGTAATCTTTTTAGCATTTTAAAAAAACACCGTGTGCTGACCAGCACACACTTGACCTGTTTATTTTCTTTTTACCATGTATTTTTAAATTTTAAATTTATTTTAGTTACGTAGTTGTTGTGGAGATTATTTATTAATAGTTTTGACAAATTTCTTATGTTTAAAGAAAGCTTTGCTAACTTTTACTTTGGATTCCTCCTCTGAAGATATATTACAGGCCTGATGATGTTCCTCAAGGGATGAAATATAGCTACCTAATTGAAAATAAAATAATTTTCGACTAAAGACCCCCTGCAAGACTCAACACGAAAGATAACTATTAATTATAGGGGACTACTACTTATAAGATAGATGTTTTCGATTCATCGATCTTCGAACCCGATGAGCAAAAAAAAACGTTGGTGTTCCAAAATTTTACCTCGACCCAAACAAAATATCACCAATTTCGCAGTTTTTGTTAATTTTTTTTTTCTCGATATTTTTTTATTTCGATGTTTGTTAGGATCAACATTGATGTGGTCGATATATCGACACTACAAATATCGATGTTTTTTTATTAATCGACTTCTATGTCTCTATACTACTGCAGAGTGTTAGACCTATCGAGATAAATCACGTTTTTATAGCGAATTGTCCTAAAAATAATAATTCGGTAAAAAGCTGACCTATAACACCGAAATGGATATTGTTTAGTGTTACAATTATTCCCATTCATAAGCCATAAATTGATTTAAATAGATTCATATTGCCAAAAAAGTCTTATAAAAGGCTTTTGCAAAAAAAAAAAAAAAAATAGCAAAATGAATATTAAAAAGCCCCCTCCATCTTTCATATGATGCAGTGTGCGGGCAATGCCTCGTATGAAATGAAGCGGACGTAATTTATTCAAAACCCTGACACATTAATACAAACAACTTAAAATGTATAATTAGTTATATAATTATCTCAGGGCCGTAACTACCACCGGGGCAACCGGGACAGTGCCCCGGGGCCCCCAATCCCGGGGGCCCCCGATCCTACGGCCCTATTTGGATTTCAATGGGCAAAACGAAATAATGTGAATTTGAAAAGCCGTTTATCAAAAAAAATCGTTTCAGGAAAGAATAATTATGGACTATCATCAAACGGTTTGTTTTGAAACTAGGGGGCCCCTAGACATTTACAGAAAAAGATTCAATATTTTCACGCACCATGGGGCTTTTTTGAGGACTATTACACAGTGAACATAAAAAATTCTTACACAATATAATGTTCACTTTTATCAGAGTTTTTTCCTTAAACTGTTACGAAGAGATCGTATAAGTTATATATGTATTCATGTAGTAGCCTAACTAAATTAACCAGGAGATAGGTGAGGATTTAGCTATAGAATAGAGGCTAAATTAGACATTTTCGATTTTGGGTCATGTGCAAAATAAAATACTATAGACGTGGGTAAATTTGACCTCTAGAATGCATTAAAACACGTTTTGAGGCGTTATTTTTCAAAAACAATCCGGGGGAAGGACCCCCAAACCCCCCTTTTTCTGGGGAGGGGTATCCCCTCGACACCACGAAGGGCCCCCAGAATAATCTTGCCCAGGGCCCCCAGAATAATCTTGCCCAGGGCCCCCAAGATTGTAGTTACGGCCCTGAATTATCTTAAGAAAAATATAATTTGTTTGACGAACGCGTGATGTTTAGATAAATGATGTGGTCCGTGTTACTCTGTATTATAATATTGTGATGAACTAGAGTGCAAAATGTTTCTAAATTACCCAGAGTTCTACAGTTATAAATTAATAATAATATATTTATATGGGTTTGTAGTGAGGCGCTACACCTGGCCTTTACTTGTTAAACAACTAAGTAGTTTTATATTGGCTGACAAGGTGAGATAGGAAACAATTTAGTGTTAAGTGTTTCTGCGCAGCTGTTTGCCTTATACAGTTCTCTGACTTTGGACTTACTCTATCATTCTCAAGTTATTAATTGCCAATATATATTTGATCTGAAAAAAAAAAAACAATTATTGCTTCGCAAGTTGTTTCACTCATATTTTTATAAATGTGTTCACATAAATATATACCAACACGTACTAAAAATAAGATGGTTAAAATTATTAATTTGTGTTTTATTATTATTTATTTGCTATAGATGTATTAAGGTTAATTCCGAAATTGGCGCAGGTTGAGCAGCTGGTTATAGTTAGTTGGAATTTCCTTCAGATCTTCTCACCTGCTGTTTGGATTATTTTTTCGTATTAAATATATATGTAAAGAAAGACGTAAATTAAAATGACCTTTTTTTTTAATTAATATTTCTTTTATTTCTACGCTAAGCGACTCAGCTGATTATCTTAGCTTAGTTTAATTAAATATATGATTGTATGCTTTCTGTCGGCACGTCTTAAATACGTTTATTGCCTCCGAGCTTATAACGTTATTAGGTTTGTTCCAACCCCCCCCCCCCCCTAATTTTACCGTCCTTTGGATCTGGGAATCGTTTAGGACAGGTGACAGGTTCTATACGCATGCGCTAACCTTGTACTGTAATATAATCACGTCAGGCTGGAACGCGCTTAGGACTATAATTCGCACCGTATTAAAACCATTATAGGAAACCTAAGAGTAAGAGAACCTTCATGTTGATATGGTTAAAGGTTGACATAACTGCGCATGTCATACAAACCAGTACTTGGTATTGTCAGAGGATCGTTTGGACGGTACAGTAAACGGTTCGCAACGGGTTGGAACAGTTTGGAGAACGGTACGGAACACTGTCACAAGTCAGCTTGGAACTGCTATTATCCATAGCGCATGCCCGTGAAGATTCCGCGGACGGTTCACTGCTTAGTTGGAACAAACCTATTGTGACAGTTCCGATACCTTCCTCTCGTCCTATTTCGAATGATGTAATGATTTTATGCCTTTCCAACATATATTATTGTCAAATTTGTTTACCCCCCCCCCCCCCCCTCCCCTCACTTTTTAAATCTGTCACAACTGTGACCGAGCTTACCGCTTTGCTTCCGAGCTTACCGAAGGTAACGGAAGCTATGTGATCGTTCGGAAGAACAAACATTTTAGGTCTCCCATTTCAAAAATTCTTCGACATAAATCCGTTTCAGACTTAAGAGAACATTTTTGGTTCCGTGTCTGTCGGTCTGTCGCCCAATTTTTGCGAACCAAATAGTTGTTTTAGAGTCGTGGTTTTTAAATTTTCCGATGTATAAGGAATCTTCTTCAATCATATGTGAACTGACTTTAGAATTTGAGTGAGTTGGGGCACGGGCGATGACTTAGGTAAGCCCATGAATGTGGTGTACTGTGAAGTGACCGATTTCCGTAGCTGCCGGAACAGAGCAAATCGAGGCCTCAGCTGAAGCACTAGAGAGACGGAGAAATACCGGATTCCCTGGAGATTACTCGATAATTGATGAGAGTGGATTGTAGGGGGGGTAATCAAGTGAGGGAGAGATAGGGTCATGTCATTTCTTCGTCTCCCTAATCTCCCTTTTATCATTAAGTCAACATCATTTAACCACGAATAATTACTCTTGATGAAAGAAAACAAACAGAAACAGCAAATCCAACAAGAGACCATTCAAAACTTAAAGGGCCCTTTAAGCGGTCATGAATTTGATTGTCAACCAAGTTGACACAATCTACAGTTTGTTTACATTTTTTTGGATGAGGTTTTTGGGTTAAAAATTATTGAAGAATTGTTATGCCTCATACCTCGTCATTATCAATTATGTTAAGAAGATGCTCGACCCACATGAATTTTTACTTTCCATCATCTATGGTAGGAAAAGTTATGTTTTCAAGTGTGATACTTTTATGAGATTACGATACTTTTTACAAAATTTGAATTAGTCTCTTTTATATATCGAGGAAAGAATTAGTAGTATAATATTTTATTTAAACTATTTTATCTAGGATTGTTACTGTTATGAAATATAAACATTGTATCTCTGTTTAGATGCGTAGAAAGTGATTCTTTACGTAATTGTATTCATTGCGCATGCGCGTCTCATAGTTCTGAAGAATCTCTTTTTTCCGCCCTAGAGCGGTAAAAAATAAGAATTCTTCACCTTAACGCACGATTAGTGAGTTTGTTTACATTTAACAAAACTAATTTGCTGTTTGTTTAATAAAAGTAACTGTTTATGCATTTTTTTTTTTTTTTTTTTTTTTTTTTTTTTAATGAAAATCAATGTGTGATTTAAGTGATTATGACGAATATGGGGAGAATAATACGCCTCCCGAAATAATTAATTCTGCTCAAAATACAACTAATGAATTAATATCATCTTTATCAAAAGAGAAATACGAACTTACATACAGGAAGTTTATTATTTTTTCTCTGTATTTATTATTAAAACTAGCTGGGTACCCGTGCTTCGCTACGGAGTGTTATAATAATTAGATAAGTTTATAAACAACCATAATGAAACATTATAAATTATTTTACTATGCAAGAATATCTAGATTCTACCTCTCCCACCTATTTCTATACCCCCTCCTCTTTGATAAGCAAATTTTTAAACATCCTAAATCCCCCCCCCCCTTAGTATCATAGTAAAATATGACAAAACCAAACATAAAAACTATTACTCTACTCTTAAAGATCTTTTGCATCATCAATGGTATTCATGTCATTTTCCTTTTGCTTTGAAGTTCAAGTGGGCAAATTTTTATCGACATCGAACTAGAGCTGTAGATTTGTATAAAGAACATAAACCCACATACGTTGATTTTTATATATATATAGCTATAAATTTCCATTTCACCCCCTCCTAAATAAAATTGTACATAACAACGATTACTTTTCTCTTAAAGTGCTTTTCAACGATATGCATGATATGAAGGGAATCCATTACTTCGACATTTTTACACCGTACCCCTTTGTACCAAAATTTAAATTTCGAAAATTCATGTAGACAGTGACCTACCCCTTGCTTTGAAGGGAAAGTGAGTAAATATTCATCAAATTAGGATAAAACTGTAGATTTGTATAAAAGACAAACCCTCATACAGACACTCTTCTTTTTTTTATAAGATATAGCTATATTTTTCCATTTTACCCCCTCCTAAACGAAAATACATATGACAGAACTGTACATAACAACAATTAATGTAATCTTAAAGAGCTTTTCAACGATATGCATCATAAAGGGTATTCAGTCCTTTGACCCCGTATTCATTATTGTACCCTGTTCCCTGTGCACCAACATTTAAATTTCGAAAATTCATGTTGACACTGATTTTTTCTTCCTTTGAAGGTTAAGTGTGCATTTTTTGATCGAGATCAGACTAAAACTATGGATTGTATAAAGAACATACACACATACGTTGACTTTTAGATATATTTTTCCATTTACCCCCCTAAATGTACGTAAAAACAATTATTGTACTCTTAAAGAGCTTTTCAACAGTATGCATCATGAAGGGTTTTCAACTTTGACATTTGTACCCCGTACCCCTGTGTACCAAAACTTAAATTTCGAACATTCATGTAGACAGAGATCTTCCCCTTGCTTTGAAGGTCAAGTGAGCAAATTTTCATCGAGATCGAATTAAAACTGTTGATTTGTATAAAGAAAATTAACACAATCACACATACGTTGACTTATATAGATATACATTTCCATTTTACCCCCCTCCTAAATGAAAATATGACAAAAACGTTGTTTAAGCATTGTTGTAGCAATTAATGTACTCTTAAAGAGCTTTTCAACGATATGCATCATGAAGGGTATGCATTACTTTGACATTTGTACCCCGTACCTCTGTGTACCAAAATTTTAATTTCGGAAAATCATGTAGGCAGTGACCTTCACCTTGTTTGGAAGAAAAAGAGTGTAAAAATGCATCAATTTGGGATAAAACTGTAGATTTGTATAAAATACATTCTCTCATATAGATACTCTTATTCTTTTATTTATAGATAAAGCTATATTTTCCATTTTACCCCCCTCCTAAATAAAAATATGACAAAACTATACATAACAACAATTACTGCACTCTTAAAGAGCTTTTCAACGATATGCATCACGAAGGGTATTCATTACTTTGACCCCGTATTCATTACTTGTACCCCGTACCCCTCTGTACCAAAATTTGAATTTCGAAAATTCATGTAGACCTTGATTTGCCCCTTGCTTTGAAGGTCAAGTGTGCAAATTTTCATCAAAATCAGGCTAAAACTGTAGATTTGGATAAAGAACAAATAAGATATAGCTATATTTTTCCATCTTACCCCCCTCCTAAATGAAAATATGACAAAAGTGTACATAACAACAATTACTGCACTCTTAAAGAGCTTTTCAACGATATGCATCACGAAGGGTATTCATTACTTTGACCCCGTATTCATTACTTGTACCCCGTACCCCTGTGTACCAAAATTTGAATTTCAAAAATTCATGTAGACCTTGATTTTTTCCTTGCTTTGAAGGTCAAGTGTGCAAATTTTCATCAAAATCGGGCTAAAACTGTAGATTTGTATAAAGAACAAACACACACACACACACACACACACACACAGGATATATATATCAGGATATATATATCAGGATTTTTACCGATAGTAAAATTACATTACAATCATTAAGAAACCCTACTAACCATCTTCCCCTCATTGAAGGCATTAGGAATATTCTTTCGGCTCTGACAGAAGTTGCAAATATTTCTTTTTCATGGGTTAAGGCTCATGTGGGTATTGAAGGCAATGAGCACGCTGATAGTTTGGCTAAGGCTGCTTCGAGGCTAGACCCTGCGCTGGCTCATTACCATATGTTTCCTTTAACTTACTTGAAGCAACACGCAATATTAGACAGCAGAAAGCGTTGGCAGGATCTTTGGAGTATTTCGTCAACCGGAGCTGTTACTAGACAATTTATCCCTTCAGTTGACTTCAGATTCTCTCTCAGATATATGGAAATATCCTACCAGCTCTCCCAGTTCCTGACCGGCCATGGTAAATTTAGGGAATATCTTCACAGGTTCAACATTGAGCCCTCTCCAGCATGTAGCTGTGATGATGTATCACCCCAGTCTGTACATCATGTGCTGTTCAACTGTAGCCTGCTTGATCCAGGAAGAATTGCACTCCTTAGAGCTGCTGTAAGTCTAGGAGAACCATGGCCGCCACCTCTTCACCACCTTCTGAAAAAACAATTCCTACCATATTTCATTACCTTTGTTCATTTTTCCTTTAATTTATTGTTTCCTTAAGGCCCTTGCGCCAATAATATTAACATAACTTGCCATAATTTTATTTATCTTGATTATTGCATTAAGCTCATTCATTTGTAAATATGTTGTTTATGTACCAATCTTGTTTGATCATATGGCTTTTGATTAGTTTGTTGTTTAAATCTTTTGTTTTTTGTTATTTGTTATTCATTCTAGTAAGCATTATATTATAACCCTTTGTTACGTGATTTATTTTAAACTATGCACATCAACATTCTTTTAACTGTGATATTTTTGTGTGTAATTAAGTTTGTACATAAGTGCCTATATTAATTTGAATATTTTTCCGTTCTTGTTATTGTTACTAACTTGTTTTTACTACGCCTACAGCAACTTCCAATTGCTGTTAATTTTATTATTTATCTCTCCGTCATTGTTGTTATCGGTGTGTATTGTCCTACTTAAGCCACTTTTAAATTTTATTGTGACCTTTAACCGCATGTAGTACTAACTGTGGAGCATGCTGTAATTTGATATATAAAAAAAAAAAAAAAAAAAAAAAAAACACACACACACATACGTTGACTTTTATATATATAGATATAATCGTAGATAAAGTACGGTACGCAACTCGTGCGAAAACGGCATTTTGCATTGCTCGTGTGGTTTTACTACCCTTGCTATCGCTCGGGTGCAAACTCCACACTCGCATGCAAAATGCTACTTTCCGCACTCGACGCGTAATGTACTATTTCATACAGTTGTCCGAGAAAGTGGTTGTTATCGCACTCAAAATAGTACGCAAAACAGCGGATTCCTGCACTTACTACTTTTCCGCACTCCAGTGTTCCAACTTACGAACATAAAGAACTTAAATCTAAACAAAGATTAAATAATCCAAATTATAATAATAATAACGATGACAACTAATGATTATTTTTTTTAAAACTACATGATTTCAACACTATTTATCAAATATAAAAAAGTAAAGATAGACAATCTGCAAAAAAGAATCGAATGTGATGAGTAAGTGTTATGATGAAAATAATAACAGTGCTTGGTCAGGTTTGCTGAATTAGGCAAAAAAAATGGCCTGTCTGGCGCTTGGTCTGTTTATAGCCTGTGTGTAGCCAGTGTTCTGACTGGCTATAAACAGAACAGCTGGTTTAGTTGATACTTTAAAACCTTTTATATGTTGATGAACACTCAATTATTTTATATTTTATTTACAGATTAAAAAATTAACTGTTGGAAAAATTTAATGTGCAACTTAAGCTTTAAGTGTCTTTGCTGCACGCTGCACTCGAGGAACCTTTCCGCCCTCGCTCGTGCGTTGCGGCTCGTGCGTAAATATTTCTCTTGAGTGCAGCAAAGTGCCACTTTGCTGCACAGAACTAGTTGTAAAAATAACTATAAAATTAAGATTAAAAGTTATGACAATGATGAGAGCAATCATTTGAAGAAATTGATATTATTATAGAATATAATTTGTTGAGTTATTCATGAATTTAAGAAAAGCTTGATAATGACCTATGGAGGCACTGAATTAATTTGATGAGAATTTAGAAGTTTTTATTTATACTGCTACCTAATAGACCTTGAAGGATTTTCTTTTTGAAACTAAAATATCGATTGAGGGTGATATACAGCACTACTAGATAATCAATACCTAAATAAGAAAATTATTAGATTCAATTTCGCCAAAACTAAAATTTAGGAGGAAAACTTGTAAATTACGAACGACCTAGACGCAGAGCTAAATCTAAAGGGAGAAATTTTCGTTTAAGGGAAAGAAGAAAGAAGCGTTGAACGCCCCATTTTAGTCGCTATCTCCAAGGTTGATGCCGGAAACTGAGGGGGGCACCCACCCTTGTTCTTTATTATACCTCAGGGTATGAAATAGAACACTCAATGTAAATCCAGCCCTCAGGGGAGTGTTAACTTTTACACCCCTCCAACAAAAAAATATTTTCCATGCTTTCAGTTACTTTGTCATATCAACAGTGTGAAATAAAATTCTCACCTGTACTTTTTTTTTCGTTGAATTTAGACTTTAGACAAGCGGCAGATTGTACTGAGGAAACGGAAACAGCGCACATCTGTGAATCATACGTTCTTCTTCAGAGCTAAAGCAAAACCAGCGCCAATACCAATGCATTAAAAAATTTCGTTATCAATATTTCGTTTATTATGATAAAAGTCGAGATCGTTGGATTTTTTTTTGAAGTGAAACTTCTTTGGCGGCGGTAGAGTGAATTTTTTCATATAGTGAAATCGTGTAACGGAGTTTGCGATTCGAGACTCGTCCAAGTGTAACATTTTTACAGATGATTAATTGTATTATATCTATTTAAAGACCAGCAAATCAAAACAAACATTTATTTTATTGGAATAAATGTGGTTGCCTCAGCGTAGCAATATATATTTTTTTAAAAATTAAATTTCCCATAACCATTTCTTAATTCTGAAATAATAAATTCGTCAACAAATGAAAGAGAGCAATGCATTCTAGAACTTAAGTTTCACTTCTAATGCGTGAGAGCCTCACGCATATTTTTTTTTATCATTCTCGGTAAAACGACTAGAGCTGTGGCACTGGTGTTTCAGTGAACATACATTTTTTCTCAAATAGTAAATCTCACCCCCCCCCCCCCTAACTTTACTAGTAATTAACTCATTACTATGAAGGACCGCAGTCAGATCTCAGAACTCAGTGTGTTTTAGTCTTTCAATATTTCGTATTATTTTATCAACAAATTTACATGTTCGAAGATAATTTGTATTGTTTTGTGGTTATATTATGTCTATAACAAATATAACTCACTAAGAAATAAATTATTCATTTATTTCTATTAAATGTGTAATAGTTCATTACGCGTCGAGTGCGGAAAGTAGCATTTTGCATGCGAGTGTGTGGAGTTTGCACCCGAGCGACAGCGAGGGTTGTAAAACCACACGAGCAATGCAAAATGCCGTTTTCGCACGAGTTGCGTACCGTACTTTATCTACGATTGTTAGATTTAAATAATAAATACAGAGAAAAATAAACTGGCTGTATGTAAGTTCGTATCTCTCTCTCTCTTGATAAAGATGGCATTAATTCTTGTGTTGTATTTTTTGCCGAATTAATTATTTCTGGAGGAGTATTATTCTCCCCATTTTCGTCAAAGTCACTTGATTCACTCATTGTTTTTCACTAAAAACTCGATATAAACAGTTACTTTAATAAAAGAAACTCGCTAATCGTGCGTAAAGCTGAAGAATTCCTCTTCTTTACCGCCCTAGGGTGGTTAAGAAGAGGAATTCTTCAGAACTATGAGACGCGCATGCGCAATGAATACAAGAACGTAATGAATCACTTTCGTCGCATCTAAACAGAGATACAATGTTTATATTTCGAATCAATCGTAGATAAAATAATTTGAAATAAGAACATAGTAAATATTTGAGAAAAGAAAGAAATAACATTGAACTTGAGATGAGAGTGGAGAAGAAGAAGAAGAAGTTAGTTACAGTTAAAACAACGATACAAGATAAGAGACCAGTGTTGCTAAACATTCAGAGTTAGCCCCTCAGTTTTTAATTTAATTTTTAAACGAAGAACGAGCCCTTCTATATTATGTTCTATGTGTTCAGAAAAATCATACCCCAAGGCGAAATCGAGAAATTAATTTTAAGCTCCAAATTTGGGGGCGCTACCCCCCCAAAAACAGTGAAAAAACGTAAAACAAAATTATTTCTCGTAAACGGTTCCGACGATTTTGATTTTAAAAAATCTTAAATGTAGTCCATTTAAATACGAATCTAACGATATGAGCCGTTTTCCCGGGATAAATCTAGTTCCTGAGAAAATAGCTTTAAACGCGGACAGAGAGAGGCCGGGTTCAGTTCCCCGCCGAAGGGAAGTTGTTTTTATGATAAATTTCGATGAAATGTTCAATAATAATGAAATGTACCTACGAAAACTAATAAATGGAAAAAACTGGGCTAAGTAATTTTGAACTCGTATATGAGAATGTTTGTCTGAGTTGTCTCGGACCGATTTTTTAATTTTACTTCCTCCGGTGAGGCCTTTGTTTTATCATAATGAGTTGGCTACTGTTATCAGTTTGTTTGGGTCCTCAAACTTCACATTAAACGGCGTTTATGTTTTTCCATACTTTTGTCTCTTTTTTTCTTAAGACTGGTGGAACTATGAGATGGTATTTTCTAGAATGGAGGATGTCCTTGGCGGGTTGGTTGCACTATGCAGTATGCAGTATGGGACGGGACCAGTGTAGTGTGTTAGGGAACTGACCAGGGTCAATGTTCTCAAGTAGAGGGGAGCTAGATGTGGCTCGTACCCTTGGCCTCCCCCGTGTAACTTATCTACCGTGCACGAGGCCTTACCCCTGAGCGCACAACACGAAAACCCCCGAACAACCCGACTTTTTTATGGTGTACTTCGCCTTGAATCCACGCCAATACTTGTAGAAGACGAGCTAAACCAATCAGGGAAATTAAAAAGAAATAAACAAGTCCTTCAATATAATAGTATTACTTTAAAATGATTATTTGAAAATGCTTCATTTATGAGTTTAAATAGAAGGAAGTTCAAATGAATATACCTAGCGATTGTTACGATTAGTATGGTTACGATTAGTATTGTTACGATTAATATTACTACGATTAGTATTGTTACGAATAGTATGGTTTCGATTAGTATTGTTACGATTAATATTACAACGATTAGTATTGTTACGATTAGGATGGTTACAATTAGTATTGTCACGATTAATATTGTTACGATTAGTATTGTTACGATTAGTATGGTTACGATTAGTCTTGTTACGATTAGTATGGTTACGATTAGTATTGTTACGATTAATATTACTACGATTACGATTAGTACTGTTACGAAACAAGAAGACAATTCATTTACTGATTTAAGTTTTAATCCTTCATTGATTTCTTTGATTCTTTTGATCTTCTTCATTGATATCTTTAGAAGTCAAATTTGAAGCACTTACGTTTTTCTTTTAATATGAGTGGTAGAATAATATTATAAACAGTAGAGTCTCGCTAATCCGATTTTGATGTGACAGGCCACTGTCACCGGAAGTCCGGATTAGAAGTTTTAAAATGTTTATAAAACTAGTTTTAACTGGGTAAAATGATTGAAATTGATGTTTTTACCATAAATCATAAATGTGACAGTTTTGTCTCAACGTCTCAGTATATAAACCTACAAATTGATTTAGGATAAAAACTTATTGATAAAAATTCAAAGTTTATTGATTGTACATTATTAGAAAATTATTGAGATCCGTCTTGATTAACCGGATGTCCGGACTAGCGGGGTCTGATGGATTAGAGAGACTCTACTGCTTATATTATTCTACCACGATGTGAATATAATCTATGATATGTCATTCAAGCTATCTATGCTACGCGTGCGAGCTATGAGAGCTGAGCAAGCTATATTTAGGTGGGGTGGGCACACAGAAAACGTTGTTTTTTAGTTTTGTTCGTCATGTTAGGAAGGACCACAGTAGCTCTGATGAAGAGCTGTTGCTTTTATTGCCTGTATGTGAGCAGAAGAAGAAAAGAAAGTGGGTGCGGTGCATACATTGAACAGTAAAAGAAACCATTTTTTGGGAATTTCATCACATGATGGTGGATCTTAAACAAGATGAAGAGAAACATATCGAAGATGCGTCGCCGACGTAGCGTAACTAGTCAGCGTAGTGTCGCGTTCAGTGTGGCATTATACTTTCGGTATTATTAACCGTCAAAGTTTAAAAAATCAAAAATTGATAACTTCAAAATGGCGGCCAATATCAAAATGAAATTTAGTGGGCTTGTTTGTCATACAGAGAGGGTACATTCGTGCCAAATTTCAACTCGATCTGGACCATTGTCGATTTATTACGATTTTTTTAAAAAAATTTTGCTGACTCAACAAACTGGGTTCAAGATGACGTGGAAAGTTGATTTTCCGGGCGGCACCACTACAGGTAAGGACTGATTTTTCTGCCAAGTTTCAACTCTCTAGATTAAATACCTTGGGCGCTACGATGATTACACACATACATACAGACGTCATGCTGAAAACCACTCAGGAGGTCTTAAAAACACCCAAAACGGATAATTCCGTTGAAATCTCGAAAAAAAATTGTTTGGTGAAAACAATACTTTTCCTACTATAGGTAGTGAGGAAAAGTAAAAAAAAACTTAAAATATTAGAAGAGGACTTGAAGTGAAGGTTTCATACAGGTTATGAAGCGGTTCCGCGAAAATTATGCTTTGGAACTAACTTTTTTCGGATCCGCAAGAAGAAGACCCATAGATAAATCAGGTGGCGTGGAGATCCGCTAGCTGTGAACCCACCTTAAGAGGTATAGAAGTTTAGAACGTAAAGCAAGAAGCAGAGAGAAGAGTAGTGAGACCTGACCTGGGTCAACTACTCCGCGGTCATTTACTTCTTCGCTTATTATTACATCCTACACCTTCTACCACCTTCTACAAACTCACCTACTAAAGTAATTCTTCTTTACCCCCCTCCCTCTACTAGCTTCGGGTGTTTTAACAAACGGTACCTGAAGAGTGACACTGTCATTGTTTAGGCTGATAAATTAAATTAAATCAAGCTTGGATCAAGGAAGAATGAAAGACCGGATGTGCTCGCAGCTAATTAAATTATCCTGCCCCCTCAAGCCCCAGTCTGCTCCTTCTCTTTAATTATTATAACGATAATCTAATTATCGACCTCTGCCACGAGACATCGTTCTTTTCTTAAAATATTTTTAGTCTTGCTTAAGGCCTGGCCAGGTACCGATCAACTTCTACTATTTGGGATCCCATCTATCTAATGCATTTTCTTTGTATGTATTGTATTGAATATTTATCTAACTTTGTCCATAACTTCTTTCGAATAAAATAATTCTATCTTATCATGACTATAGTCGATTACTTTAAACATATCAGCTGATCATTTATTTCATTCTTTTAACTTGTAATCTTCTCTCTCACTTATCTCCGATTAATAATAAAATTAATTAATTATCAATTTTTATAACTGATAAAAAATTCTTATAACTTATTTCTTATAACAATTCTTATAACTGATCTTACCATAATTAAACTATATCTTTTATGTTAAATTTTTTCTTTTTTTACAAACTAGATCTAGATCTTAATTATTTTTTGCTTGGTTAACCTTATGATTTTATATTGTGAGCTCATTATATCATAACATTGTAATACCTATCTTTTTGATTATTAAACCAGGGTAATCAAATTTGTTTGTTTTTCGTTGCCTTTTTTTCTAATTTAACTCCTAATTTCCTTCTTTTTATTTAATGTTTTGTTCTATTGTCACTAATAGAACTGGTCCTTTGGTTTTAATCACTTCTCCAGCGACCTTCCACAGTGGCAGAATTGAGTAATATTGCTGCCCTCATCTGTCCTGTACAGTCATACTAGTGCAAACGTATCAGTGTTGTTATAAAGCCTCGTCTAGACTGCCGATCCGAACACGGGAAACGAGCCGAGCATGTTCGGTTCGGCTTTCTAGTGTCGATTTAAACACGCCGAGCAGAACATTGGAAAGGCCGAAATCAGCACGATCCACAACAAACGGCCGAACATAATTTTTTGTTTCAAGAAATATTAGTTTAATAAATACTTTTTCATTTAAATTCGTATTTATAGATTGTGTACAGATGTATAATTATGAGAGTGTTAGTGAGATACGGTCTAAAGAAAAAAAACTAAGTTTTTACCAACTAGTTTCGTAAAATATATTTACATCATCAGGGTAACTTACATATGGGCTTTTAACTTACAATTTTTTTATTTTATTAATATAAACAAACCTATTTTTATTATAATATAACAAAAATTATTATATTTTTGTTATAATATAACAAAAATTCAAAAGGTTAAAATAAAATTAAAAATAAGGCTGATCAGTCATATTTCGAAATAAAAGGATTTTAAAAAATTGATAAAAGGCATATAAATAAAAAAAACCCTGGACGAGGCTTAAACATCTTCATTTTGTTAAATTTTAAATTATATGTGATTCTACAAAGTGATGTTCAGCGCTGTTCGTGGTCAATGCTTAAACTAAGTCGATACAGTTTAGTTTTCTTTATTTACCAATGAGTTAGTGCGCTCTGGTGTCGATTATAGTGAATTATTATTATTGTTATTAGTTAGTGCGCTCTGGTGTCGATTATGGTGAATTATTATTATTATTATTAGTTAGTGCGCTCTGGTGTCGATTATGGTGAATTATTATTATTATTATTAGTTAGTGCGCTCTGGTGTCGATTATGGTGAATTATTATTATTATTATTAGTTAGTGCGCTCTGGTGTCGATTATGGTGAATTATTATTATTATTATTAGTTAGTGCGCTCTGGTGTCGATTATGGTGAATTATTATTAGATATTTCGTAGATCCTTCTCGAAACCCTTATGCCGAGCGTGATGTGTCCGTCCGTCCGTCGCTCTTTGGTTATAACATCTTCAGAACTGTTCGATCAGTTGCTTGATAATTATATTGATAATTAATCAAAAACCGTTTAAGCTAAAACGTTTAAATTTGAAATACTGGTGATGGTTGTTCATAATTAGCCTATTATTGGTCCTACATATAAGTTTCAGTACTTCTTTAGATTGTTACTTCCCTTCGTTGTTTTAGATTAAAAATGACTACTAAATAACTATCAAGAAAAAGGGATGTTTAGTTCAATGTACTTTAGGACAAAGGAATATCCCACTTCTATTCTGATTAGGGGAGTAACAGTTTAAAGAAGAACATTCAGTACATCTTTTTTACATTATTACTCCTCTCTGTTTTTATATAAAGGGAGCAAACAATCTAAGTGCCTAAGTTTCAACCATGCATACAAATAGTGTAGGAGCCCACGACACTAAACCTGTCATGACAGGTCTCCCAAATTTCATACATATATAGGGGAACAGAAAATGGCCACCTCTAACCACCTCTAACCACCTCTAACCACCTCTACCACCTCCTGCCATGTCTGGGACCGTACAACGCTAAAAAAAAATATATATTTTTTTAGGTTTCTGTCATGATGTCTCCTGAAAAAACCAAAGCTTATCTGAAAGATCATCAATTTTTGTGTAAGAAAAACCACTGCTGCCTTTTCCAAGCAGGGGAGAAAATGGCGGCAGCAGCGTTTGAAAGTCGCAAAGTTTTGATGTTTTTTGACAAAATAATGCGGAAATTTAAACACTAACCACAACTTGTTATGGAATGCATTTTACAACAGTGCACGCACTCACTCATGGCATTGGTATCATTTTCAGCAGTTGTTACTTTTGCATAGAGAGCCATAGCGTGGCCGTGTGGGTTAAACCTCGGCCATCACTGAATCATGAGTGGAACGAGGTGGGGTTCGATTCCTCGCTGTGACGCTCTGATTTATATGGTTCACTATTGATCACATCATACTCGCTTCGGCGGTACAATGTACATATGTATGATGTGTGAAGTGGCTGGAACTCTCTACCGCGGGGTGTAAAAAGGGCCTAAGTGATGGCCTAATTGCAAGGTTTGAACAAGTGGTTCGTCCTAGGAACTACTAGACTACTACTACTACTAACTACTTTTACATGACGAATGATCAAAGTTAACTTTAAAAGTAATTATTTATATGTATATAATATAACCTGTCAACTTATTAGAAAATTAGGACAAACCAAATCGGGTTTTATGTATATGATAAGAGATACTGCGTGACCCAAGTTATTTGGGAGTCACGTGATAACCTTATAACACCCCCCCCCCCCTCGCCCTATTAATGTTAAAATTTGTTTATTGATACTAAAGTGTTATTACTCAGTTGTTAATATTTATGTTTGTTTGTTACAGGTGATATTTTTTTGGTGATTTTCTAAGCAGTATAGTGAAATGATCGTAAGTGCTATACAGAGTAATTTGTTGTTTTCTTTTACATCTGCCATTTTTTTTTAATAACTGAATTAGGAATAGAAGTACATAAATATTATTTTAAAATCTTTCGTTTTAATTTGAACAGTCAAGAAATTAGAATGATAATAAAGGAAATGGTTAATTATAAAATTTAATTTAATTATTATTAGTATATAATATGTAGTATGTTATCTAATACATAAGAGGTTTTGAAGCAGAATATCTTCAGCGTCAGTAAACATTGGAGTACTATTATCTCGGTAGTTCATATCATTCCCAATCATTTATATATTCGAGTAGCGTCCCGACGACTCACCTCGAAATGATTTGTTATTGCTAAGCTAAGGCAACCGCATTTATTCCAATAAAAATAAATGTTTGTTTTGATCTGTTGGTCTTCAAATAGATATAATAACTTATCTAAATAGATAACTAAAGTTATTTTCACAATTTTGCTTTTTTCCTAATATAAATAGCATATAATGAAAGCCCGTTGCCACGGGCTTAAAAGCTCGCATAATAAACCATTCTTTTTTCTTTAGGTGTCTTCTGTTCTGGGGTATTTTTTCTGATAAAATTAAAAGCTATTATATTTTTTTTATATTCATTTATTTAGGTTATATTTTGTTTCTAAAATTAAGGTATTCTAAAAACTTTTTTTAAAATTAAATTATTTACTTTACAGTAATTATTCTCAATTTAAAAACACAACTATGCAATTTAACTTGCCCTTTGATTCATGACTTACACTTTAAGAAAAATGAATAAATATATTATAGGGGACAACACAGTAAAAATTAATAGTAATAGTAAACAATTTTTTCCGTGGTAAGCTGTGAAATAGTAACTTTAGAGCCTAAAAAACATAGCTAAAATCCATTTTTTCATTACGTGGACATAAAATATGTTTTTCTTACTACGGGTAGTTATCAACTGCCGTTTTTAGCGCTGCAATCTTTGTATAAATGCTTCTTAGTACGATTAAAATCCACTAGATGTCAATGCGTTTTATTTATAGTGTAACCTCTTTAAGGTTTCTTTTTCTCAAAATCTTAAGTATGCACTAATATTTGTTATAATTATATTTATAATTTCATTGTCTGCTACCACGGAAAAAATAGCATATGCTACACGACTGTGAAGTGTTTATTGTTTACCTTGACAATATTTTCTGTCGAGCGAAGCGAGACAGTAAATATAATTGCCGCAGTAAAGAAAAACTCCCTTCACAGCCTAGTAACATTAGGTTTGTTCCAACCACACTTCAAACTGGTTTGAAACTGTCCGACGCGTGCGCATCGGACCACACTTTTTGTTTGTTTTTCGCTAATGCGCATGAGTCGTACAGTTTGGAACTAGTTTGAAGTGGGGTTGGAACAAACCTATAATATACTATTTCATAACATAATTGTACAATCGTTTAATGAGTTGATACAGGTAAAGTTACTTCTTGTTTGTTTATTTAAATCCTTTAAATACATATATGTAGTTGAAATCATTGAAAATCAAAGTAATTGTAGTGTGAGCCGAAGAGTGTAGAAATATGGTACGAGTGTGAGCATTTTTCCCGACTACTTAAGAACCTCTTACAGATATCTAAAACTATTTTCCAATTTCTTAAATAACGAAGCATCTGGTTGACGTAGAATTTCGGTCGGTTAAGCGAACGGAAAACGTGAAAGGAGTTTTAAGGTTCTCGCGGGTTTAAACCGGTCGGATTTATAAATTTAAATGGCCTGTAAAGCTGTATATACTCGGGGAGGTCTGTGTCGGAGGTTTAAATACGAAACTGTGGAGTAGATGGGACTACCTGCTCCCTGCCTGGGTTCCAGACCCTCTGACAGAGCTTTAAACTAAGCCCCAGAGCGACAGAGATGACCCCAGCTGCTAGATGCACCTCACTCACTCGTATATTCCAACTTGCCTTACCTGTCTTCTAACTTCTAAACCCTCGCCTAGCACGGGCTTTTCATTCTCCTCTACCACTAGATTCCATCTCGTTTCGTAAAAATCCATTAATCAGTGACGACTTTCCCAAATGATTTTATCCATTCCTCTATACATATATAATTTAATATTACTGCAAGCATAGTGAATATTACTAGGCATCGCGTGGCTCTATCATTGAAGCGAGCGTATTGCAATGAAATACTGAATATTGAAATTTATTAATCATGATGAATGTCATAGTTGAAGATAAGTGGAAGAGGGTAGTGTAGGGAAGAGTGGGGGTACTCGGTACAAAGCTTTACTTCCTAAACAAACCATACACTATACGACTATAACAATCTTCACCACCCGCGGTAGCTTTTAAACAATTCGTTTCGTTAGAACGTAAGATATCGGTAAAAAGGTTGTTTTCTCTATTATAAACGTTTAGGTCCGCTTTAATAGTTTTAGCGATCTTTATTAATTCATAGCGGTGTCGCTGTTGGTTTTACTAAAAAATATTATTTGTAAAAAATGTTCGTCTCATCGAATAGATGATGATAGAATTTTTTCCTATCCTGAAATTCCAATTTAATTTTTGTACCTCTCGTTTACGCGAGCGTTGCGCGCGAACTCTTGGACGGATCACGCTGTCCAACGAACTTAGCCTGAGTATTAGTAAGAGGATCATGTATACCAAATTTCAACTAAATCGGTCATCTTTTACTCAAGCTATCGTCACACGCGTGAACGTTACTGACAGACAGACAGACAGACAGACAGACAGACAAGATGCATAGTTTGTTGAATGTAAGAAGCTCGCTTACGCTCGCTTCAATTATAAAATTACTCGATAACTGAACACCAATGATTTATTTACTCGCTGTAAATTCATAGCTCTAAATCATCAAAACTAGAAATGCTATAGATATATACCTAGCTTTACGCCAAATTGTGTCCGACTTAAAAGAATACAGTCTATACTAGGCATCGCGTGGCTCTATCATTGAAGCGAGCGTATTGCAATGAAATACTGAATATTGAAATTTATTAATCATGATGAATGTCATAGTTGAAGATAAGTGGAAGAGGGGTAGGGAAGAGTGGGGGTACTCGGTACAAAGCTTTACTTCCTAAACAAACCTATACACAATACGACTATAAGAATCTTCACCACCCGCAGTAGCTTTTAAACAATTATTATAAATGTATCTCGTCACTACGCAAAGAATTTTGCTTGTATCAAGTTGAAATTTTGCATACCTGTTTCAATTGTGCATTAGATGGTGTATATGAAGTTTTATTAAAATCGTTTCGTTAGAACGTAAGATATCGGTAAAAAGGTTGTTTTCTCTATTATAAACGTTTAGGTCCGCTTTAATAGTTTTAGCGATCTTTATTAAGTCATAGCGGTGTCGCTGTTGGTTTTAGTAAAAAATGTTATTTGAAAAAAATGTTCGTCTCATCGAGTAGATGATGATAGAATCTTTTCCCGTCCTGAAATTCCAATTTAATTTTTGTACCTCTCGTTTACGCGAGCGTTGCGCGCGAACTCATGGACGGATCACGCTGTCCAACGAACTTAGCCTGAGTATTAGTAAGAGGAACATGTATACCAAATTTCAACTAAATCGGTCAACTTTTACTCAAGTTATCGTCACACGCGTAAACGTTACTGACAGACAGACAGACAGACAGACAGACAGACAGACAGACAGACAGACAGACACGGAGCATATTTCGTTGAATGTAGGAAGCTCGCTACGCTCGCTTCAACTATAAGAACAATTATTAGTAAGACGTATTTTGTACTTTACATCGGTAAGGAGTACAGGAAATATTATAGAATATTGAAGACTGAACGAAATGTAACCGTTACCGTTTTGTAAATAATGAAAAGGAAATAAAGAATATAATAATAATGGAAGTAAGCAAGTATAATAAGAACTAAGAGGAGGGTATTTATTTGGAATAAACGTCCTGCTGTTGACGAAAGGTTTTTTAAAATTCAAATTTTTAAGTTTTAGGTAGTATTCATACTACGGAAAGATTACATTTTACTTTAAATCAAATTATAATTATCATTAACTATATACGGGAGACATACAAAGAAAAATAGACCCCAGCACCGGGACTTGAACCACGTGCCTCCTATATATCCGTTAAAGGCGCTCTTACCAACTGAGCTATACTGGAGAATGATTTTTCTCTGTCGTTACCGATACAAATTCCCGAATCCAAGCTTTCAATCTTTTCTACAAGTCTAGCAAGCCAAATATTCACCTCAATAGAACCAGACCGAGAATTAAAGCTTATATATAACTATAAAGTACAGAAAAGAGAAAGAGTAAAGAAATGATTTGTTATAGCCAAGCTAAGGCAACTACATTTATTCAAATGAAAATAACTGTTTGTTTTAATTTGTTGGTCTTCAAATAGATATAATAACCTATCTCAATAGGTAAAATTAAATTAATTTACTACACCGGTGATGGATCAAATATGCGCCAAGTCCATATTCGAACGTTGAGGGAGGACTAGTTTGATCATTTTGTGATTCCTTTTGATAATTTTGAGGAAGCTCGAGCGTCGTTATGTCTTCTCGAAATATAGTAACAGACAGAAGTTATTCGAATGTAATTTAACATTTTACCCTTATGATGGTTGGCATGTTTGTGAACTGTGTATAAGTCCGGAGTTATTGTTTGCATCCCATCTACAGCTGGGAGATAAGGTGAAGCACCCGCATATACGAGCCTTCTCGTCATCTTCACATTTATACAATATTAAACTGTATGAAAGTATATAACGACAACTACTAGTAAAGAGACTAACTGTTAAATTAATGCACCATACAATTAAGTTCTCTTATTAAAAGTTGTGATAAAATGTCGCATACTGACTTTTTGCTTGCTTTTAACGTTTATGTTATTTGTTTAAGATGACGCTCCCATATTTCTTATCCCTTATTAAGGAGTTTTTTTTAGGTATTAAACTATGAGTTTGATTGGGTGAGTTGGACAAGTTATTTGAAGTTTGATTGGCTGAGTTGTACAACTTAATTGAAGTTTGATTGGCTGAGTTGTACAACTTAATTGAAGTTTGTTTGGCTGAGTTGTACAACTTAATTGAAGTTTGATTGGCTGAGTTGTACAACTTAATTGAAGTTTGATTGGCTGAGTTGTACAACTTAATTGAAGTTTGTGTGGCTGAGATGTACAACTTCATTGAGGTTTGATTGACTGGGTTGTACAACTGAATTGAAGTTTGATTGACTGAGTTGTACAACTTAAATGAAGTTTGATTAACTGAGTTGTACAACTTAAATGAAATTTGATTGCCTAAGTTGTACAACTCATGTTGAATTGAGACTAGGGGGGAGGGGGTGTAGAAAAAAAACCAATACTTTTTCCGGAAACTTACCATTTAACAATTCTGCTACAGTAGTCGGGAATATGTAGTACTAATTATGGAGTTTTGCTTATCATATTTGCTTCATGTTGTATAGAAGTAGTAGGAGATGGGGGGGGGGGATCAATGAAACTGTAGAATCTAGTTATTCTCGCTTTGAAAAATAAATTCTTTCTCGTTTCAAGTTTCTTGACGGTAATTGATAAACAAGTCAAATTTTTAATAACACACTTTTGCGAAGCACGGAAATCCAGCTAGTAGGGAATAAATCTCCAACAGTAAAATTAATCAGTTTATTAACAATAATTATAAAAAAAAATGCTAAAATATAACACAGGCATGTTTGGAACCTGATGTTTCTACTAAGTGCCAGTATTGTCTAACAATAAGCCCATAAAATTTAGCTTTATTTAATTCATAATAATAAAAATTACAAGATAAAAAGAACTTTTTATGTTCTACGTTTTTAAATTTTCTGTTGAATCATGTGTAATGTTGATAATATAATTGTTATTGTTATATATAATGTTAGTGAAAAAAAAACGAATATATTTACGAATATACTACATAAATTACAACCATCTAGAGAGCTGATCTTAAACCTATAAAAGGACAAATCTTTGTACAATGGATCTCACCAACACCGAATCTAAATCGTGCCATCGATATGCCCCCGTCTAGTGGACGGTAAGAGAAGAAACATGAGTACAAGTAAAGAAGTACCGATACCTAGGACACAAATGTAAACAAACCTGGTTGTCGCACGTCAATTAATTTATTTCTTTGTTTACTTTTCCATTTTCACTCTCATTCAATGTTTATCTCTTAATAAAAAATCACAAATTTGAAACCCGTCAAAATGAAGATCGTAAATATGGGACAGGTCAAAACAAATAAAATAACCAATTTTCCATACAGCAAAATTTGCTGAAAACTAATTAAATTCTGCTGAAAGATGGCTAAAAGTATTAAAATAATGCATTGTCATCGTGTTCTGAGCTATTCTAAAAGTTTCAAATGCCTAGCTACTCGGGATGTTAGTTAAAATTCGATTGCAAGATTTGTACTGGACAAACAAACAAACAAACAAACAAACAAGCAAGAAAGCAAGCTAATAAAAACGTAGTAATTAAAATGAAGGACCACTTGTGAAGATTTGAATGTTACGTAGTTATTGTGATGAGCTAATGTTGGGCCGAAGATAAGTCGTGAAGGTCCAAGTTTAAGTACTAAGTCTGTGACACTAGTTTAGTTTACCCCGATGGAAGCTCCCCTACCAGTACCGAAGTGTATCTAAAGTCCCTAAGCATTTAGCCGAGACTTATAGTGCCTAGGGTCCTAGGGGCTAGTTTTTGTCGTTCCCACGCCGCCCTTTTTCACCCTACTCTATACTGTATAGCTGTGTTTAGAGTCCCCCCTTGCATAAAATCTAATATTTCTCTTTCAATGTATTTTTTTACGCTCGGAATGAGATTTTTTTTTTCTTTTTTAATTCAAACAAGGGTCCGAGTGCGTTGAGTAAATGTCAACGTTTCCTCTTGATTTTGTCGGCGTTACAGTAGAACGGAGCGGGAGTCGGCACCGCTGATTCCTACGTCAAAACAACCCCTAATTAGAGAAGCCGCCTTGCCTGCACTTCTTTACTTGTTGTACCTACCCACCGAAACCACAACATTTAAACGGAAACGGCCTTTACGATGGAAAACAATTTGCTTTGTATTGCAATCCCGGATAAGTACTCAAGTACTTTGTGCAAAGGACTTAAGCTTACAAGTTGAACGAGTTTCTCACATAATGCTAACTTTTATTGTAAATTTCCATGTATCATTTGGGAATAGGGAATCCGCTTACAATTCCGTTTATTACTTAAACTTATAAAAAACTTTAAAATACGTAAAAACAAGCTACATGTAATTATGACTGGTATAAAGGCAACGGGGCTCAATGCTACGACACCGTCATCATCTGCAGTCTTTTTATATTTAAACATCAAACATAATTTTTCACATCTTTTGACTGTGGTGAAAGAGCTAAGTGGTTCTGTTTATTGAGAAATAAGCACAATAGCAAGTGTACAGTTAAACCTAGTCTGTAGCCTGTAGTTAGCATTCGCTATTGTGATTTTTTGACATGGATGGTCCATCTAGGTGTTTAAGGTTTCATTGATCTTGAGTCGTATTGGTTTAACAATATCTCTAAGTTTCATTGATCATGAGTTGTATTGGTTTAACAATATCTCTAAGTTTCATTGATCATGAGTCGTATTGGTTTAACAATATCTCTGTTTCATTGATCATGAGTCGTATTGGTTTAACAATATCTCTGTTTCATTGATCATGAGTCGTATTGGTTTAACAATATCTCTGTAGAAAGAAATGATTTAAGGTTTGGTTGTGTATGATATATATATATATATATATATATATATATATATATATATATATATATATATATATATATATATATTTATGATTTTGTTATGGTTTAAAGTTTGTTGGAGTTATTATGGTTTCTTCGTAGTATAACATTATTTATATTTGATAGATTATCTTGTTAGTAGTCTAAAGGTAGGTTACAGCTCCGCGCGTATCAACTCCATTCAGTCAGGTTATAAACAAGGTCGATTCGTTATCTTTTCTTTATCTACTGTTCTCTCTTTATCTACTGTTCTCAAGCGATTATTCGGTGTTGAAAGTTTCCTTGTGATTTAACAATAAACTTGTTTAACAGTTCAATTTACGTTGTAGTTCATGATTATTCCATCATTTCAATGCGCATGAGGTAATGCATTGGCAGTATTAAGTTGTGAACTTTCGTTGATTGATCTTCTTCGTTGATATCTTTAGAAAACATCTTTAAATCCTCCATGACGCGGATTTCACATCAAAACCAAATGATTACGAAGAAAGTAAGTTCAACTGTTATCAATACTATACGAAAATATGATTGAATTGTCAGAGATTGTAGAGAGAAGTAGTTTGTATTGTGGACTGAGATCTTATAGCTTAGAAGGTGATGGTTGAGTAAGGTTAGTAGGGCGCTGCTAATTACTGCATATTAAATGAAGAGTTTTGTTGTTGTTTGTCAGCAGGTGTTTATACAGAACTAAAGAGGTCTAATTTTCCAGTTGTGTTTTGGTCCGACCACCTCCCCCCTGTCTCGTCTATTGAATGGATTCTCGGAGGGACAAGAGACGCATCTCTTCCAATCTTATTAAACATTCACTAATCTTCCCTCCCTCGTCTCCGTGTCCTTGGTCCTTTCCCCCCCTCCCAAGGTCCGGATCCTCTTTCAAAAGGTTCCAGATAAAGGGGTCGAGGGACCTTCGGCCCTCTTTACAGACCCTTTTCATCCTCTTCCAAAAGTCTCGAGATGTATTTTCATTTTATCTTTAGTAAAAACTACGTGAATTTTTCAAGGAAGAAGGTTCTTCTGGTCCGGTAGAAAATGTATAAGGTTTCTGTTGAATTCAGTACTCGAGCGGTTCTTTAGACTGCGGTAAGTCGAAGCGGAGGAAAAGTTTTTTTTTTTAAAGTGGTTGTTTGTCGCTCTCGGAAGGACAGTCTTTATATTAATACTTTAACCCTTTGAAGACCCTTTTCCATAAATACGTCGGTCCTTAAGTGCTTGCTAGTCTGCGTCCTTTATGGCCCTAATCTACGAGAAATGTACGAGTGAGCGGCCGAGGACAAGAGACAAGAGTGCTTGTCGAAGTTTTCAAAGTCTGCAACCTGCAACTCTCCGTCAATTGAGAATAAGGACCCTCATATCCTCCCTTGCCAGCCGACTGCAGACAGACATCTTTACTATTAAAAATCACTCTGACTACATCATCCGCAGTCAAGTCTCAACATTGCGAATTACCAAGCAAACATAATAAAACTAAATGGGCGTTGCGGAATTGAGTGGTTTATATTATGTATTGACAACTCGCCTCAACTTAAGTCAAATCTCATACGCTGGCGGGACTTGTTGCTCATAGAGTAGATGTGTAAAGTGACCGAGCTCTTCGTCCTGTAATTACCTTGGTTGTGATGATCGCATCGTGATGAAAGTAGCAAAATTAATAAATAAATAGTTGTATTCATGACAGCTAATTATCAGTTATAATCTATCAACAACTAATAAATAAAAATGTGATTTTTGACTACTCCATTATGTATAACCACTATTTTTGTACGCCATGTAATAAGTACATTACAAATTATTGTGGACAATGAAAGGGTAGTTGTGTTAGCGTAGAGTTGTTTGGAGGAATAAATGGGTTTTGGGAATGACACGCAGTGAGATTTCGGACCAAACATTTATTATTTTTATTAATCTCTAAACTATTGTCATGCCCGCTAAACCATTTGAACATTAGATGGATATTCCTACTAAATGACTTGAACATTGGATGTATCATTATCATGCCCACTAAACCATATGAAAATTGAATGAATATTCCCACTAAACCACTTGAACATTTGATTGATATTCCTACTAAATGACTTGAACATTTGATTGATATTCCAGGGTGTCCAGCAGCCTTGAATTCCTTCAAGTCCTGGAATTGTGCTTGAATTTTTAGGATGCTTGAAAAAACCTTGAAATATGCTTGAATTTTGAAAAAATAACAGAAAAACTTAAAATATGCTTGAATTTTTAACAAATCGGGAATTTGAAAGGTTGCCCTAAGTTGTCTAGAAGTACCAATACATTTTGAATTTTTTATTATCCGAACCACCCCAAACAACATTAGTTCGGATAATCGATGCGCTACTGTATATTTTATTTCACTTCCCTGGGAGGTTTTTTTTTTTTTCAAATAGTTTTCTTGGGATATAGAAAGAATGTCTTAAAAACCTTGATACTACTTATCAAATATTAGAGTTTTATGCCTTAAAAAAATTAAAAATACTTTTTATATTTATAGAATATTAGACAGCTCATATGGACATATATGTAGCTCATAAACTCAAATTTTAAATTTCTTTCAGCGAATTTTCGAAGAAAATTTAATTAACTATTGTAATGGCTTTAAAAATTTTGTAATGCGAATTTTTTGAAAAATTGTTTCCTTGGAAATCCGTTTTAGACCATTCTTGATCGTTTCTGCTGTAATTAGGTTGAATTAATACTATTAATATTATAGTAGGCTGGAGGGTTTATTTGGAATGAAAGTCCTTCGAGTGATATTTATTTTTATTTCATCAGAGCTTAGTGATCACTGAAGAAGCTCAGGTTCTCATGGCGAAAGCTTCGATGACATAAAAATATATAGTGGAAGGACTTTCATTCCAAATAAACCCTCCAGCCTACTATAATATTAATAGTATTAATTCAACCTAATTACAGCAGAAACGATCAAGAATGGTCTAAAACGGATTTCCATGGAGAAATTTTTTCAAAAATTCGCATTACAAAATTTTTTTAAGCCATTACAATAATTAATTAAATTTTCTTTGAAAATTCGCTATAAAAAAAAAAATCTCTTCTATTATAAAAGTAATTTATATTATTTTGCTAAACTCATACTATTTCTCTTATTTTTTTCTATATAAACCCAGCCTTGAATTTTATAAAATTGAGCCTTGAAAACCTTTAAATATGGTTGAATTTTACATTTTAATATTGCTGGACACCCTGTATTCCTACTAAATTACTTGAATATTTGATGGATATTCCTACTAAATGACTTGAACATTTGATGGGTATTCCTACTAAATGATTTGAACTTTTGATGGATATTCCTACTAAATGACTTGAAAATTAGATAAATATTCACACTAAACAATCTTGTAATTACCAAAAAGTAAACTTTAATTTGTTACAGATGTGAAGACATTAGTACCTTAGACTTTTTCTAAGTATAGAAAACTATTTTTGGGAGGCTAAGAACAATAAGTATCGAAGAAAATGATATAGGAAATTGTTGTTACGTGACGGTTAGAGTGGACATGCCATGCTTTTATTCTCAAACTCGTTGCTAGAGGAAAGGTTGAGGAGAACTTATTGAGTTGTCGATGGATTTGTGTCTAGGTATAGGAAAATGTTGTTTTAACTGCACCTTTTTTACCAACTGTTGTTTTGTTAAGGTTTTTTGTTGAAGTTGGAGCGTGGTGTAGAACATATTGTGGGAGATAGGAGAAAAGACTACCTGGAATGTTATCGACGGGTCGATTCCGGACGGTATGAGAGAGCTCCGGAAATCCTTCTTCTCCATCATCATGTGGATCAAATCTGTCTACATATATCCCTTATAATCACTAATATTTCGCGCATTCCGGATGTATGTATTTAGAATCCGGATTTTTTATTTTTGTACAAACTTAATTTTAGAAGTTTTCATTGCTTTTTGTTTAACTTCCCCGTTAAGAATTATGTACATGACTTAAAGAGAGAATTACTCATCTACTGGACTGAAACATTTCTCATGCCTAATGGGATTCCGGATATTAAGACTTTGGTATCAGGTGAGTTTAACAAACTCTTCACTAACCCTGATTGAGAAATTGTTAAACAACGTTTAGATTTTTCAATTGAAACCTCCGAGTTTGGTTGGAATTGAGCATGTAGTTATAATCTTTGGCATCCCTTGACCACTCGTAATATTTCTAGCGGTTATTATTATAACCATAGAAGCAAATAACATGGACCGGTTTTAACATCAAGGGTATAGAATATCGTATCGAGGTGATAATAATAATTTGAGGTGAATCAGCCCGTGAAACACTTGGACCTATCAAAGGGTTTATAAATGCAACTAGCATGGTTTAGCAATGTGAACTATTGTTTGTTGTTAGCTTATTGTTAATTTTCAGAATACAATCTAAAATTTAATACCTTTTTTTTTTTTTTTTTTTTTTTTTTTAAAAAGTCTGTACTGCTATATACATAATATTTTTCGATTCAATAATTAATAAAGGTTTTTATACTCATTGTGATTTGAAAGTTTTCAAGAATTTGAACACCCTGTACACATAATCAAGAAAATATGATACTTTTTTTACAAGCAGTAGTTTTTAATTGAGAATTGAGAATGGATTTTTTCTAAAATCCAAAAATAAGAAAATATTTTATTAATTGTTAAATCGTCTTTTTAAATGTTTACAATATTTAAAACTTGGCGTTTGTTCAAAGGCACTGATGATGGGTTTAAAAAGACCGATCGCTGTTCCGTTCATCTTTTAGTGGAATTTCAAAGGGATTGGAAAATTTTGGGTGTGCGCTCCCGCACAGGGATCGATCGAATTCACAAGAAACGAGTGAAAAATAGATTAATCAGAATGGTAAAATATGGCTTTTAAATTCTGTTGGACAATAACGGATAGTCCATCTCAAGATAAGATGGGTATCACTGCACATCCGATGTTTTATGTGTAAAGTTATCTCGCTTCTAAGGGAGGTCTCTCAACTTTGTGGGAAAGTGTCTCGCCTCGGTGAGAAGGTGTCTCACCTATGTGGGAAAGTACCTCGCCTCCGTGGGAAGGCTACCTAGAATTTATGTGTCGTGTTGCCAAGACTTTAAAACAAGGGAAGAGTTAAGTGTGAGTCGAGAGTGAGGTGTACTGTTACTGTGTAGCAGCTAGCTGTAGTGAGTAGTGAGTAGGTCTAGGAGTGAGTCAGTTAGTGAATGAAACCAACTGCTTACTATTCACAGGACGGTGTTCTGTTTCCGACTCACTACACTTGCTTCCTTCCAGTCTGCCTCTCGACTCTCTGCCTTATCAACCCGACTAACTGCTCACTTGTAGACGCCACTCAATCAGTCAATCACACCGCGTTAATTCTCGTCGCTTCCGTCACACGTTTAATAAACCTGAATCCATTTTGATCCCAACAGCCGTTCGATTTACTTATCTGGTTTTAAAAGGTACTGGTAGATGCGATGCATGATGCAAGAGAATTATTTAATTGCATCGAATCATCGTCGACAAAGATCCTCATCACTAACGGAAATTATTTGTTGGTATCGACATTCTGTAAAACTTAATCTCGGTAATAAAAACTCCAACGGTATCAGCAGTCGTAAAGAATATGGTATAAAGTAAAACAGGTATAGGTATAAGGGTAAAATGGTTCTATTGAAAATAACGAAGCTCTAATGTGGCACTATAATTTTAGTAGTCTTTGGATTATAACAAACAACATTCGTAAAATTTGTACATAATTCTATTATAATTTGAAATTTGTCCCGTATATTAACCCTACGAATAGAAGAATATTATATTTCAGTATGGAACTAGAAATGACACCGGAAGTTCAATTAAGAGGAGAAAACATTTTATTCTGAAATTCATCTGTAATTTAAGCACGAGTTACATCAATTTTGTACCCCCAGATGCAGCTCCCGGGGACAGATCCCCCCCCCCCCCCCCCCCAGCTACTCTTCTGGCTCACAACTCGTGTTTTCGCAGGCAATATTTCACTCGTTAAGCATTAGCTATCGCGGTTTTATAGCAATAGGTCATTATTGCTTCCGTATCGGAAGCAATGTGATCGTTTTTGAAAAATGATTTTTTTTTTTTTTTGTCCGAGTTCTAAAATTCCAAGATTGAAATCCGTTTCAGACATCGGGGAATGCGAGAAATCTATGTGTCACACTAATAGAGCAGAATATTTTGTCAACATGTTGAGTTTAAAATCAATATATGTAATACATATAGAAGTAAAGAGTACACAGATATGGGAATACTGTGTACTGTGTGGTAGGCTAGATCCGCAGCTCCCCCCTATTAAGACAAAGTAATGAAAATAGGGAGGGGATTTTTTCAACTCTTACAGCTGTTACCACAAAAAAAAAACAGAAGCAATTACTGTTATAAGGCGAAATTTAAACTACCACAGTGCCGTGATAAAGAAGTGGGACGGACGAGAGGGTGGCTATCGAATTATAGAGGCCATCCATCCAGTGTTCTGAAAGAGAAAAAATCAATACTGAGTATTGAAGGGTGGGATCAAAGTGTGTAAGTGGGTGACGGCTTTGTGCTTAACTACGCAGCACAGCCGGCAAGTTTTACGCCGGGACTTTAAACGCAGCCCTTTCAGTCCCGCCACCTCATCCACTTCTACTTCACAGAGTAAACATAAAGCAATTCTCTCATATTGTCGGAGCTGCAGATAATGAGAACCGTGGTCAATAGCTCCGCTTCTCAAACACCTCACCATACAACTAGACATTGGATCTTTAGTACAACGTCCTACCTGCTCCTACTATAAGAAGAACTTGTATCTTCAGAACGATCTCCTATACCTACTCCTCGTACAACTGGACCTTGTATCTTTAGTACAACCTCCTACCTGCTCCTACTATAAGAAGAACTTGTATCTTCAGAACGATCTCCTATACCTACTCCTGGTACAACTGGACCTTGTATCTTTAGTACAACCTCCTACCTGCTCCTACTATAAGAAGAACTTGTATCTTCAGAACGATCTCCTATACCTACTCCTGGTACAACTGGACCTTGTATCTTTAGTACAACCTCCTACCTGCTCCTACTCTAAGAAGAACTTGTATCTTCAGAACGATCTCCTATACCTACTCCTGGTACAACTGGACCTTGTATCTTTAGTACAACCTCCTACCTGCTCCTACTATAAGAAGAACTTGTATCTTCAGAACGATCTCTTATACCTACTCTTAGTACAGCTGGACCTTGTATCTTTAGTACAACCTCCTACCTGTTTCTAGTACAACTAGACCTTGTATCTTCAGTATGACCCCAATTTGCTCCTATACATACCCTATTGCTGTCCTACCTATACCCTAAGACCCTAATCAAGTACCACACGGATGAAGCACTTTAAATAATCTCATAATTACCGTTGAAGTCGTTTCGGACTGTCAGAACTGTTCAATTTAGAATCATAGACGTTGAGCATGGTTGAATTGCGGTTCATAGTTACTTGAATTGTGTAAAAAATTTAAAGTGCTAATTACAATTTTATCTTTCCCAACTCCACTTGGGGTCGTTGTATTTTCCTTCAAAAGACCGGGTCCTTGAATGTTTTTAATGCGGTTCGAAAGAGAAACTAGTTTCAGCATATTTGATCACTGCACAAAGTAAGCGCATGCGCATAATACCTGTCCTAAACAATTCGTGGGACGATGTAAAGGATGGTACAAATAGGGGGGGGGGGGGGGGGGGGGGGTTGGACGATACCTCTTATTAGAGCAAAACTCTTGTTGGAGCAAACCTCTTGTTGGACCAAACCTCCTGTTGAAGCAAATATCTTGTTGGACTAAATATCTTGTTGGAGGAAACCATCTTGTTGGACCAAACCTCTTGTTGGACCAAACCTCTTGTTGGACCAAACCTCTTGTTAGACCAAACCTCCTGTTGAAGCAAATATCTTATTGGATCAAACCTCTTGTTGGACTAAATATTTTGTTGGAGGAAACCATCTTGTTGAACTGTTAGAATAATTCAAGTTGTTTCCGTCCAAATGCATTCTCTCTGCACACAATTCGTATTCCAGCAAGTAAAGAGAAATGTAAATAGTTAGGATTAAATGTCAACGATCTTTTGGTCGGAGTCAAGTTATTTTTTCATCGGTGAGGATCATTTTTATAATATATGACAAAAGGCAGATGTATGAAACTCTGCACGGCCACCTTACCTCCTCACTATGCTAATAAAATATCCCGATAACACACCACTTCCTTCCGAAAACAATTGAACCATTAACTGTAGTTAAATACTTGACATTGGTAAGTATTTACGGATGCAGAAGTAATATGCACCTGTTGCATAACCCTATAACTAGTTATAGGTGCATCACTCAGCCATGTATACCTGACTACATATGATACCAGCGCTATTCAACTGTGTACATGCAGGGGTGGTGTACCATCCTTGCTCCGATGGAGCTGCTCCATTTCTCATACGTCAAAAAGTGGAACTAATTGGATGGAAACCCAACCCCTAATTTACTGATTCGTCCCCAAATCTACCTTGCCGAACTATAGTACTATAGTAGTGTCATGGGTATGTGGTTTAAGTCGCTGTATACTATTGATCTGAAGGTAGCAAGTTCGTGAACCGTCTTGATCGGTTAATTTTTTTACAGATATATTCGGGTATTAGTTGCTCTTTTCCCCGGCCACCCCGGTGTCGCTACTGTTTATTCTAAACTGTAAGGAGAAGGTTTTCCCCCACTATAACGTTAGCAGCTCGTACAATAGGGAAGTGGACTATCTTCTCTATTTATTATCTCTGCGTAATATTAAATAGTTATTATGTATTAAGTACGTTTACTTAATAACTACTTGTCTTTGTACTTGACTTGAGCGAGTATTGTCGATTCAGCTTTGTTGGGAAAAAGCAGAATAAATAATAAACAGTAATGCTTTGTCAGGGAAACGCGAGATTCGACAGCCTTCAATTTATTATTGTTAATATTATTTTTGTTGTAAAAGCCAGAGGAATATAGATAAAAAATGTACCTTTTAAAAATTGGAAATATTTAATAAAGTTTGCTTTTCCGCCGCCTTTATTAATTATAAATTAATCAATTAATAACTTGTACGGTACGTATGAAACTGTTTTTTTTTTTTATTATTAAACATTCATATATTCGCATTATGCAATAAACTGGTCCATTTTGTGGTTAAAATTTAATCAAAAGATTAATTAAACTTAGTATAAGTACGTTTATTAAATAAACACTGATTGCACAAAATGTACGTTCGGGTGGTAAAGATGAGACTGTCTTAGAACTTAATGCAGCAGGAGTAAAACATAACAATTTAATATGTTATTTCCCAAAATAATTACTGCAATTATAAAAAAAAAAAAAAAAATCCTTGTCGACCAAACTGGTGCTAAGGGAAACTATTGAGGTACTTCTTTAGATTATTACTCCCCTATGTTTTTTTTTAGAATATAAATGACTTTGACTAAAAAAATATTAAGACAAAGGGTTGTTTTATCTACTTTATAGGAGTAACAGTCTAAAGAAGAACATTCCGTACACCTTCTTTAGATTGTTACTCCCCTCTGTTTTTTTTTATAAGGGGAGTAACAGTCTAAAGAAGAACATTCCGTACACCTTCTTTAGATTGTTACTCCCCTCTGTTTTTTTTATAAGAGGAGTAACAATCTAAAGAAGAACATTCCGTACACCTTCTTTAGATTGTTACTCCCCTCTGTTTTTTTTATAAGAGGAGTAACAATCTAAAGAAGAACATTCCGTACACCTTCTTTAGATTGTTACTCTCCTCTGTTTTTTTATAAGGAGAGTAACAATCTAAAGAAGAACATTCCGTACACCTTCTTTAGATTGTTACTCTCCTCTGTTTTTTTATAAGAGGAGTAACAATCTAAAGAAGAACATTCCGTACACCTTCTTTAGATTGTTACTCTTCTCTGTTTTTTTATAAGGAGAGTAACAATCTAAAGAAGAACATTCCGTACACCTTCTTTAGATTGTTACTCCCGTCTGTTTTTTTATAAGGGGAGTAACAATCTAAAGAAGAACATTCCGTTCACCTTCTTTAGACTGTTACTCCCCTCTGTTTCTTTTTTTATAAGAGGAGTAACAATCGGAGTAAATAATAGTAAAAATATAGTCGCCTGACATTTTTAAAAAATAGCAGGTTCTTTCTTATCCGCATTTACAGATTGTTGTGTTAGTATTGTTAATTATGACTAGAGAGGTTAATAAAAGTAACACTACAATATTGTCACCACAATTTTTTATATTTAAACAGTAAGTGATAGTACTTACTATGTTAACACACTGAAGATGACATAAATGTCGAAACGCGTCTGTTTAAATGTATAAAATTGTGGTGACAATATTGTAGTGTTACTTTTATTAACCTCTCTAGTCATAATTATGAAGTGGTACCACAAAATCTCAGTCAAAACAACCAATTATGTATTAGTATTGTTACTTAAGTTTTAATAGCAATCTAACTCGTATCAGAAATTAAGTTTGTTTAGATATTTTATACAATTGGAAACTATTTGACCGGATGTGTTACACAGCACCCTTCTCAAGAGCCCCCTTCAATTAAGTTAAATTCGTATAGTTAAAATAATTAAATTCGAATAGTTAAAATATATTTTATAATAATTTACTATTGAAATTTCCATTGCTTTCTTTAATACAATACATTAAATTTCTTTATAAAATACATTACATTTTTAAATACACTACATTTTATCGGTGTATCAATTATATTCAAGGATGTTAAATTGAGGGGATGGAACGTTAGGTAGGGTTTAAATGGAGAGAAGAGAAATTGAAGAAAAAAAAACCGTACTGCGCATGCTCACATCTTTAGATTGGGACACATTACCTTCTTTGTTTATTTTGAATCAGGTTATAAACTGATTTATCTATAAATAAATTTAACTATAGGCCAATTTAATCAATAATTAACGTATTTAGTAAAGTGTTATTTTAATAATTATTCCAATATACTAATAAGTATTAAAGAAATGTAAAAGGTTCAGTGATGAAGATCATTTTAAATTTAAATGATTTTAATTTATTCTCTGAGATGATGAATAATGCAAACCAAGTCACTATAAATGGCTAAATATAATCCAAATATCAATAAAAATAAAACACTCATAAACAGCACAACAAAATAACTAAAAACAAAAATATCGGGATAATACAACACACGGGACTACCGGACAAAGTTAACACGCTAAAGGGAAAAATGCTTTGTTGATTGCTGATAACCTGCCGCACGTTTCTTGGTAACCTATAACCAAGAGGAAGGTAATGTGTCCCATTGGAGCTTCTATTCTACATATCTTCATGGGGTCACTTTTACCCACAACGCTCCATCCCCTTTATTTAACGGATTTATTCTTTTATTGTCTTATAAAATTTATAAGATTGTTTCTGATTCTGATATGGTTTATAGGTTATAGTCCTAAGTTGAGACTCGAGGAATGCCAGGTGTTCAGGGACGTAACTAGGCTAGTTTCCACCCGGGGCAAGAACTCGCTTTGGCCCCCCCCCCCCCCTCCCTCATCATTTCAACTAAGGCCCAAACGAAAAACTTCCCAGACAACACCTGATATAATTGTCACCAAAAATTAATTGCATATTTTACTCATTAAAACTATCTAATTCAAATTCATGGTAAATAAACGCTCGAATTCAAAGATAAACAGTTTATTTGTTAGTTGTAGTATTTTATTTTTGTACATAGTGCTATTGTATTGACAAATAAACGGATAAATAATAGCTTATTTGCTGTATTTTACTCATTTATCATAATCACTGCAAAATAAAATGAAAAGTGATATCAAATTATATAAAATATGCAGGCTAAATAAAAACTATTGCACAGTTAAACATTTAATTGAGATAACTAATAGTTATATTATATTTTAGATTGCTCACCCATGACTACTTTGATTTGATTATTAGCTTTGTACATATAAACTATACACAATATTTTAATCTTCCGAGAAAGTGTGAAAGAAATTATTCTAAAAACTGAAGGCCTCAACTAAACTAAAACTTTACGGCCGTTTTTTAAGTACAAACGTTTTTACAATACCCTCAAAAGATAGTTTTGAAGTAATTTTGTGCTCTATTGGTATAATACCTAGGTTGGTTAGTCGTTGTTATCCTGTCAAATTTGTGTATACTTATTATTTTTAGTTTACTACAACTCCTTTCAGGATTATTGCATGTTGTGCGCCCCTCAAAGACCGGCGCCCGGGGCTCATGCCCCGTCAGCCCCCCGCTAGTTACGTCCCTGCAGGTGTTTCTGTTATTAAAAAGAATAATTATGCATTTGGTAGAACATTAACAAATATTTTTCGACGAACATTAATAGATTTCTTTTCACCACTACCTGGAATTACAGGAAATAGAATTTCAATGTATTATGTAAAATGAATAATTATTCACGCATAATGTATGTATTAACATGTCACTAAAATACTATCTGTTTTGTAAATGATACTAATGGTGAAAATAAAATGAATTGGTGCTATTTTGGAAAACATTTACTAGGTTACTCACCCTATATTTGTTTAACACTTATAAAAATAATTCCTTTGTCTAAATAACTTAGACAAAAGGATATTTAGTCCAAAAAACTTTGGGACAAAGGAACAACACTCTTCCGTTTATAATGATAACATCACTTAGTCTAATTACTATTAAAGCGACAATATTTACACATTTAATTGATAATGTGTGGGTAACCAAGTAAATAAGTGACTTCATTTCCCGTATATTCTATCATCTTGTTACCATTCTTTTATTTTGTTCCAAAAGTTGTTCGGATTTCCGGGGTTCTACCGTAATTACATACTTAGATTATACATACCCCCCTGCATTAATGACTTTTACTTTTAACGGTCTTGTCTTTTTGGACTCCCCCCCCCCCCCCCCCCTCCCCAGGAAATAATGGATGGTGCGCCACTGGTGTATTTTTAATATTCTCGTGGAGTATTTGGATGTTGTTAGAGGCCTAGCCGTGACCCTGGCTCGGGTGGACGATCCGTTGTGTTTTGGTTCGAGATGGAGGCGTTAGTTGAAGAGTCGGCCGACAGATCGCTGCAGTGCGCAGGCTTCCCTCCCCTCCCCTAGACCGGTGCCAAGAGTTCAGTGTTCGCCCGGTCTCAGCTGGGGGTGGGTCGTTAGCTTACGTTCTCAGGGTTTCTCGTTCCGCACACATTCATTGCAAGCACCCGCTTC